>CM043114.1:58997749-59434877 GCA_023701765.1 Hylyphantes graminicola | reverse complement strand
GCATTATAATAAGGAAAATAATTACAAACCTCGTTAGAAAGAAAGTCGATTTGGCCTTTTCTTCGAAAGTAAAGAAATAAAACTAAGTATTAATTAAATTAAGTTAATTTATTGTACTGTATACTAACTAGACGATTTCTTGAACTCCTTCCTATATTAGAAGAAAAATGAAATTCTACTCAATAATTGTGAGTAGACTTAATCAAAGTAACCTTATTATAAAAACTTGCTCCTAGAGTTGGACATGATAGTTAAGCCTTTTACTAGTATGTCCAATCTTCGTTTTTCTCAGAGTTTACTTAACTAATATCAGAATTTATTGTAGTTCATTTAATTGACCCAAAATTACTTATATTTTGCTAATTTCCGCAAAAGATCAAATGAACAATTTCAATAAAGGTGCTGGAAAAAAAATTGCACAATGCTTTATGTAAAAATTCATAATCATACATTATCAATGCATGCTTTATATTCATAATATTGCTTCTTTGTCTCACATTATAAATGTAATTGAAAGCTTGTATCAGCGTTAGATGCAGTTCAGTATAAACGTGTACCTATAAACTACAGAATGCCAATAAATTCCGTATGTTTCAACAGTTGTCTACATATATAAGGCATTAAACAATGCGAAATCCTTTTCTTTAAATGGCATAACGTGATTAGTTATTTTTGTTTAACAGAAATAAGTGGAGCAATGCAGCAATGGAAATCCAAAAAATTATTAAAAAATCGGAAAAGAGTTGCTATACTAATGAATCCAAGTTTGACATTGCTACAACTTAATAATTAAAAGGCCTATCTCTGAGTAGGTTTCAATCCAAGTTATTGTTTCATCGCTCCATTAATATACAGCTACATTGATTTTGTTCAAACAAACCCACATTCTTTTATTACGTCATCGGCAAATTTTAAAATTTTCCTTAACAATAACTGTGGCTGTAGCTGCTATATGAAACATATTTTAGGGATATCTCGTGCATTATATTCTAGACACTTTTCGTTGTTTTTTTTTTACTTTAAATTTATCCTTTACGTGTACGTTTTCTTTGTATAAAAAAGCTACTGAGTTTGTAAGGTATTTTGTTTACATGCATCACAAAAAAAATATATTCAATCTTTAAGATTTTAGGAAATATGTTAAATTATTTTAGAAATAAAGCATGTTATATCATATTTATCTGTATATAACCTAAATTGTATATAGCTTGTCATAATATCATGTTATGTGTCTGAAAATTATCTTTTTATGTTTCACTTCATTTTAAGGGGGTATGGGACACAAAATCTTCAAAAAAATCAAAAAAATTATTATTATCATAAAAAATAACACAAATATTTTAGAATAATTTAAAACAAAAATTTTATTTATATCTGCAGTAGAACGTGAGATGTGTAGTTTTTTATGTCATGACATCTGTGTTGGCCAACCACGTTTATAATCTTTGCTTCCTCGTAATATTAGATAGGAATAACGTTATCGAATCCTTAGTTGGTCGGTCGGTTTGGAGTGCTTCAGTAAGGAAAGTGATAAACTTCAAAGCTGTTTTTCTCCTTGATCGTGTTTTCGATGATATTTGACTTTAAATTGATATTACTCAAAATCTACTGCCCATAGAGTGTCAAAATTTTTTTACTCATATTTTTCAAACATATATCTTTAATTTGTCTTTAGGGATTAGTTGTAAATAGTTTATTTTTTATTTATTAATTTTAATAAAAAAAGTGAACCTGTGAAATTATTTAAAAAAAACTTCAATATTTTTTTAAAAAAAACTATGGCAAATATGAAAAATCGGTAAAGACAGTTTGTTAAATACATTTTTCTGTTTATAAAAATGCTAAATATTTGTTTGCCAATAAATAAGTTTTTGACTTATAACAAAAATAAGAGACATCACTTTTTGACACATTTTATTTTTTTAAAAAATAAATAATGATTATTTAAAACCTCTGACTATCTAAAAGTGTAAGTATATTTAGTATACATTTCTGGAAAAAAAATTATATTGATATCTACAATATTAAAGAAAAAGTTGAAAGTGTCCCATACCCCCTTAAGTGTATGAAACTTAAGTATATTTAATGTTGAAATATTAAATCTATTTGAAGTTTATGGTGTGACATTTTATTTCAAGAAACGCAAGATAATTTATTGTAATACACATAATTTCAATACACATTAATCCAATACTACTTATTTGAATACAATAACGTGATTTTAAATTCATGGTTTAGTACCACAATGCACTAAATACTACAGAGTTAAAAATATGTAATTAAATTTGAGAATAATGTTGTCATTTTTAATGATGATAGATACTTTTATTTTAGAATAGTATATAGAGTGGGTGGCAATCTTGCAGTAGCGGAATAACAGTAAAGTGTGTTTGTGTCTACGCTATTTGAAGCTTTTGTGTGGTGAACAGCCACCAGATACATTGAATTTTAAGATCAGAGAATTCAGATTTCAATTTTTTTTTTTGATAATTTGTTGTAACAATAAAATGAGAACACCTTAATAATAGAGTGATCAAACGGGCTGCAATTGTACCTTTTTTTCTTTTTTTTTTTTTTCAACTATCTAGCATCAAAAATTAAGCAAATTAATATCTGATTTATTTTTAATGTTTTCTTATGTGCATAATCGGCATAAAATATGATTTATGAAAAATTAATGAGGATTTTATAGTCGAAAAGTTAATCACTACAACAAAGCTAATAAGTCAAGACACTTAGTACTCATACTTGAGATTTATTTTTAACAGCAACTACCATATAATGCTATGGGCTACAGTACCTGAAAAACTATACCATACAGTACTGTACCTTGAATACTAGTATCATTCTCATAGTTGGTGCAAAGAACTTTCAAAAGTAATACCTAGCCATAGTTTCGCACTTTTTTAAGCCAACAAATTTATGACGTGCCTCTAATTCTGACACCATTTTCTGACACAATAAGAAAAGTTATTATTATTAATGGGTTTCTTTTTAACGAAATTTATTGAAACAACTTACAATTTTACAGAAGTTTTTTTGTAACTTGCAAATATATAATTGCATAAATAATAAAAAAAAAGTTATTCAAAAACTTATGAAATACTGTCAGAAGATCATCCCCGATTCGGTATCTTCAAATTATTCTATTTCTTGATCAGATTCTAAAAGAACCAAAAAAGCTGCCCTGTGCTAAAACAAAAAAGTCCACTTTAATCGGTATGTTTTTACGTAACATTTAATTAAATACAAATTAATTGAACAGATGATGGGCTTTGAACCTAGCATAAAACTTTTCCAGTTAAGTTGCTTTCGAATTTGTACGTAAAAAGTCGCATATAAACTCAAAATGTATACATATTCTCAACAATATGACATAAAACCCGAACCCCGTGTATAAATTGTTGGAAAAATTTTCAGTGAAGTAATTATTATTTTGTGTTTTTCGAATATTTGATTTTTATAATCTTGTAAGCCCATAACTAAAACTTAGGATTAATAATTCCTGTTAAGCATTTGCAGTATTCAGATAAAGGTTAGGAATTTGTTTTAAGGCGTTTAAATTATTCACACACACACGCATGATCTTTATGCATTTCATTATTCATTAATAAATAAGTCATATTGAAATTTCTTGTTTTTATATGTTATTAAGTCCCTTAAAAAACAAGTTGTATGCGCGGTTTTGTCATTCTACACGCAACGTGATATTCATGAAAAATTTATAAACATTACAATTTAACCCGGCAGCACTCGCCTGGGGTCTAATGGACCCCAGATAGATTAAATACACTTCTAGATCTGAAACTCTGATTGGATTACCATTATAAGGATTTTCTATATTAAAATTGACTTAGACACTAACTCCCCCAATTGTGTCTTATAGAACTAATGTAATGGTTCACGGCTGCCTTTTTCTAGCCTCCTTTAGGAGCTTTAGCACAGTCAATTGCGCCTTGTAATTTAGAACCCTGGTCAAGAGACAAGTTCCCTTTTTTCTAAAAAGAATGGAATCATAAAACGAAACTCGCTTCTTGACCAAGGTTTGAAATTACGAGGCATAGCCAATTATGGCTAATTACGGCCAACACATCCAATTACGCCTCATAATTTAGAACCCTGGTCAAGTGATGAGTTTGTTTTTTATGGTACTATTCTTTTTTTTCCCTTCTTAATTAGTCTCTTCCCCCTTCTTGATTAGTAAGTGTCTCAAAGTTTTTTTTGCGTTTGGATTATTCAGTCAAGCTACAGACCACTCCGATTTGCGAGCGTTATTTTATAACCAATCTGTACATTTCGAAGAAACAACAGATTTGCAATCGGAAAGTCCAATTATGCCAATCACAAATCAATCATTAGAAGTGTATTAGTTCCGTTCGACACTTTGGGGGCGCTAGGCATCAGATCGAGTTCTCGGTTTAGAAGATTCTTAGTCTATGGTAAGTTTGCGCGAGTGCTGCCGGGTTAAAGAAGGGTTAGATAAAGAAGAATGGAAGATAATAGAGATATGATAGTCTCATTATTTTTTTAATACGCTTTACAACTAAACAAAACCAATTTAAAATTAAAATGTTAACCGATTATTTAAATAGTCAATCGATTATTTAAATAAATTCGTATATAGAAATAATTTATCGATACATATCGAAGAAAAATCAATAATTATACATACTGTATATTTTCCCCCTCAAATCTTTGTTATTTTTATACCTCATAAAAAAATGGTAAGTTTGAAAATAAAATTTAGACAGACATAATTTCAATAATGTTGCATTAGGTATAGGACTCGCCACCCCTCTTCAAAAGACATAGTAACCTATTCACAAATCTTAGCGGAAATTAGTACTGTCTTAGCATATGCACTTACTTGGTGGTCTGGAAGACATTGTCCAAAAGCCTCGATCCAAATATTGTCTTCATGACAGGCTTTTTTGAATTCTTCGTAAGAAATTACCCCATCCTTATCTTTGTCCTTCAAAAATTTAAGAAATCAAGAATTGTTAAATTGAAGTGTACTTATTTAACCTGGGGTACATAAAATATTCGCTAGTACTAGGTATTATTTGAACGGAAGACTGAATTAAACTTAAAATACTAGCTTGCCATCATATAAAAAAATATATTTTCAGAGAAATTTTTTTAAAAGCAACTGAAACCAACTTAATTTAAAAAGGGACCCGTATGGCCGAGTGGTTTGGCTATTACGTCAGCAGTCTGCGCGCTGTAACGGGTGCGTGTTCGATTCCGGCCTTCGCCCTGGCTGTACTTTCCTTTCTAGTGACAGTAAAAAATTATTTCGGTGTCTGTCTTAATTCACGAAGGCTTATATAAGCGGGTTTCTGATCAAGCACACAAGCCGGAATATATATGTACCTACCTTTACCCCCTACCTACCTATGCTTACCCCCTACCTATGCTTTGAAATCATTCTAGAGATAAGACTAACCTACATTTTAAGTATTACAAGGGAAAACAAAATGTTTTATGATAACGTATACTGTCAGTCACCTACCTTCGATTGCCCAAACTAGCTACAGACAAGTGCAACCCATTAAAAAAATTACCGCATTAAAACTAGAAGTAATTTATAAACCCCAGGGAAGAAAATTCGAAATCGAAGTACTTCAATTATTGAAAAAACTGAAAAACTTAATACTCATTTAATTAATAGGATTGTTTTTCCCTAATACGATAACAATTCTAAGATAACTGTAGTGAGAACAGAAACTTCAAGGTTATAATGCCTAAAAACACCTATCAATCCTCTTGCAATGAAGTATTTTGGAACTATACATTGAAACTATGAACAAATTCAAAGCATTTTCATTTCTTAACACATGCTGGATATGCAATATTAAAGCATAGCTACCAATTTCGAAAACACCATCTCTATCAAATCTTGAAGAGAATCCGCAGTACAATCTCTTGTCGGAGGCTGAAATAAGAAGAAATTGGTAGACACAACGTAAATATATATATATTAAGAACAGTGGCTGAGAGGTTAAACATGTCTGCCTCGTAAGCCCAAGATCGCTGGTTCGAGCCCCGGCTGAGTCGTCGGATTTTCTGGATGGGAAAATTCTGGGTTTGGAGTTATCATGTAGGAGTTTTAACATACAAAGGATCCACTCCTTTCGGGGAAGTGCATTTTCAGGACTGGAGAAGTGAAAATTAACTCAGACTGAGTTAAAATCGATCGTTTGTTTTAAGAGTGTAGAAATTGGTTTCCTTACACCAGATTAGGCGATTACTCGCTATCATCACCAAAGAAGCCTGCTGAGGAAAGTTTTCTACGAAATTAAACGGTTTTTCCCCTGTACTCTTCAAGGGTGTTATTCAAATGAAAAAAAATTATTTTCTAAGCCACATTTCTCCGGCTGGAATAGAATATTTATACAAACGGTGTAACGGTCTATCATAAAACTTTTTGAAATTGGTTCGAATGCATTTTTTAAATTTTCAATAAATAATTTTATACTGAAATATTCGAAGCAACTTCCAAAAGAGGGTAAAGATCTGTAAGTCTGTTACTTTTATCATATAAAAACACCGTTTGTATAAATATTCCATACAGCCGGAGAAATTTGAAAATATTTTCCCCCTTCGGATTAACACATACACTCTTAAAACAAACGAGCTATTTTAACTCAGTCTGATTTAATTTTCACTCCTCCAGTCTAGAAAATGCACTTCCCCGAAAGGAGTGGATCCTTTGTGTGTTAAACCTCCGACATGATCACTCCAAACGAGTGATTTTAACTCAGTCTGAGTTAATATTCACTCCTTTCCATGTCGAAAATGCACTTATCCTACTGGAGTGGATTTCACTCTTTTTTTTAAGAGTGTAGGGACTTTGGTTTGGAGACCCTCGGTCATTCGGTCTCATTCTCCCTTAATCCAAAAGCTGTAGAATATTTTTTTTCCTCTAATGGGGCTGCGCAACATTGACGGTCAAGTGTTTGCAGACCGGCAAATCCCCTAGAACTGAGGGGCATTTTTTGTGGCACCATGTAGGCGACTCTCGCTACCAATTTTGACGAGCCGATTTCAAGGAATCTGAAGCTGTAGAAAATTAGTGGATTTTAAATTAGAATGTCTTACGTCTGAAGCAGCTTCAAGTATGAGAGTTGTTATATTTTCCCGAACTAGTTCCAAGTCGCCGTCGAGATCATAACAGGTGAAGCAAACTAAAATGAGAGAAGATCCCGCACAAAGTGTCCTCATTAATGGAGAAAGTAATGATGTTTATTTTGATACATAACCTACAGTCTCTAATTCTAATTCCCGTTCCGATTCGGAAAATCAAAAATTTGGTTAATCGGATTTTTCCGTGGAAAAAAAGCGGACATTTCAATTAATTACAATATATGCACTGAAAATTTGAAGAAAAAACTTTTAATTTTAGCAACACTCGCTAGATTTGATTTGGATAGTTAGAGCTCTACCGTAGGTACGGTAGAGCTCTAATTATCGGAATCAAAAATCTAGCCACCATAGGTTCTTTTTTTCTTTATTCTTCCAAATCAAGATTATTGTTTTCGACAATGTCTTCTTTATTCCGTTATGGAAAACATTCAAATTGTTAATTTTATCATAAATTTCACATTTTAAGGCTATTACACTAAAGCAACTAGCAGTTGTTTAGAAGAAAAAGATTTTTATCGATAAACAAAAGCTACATGTTTTGGGGCTTTTCGAAAAATATAAAGCTTGAGGAAACACATCACACACAATAAAGGTTCACTAATCAATCACTTACTTATTACTCATTACTCATTTACTTACTTACTAATTGGTTAAATTATAAGTTTATAAAAGAGCATCCCAGTACATACGTTTTATTTTGTCGTCAATTCTGCCGTACAACATAATGTGAAGAATACGGATAAATTCTTCAATTCCAATTTTGTTGTCTTTTTCGGTATCAGCTGCGAGAAAAACTACGAAAAACTAATTAGTTATTTATGTAAAAGATGCTCCCAGTCCCTATATCCCGTTCAGACATAAAACATTCTTCAGACAAAAATCGGAAAATCTTAAGTTTTTCAGACACAAGGGTAATTTTAATTGATTACTGCCTTGTTAACGAAAATTGAGGGTTAAAAAACTATTATTAAAGAAAAAGAGCTTTTTAATTAAATATTTTAAGGTAGTTGGCATTCACAAATCACAATTTTAAACACATTTAGCGGATTATTTGACTTAAAGGAAGTCGATATCGAGGTTTGACTGCACCATTCAAGGTCTACTGTATTTTGATATTTTTACAACATAACATGCATTTTTAACAGATTTATACTTTTTAATTTATGGATAAAAATTAATAATATACGTATAATTTCTCTGTATCAAAAGTCCGCCCATCAACGACTTACACAGCCCGAACTGCGCATGCACGTATGAAAAGTAAAACTGTTGCTTAGCCAGGGCCTGCTCTTCCATAAGGCCTGTTAGACTCGGGCCTAGGGCCCCCAAATTTTAGAGGCCCCTAAATTTCAGTTTCTATTATGCTAAATGCTGCAAATCCCCAAAATATCAGTAAACTAAAACAATTCGGATACTCCACTTGGTTTTTTGCTCAATTTTAAGTAAGTAATTGACCTAACGTTATTGTTTTGGTCGATGTTTGTAAGGAAGCCTATAAAATTGTAGCAAAAATTTTATACATGGGTCATATAGCACCATCATTATTGGAAATCATACATAAAATTTTCCGTAAAGGGGCCCCCCAAAAAGGTTGTGCCTATAGTCTGAGATTTCATAGAGCAGGCCCTGTGCTTAGCCCCACGATGTGGTTCACTGCAAATTTCTGACTACAAATAAAAATTCCAAATATAACTTAATATTTCTTTTTAAAAAAATTTAAAACTATTTGAATATCATTAGGAGCAATTTCATTTATTTAACTTCATTGATACTAATAATTTTCATTGAAAATTAAATCGCTCTTAGTTAAAAGGACTTTGTTAAATTTTAAGTCGCAGTAACTTTGATATCTAGTTTCAGATTGTTCAACACCTTATGAAACCTACCTAAGTACCATATAAAGTTCATAACATTAAGTAAGGATCAAAGCTTACTTCGTTGTATGAAAAAGCTGTCTGTGAATCCAAGTAAGTTGTGTAGTACCTCGGAAAACTCGAATTCACTTAAAAAGCAAGAATCTTCTGCATACTCCTTGAAAATTTTGAGTATACGTTGCATTTCTTTTGTATCAACTGTAAATTTGAAAGACCAAAAAGTAAGGAGCTAAAAAATTTACGGTATGCGATTGCATTCTTTTATAGAAACTGATGTTCAATACAATTTACTAAAATATCCTGAAACTGAGTAACAAATACAATAAAACCAATGTATAAATTTACTATTGAAATTAAGCGTAATAGTGCTTAATACGTTAATTGACTAGAAAATCTAAATACGTTAACTGACTTTAAATCTAATGAAACGTTTGGGGAGTAAAATTCATTTGTATATATGAATTATAACTAAATATAGATTCTCTACAAAAATACAATGAATATTTATTCATTTTTTTTTCACTACTGTTGACTTTTATGTATATGTTTACATATTTGAGTCTTATTTAATGACTAATTTGGCATTTAATCCATTAAACTTTTAACTTACATACTAATTCTTTAGACAATGATTCAATCAAATGTAGTTCGTCTAATTTTGTTTTTTTACGGAGATCCATCCTGTTATCCATTAACTCGTAATATTAGCTTAAATGGCTTTCGCTTCCTCTATATATATATCTAATTAAAAATATATTTATTTTTTTTGTTCTTTTTTTGGATTCAATTAATGTTGCCAAATTGTATTTAAAAAAATATTTCATTTAAGATAGAAATTACTTTGGTAACAAATTAAAATACGTTTGAGCGTGTCAAAACTTTTCAGATTTTTGAACACCTTCACATAACCTTGTAAAATGCTAACATTTTTTTAAAATAAACAATAACACATAATCAGTTCCGAAAATCAAAGACCTATTATTACCACTAATGTGTCATTCCTTACGAAATATAAAAAAAATGAATATTTCTACTGCATCATTCATATATTTACAACTTAACACAACATAGCTAGGTTGGTATAGGTAGGTTAGGTTATTTTAAATTATCGTTGTTCTAGAGCTACGCAAGCTGTAGTATGCAACATCGTCATAATTAAGAATCACAGTCAAGTGACTTCATTAGGAGCCAAACATTTTTAACCACAAATCTTTAATCTGAAGAAGCTTGTAAATCTAAAATAGAGATTTTGTGTTTTAAACGTTTTGGAGGGCGCCGATTCTGAATAATATGGTTAAACTAAAGAATCGTGGCCGGATATTTTACGCCAAATGTGGGAACCCCGACTTTTTGATATTTTGGCAACCTTTGCCGAAATTAGCAATGGGAAAGTTTCTTATTATGCCATGTTCCCCATACTGCGGTTATTCATTGGTATCTCGGCACGCGCCGGGGTTTGTTGTCATTCGATCTGGCGATATTTTTGAAAAGACAAAACCCAGCCACGATTCTTTAGTTTAACCAAGAGTGGTACTTGGACATTTATCTGTCTGAAACCACTACACACCTTGAACTAAAAAGAGCTACAGACATTTGAGTAATTGGGCTTCTAACACCTGGCCGACGTCATAAGGTTTTTGAGAAAATCACACATTCACAAAGGTTAGGTAATACAGAACTTTTAGATATTGGCGAAATGTGAAAGGAGATAAACAAGAAATTTGTATAAAACAAACATTTTATTCATCAGTTTTTACGAATATTGTCATTTGATAATTGATTTTCGAACAAACTTTAAAGATATTTTTATATAAATTCCTGAGATACAAAAACTTCCAAGCTTTTTCCCATTTAATGCCTTCCACAATATCAAAATTTAATTATGTTATTCATTAGAGCTGTACAAGACTTTTGATAGATCCTGAACAGTTTCCTTTAAAGCTGCTCATCACAGTACAACTCACATGGTACAACTCCAAATATTTGGTTGCCTAATACTTCTATGTGAGAAACTAAGTTAATTTTATCCAAGATCTATTTTTTTATAACGTAATATGAATTTACTCTAGTACCCAACGTAGTCTTTTTTTAATAAAAAATTCTTTAAATACTTAATAAATGTGTCTCAAAAATATTTGAGCACAATTATGTTTGAAATTGCATAACATTTTAAATATTTTTATAAATTAAAAATATATAGAAAGTGATTTTTTTAAAGTTATCACATTGAACAAACAGTTGAAATGATCCAAAAATTTGCACAAGCATTCTAATGAATATGCAATCACAATAGTATAAAAAACGAAAATACCTGACCCGATAAACATAAATACCACTAAAATAAAAACTAGTTTTAAAAAAATATACTCCATACAAAAATACATGGTAAATAATGCAACTTAAAAGTTTATATGGCAAATATAAAAAAATATATAAATAAAAAAATTTAGAAAATAGGTCTTAAATTCTTGTTATTAGTACAATTGAATCAATAAATATAACATGAATTTAAAAATAATCATTTAAATTCTATTTAAAAAAAAGTTATTGATCATACATTTTTTCAATCGACTAATTTTTTACAGCACTCTAATGATTTAAGGCCCATTTGTAGGAGATAAAAAAAATAGTATTAGTGATTTGGAAAACTAATTTTTTCCATCCAATAATTGAAGTAATTTTGTCATATAATAAAGTAGATTTTGTCATTTATAAAGTATTATGCTACTTTAACAAGCATGAATTTCTAAAATATCAATTAATATGCTTATTTAATGTAAAATTTACAAATGTATAAAAATATATATTCTTAATACCTTTAAAAAACTCTATTGGAAACAGTCTGTTGTACAACAAAATGTAAATTGAATATAACAGGAAAAAAAATAACAGATTACAAAATACAATAGTTAAAGTCAAGTGTCACTGTGGTATATTAAAAATAGGCAGACACATTTATATAAAAATGGCAGTATTTAAGACAAATATCCTAAATAGCAATCCACAAAATAAAATATGGCAGTTAAAAATACATCAATAAATGAGGAACATTAACCATTTATTTAATAACAAAACATTCTAACTATCCAAAATGGCACAAACATTGATACATTTGGCAGGTAAAAAAATCAATTGACAGAGACAATAAGAAATTGGCATTTTTTCGATTGGCATTTTGCTCGTTTTATCTACATTCAAGATAAAAATGTTTAATTTTTTCACCATTATATTAAGATACAAACGTATTTCTAAAATGTAAATAAAACCTTAAAAGCTCTAAAACCAATACAAGCATTAAAAAGCAGATATGTACAGTATCATTTATTTAGAACTTTCTTTCTATAATGCAAAATATACAAAAAACAGCAGCATTATCAAAAGAAAGATTGAATAAGTCAAAGTTATTCTAAAATCAAAAATTAAAAAATGACAAAATTATTTAGAATTTGATTCTAGCAAGAGTTTTCAACTAGTATAGTTTAAATTATCGTCGCACTAGAGCTACACGAGGGCAAAGTTTTCAACTAGAATTACTATTACTAAAACTACAGATTGAAAATTCCAGTTTAAGGTAATGCTCAAATAAAGCAGTACTAAAATTGAGGTAAGCCTAAGAAAAATATTTAAAATATACTGGCCAAACAGAATAACAAACTTTGAAATGTACGATAAATCAAATGGTACACCTACGTCCACAATAATAAAGAAAAGATGGCAGTGGATAGGACATGTACTATGAATGCCCCCATCAGACCCAACTCGCATCACCCTCACTTGGGCACCTGATGGAAAGAGGATTACCTCGCATCAGATGGCGATAAAGGAATGGTACAGTTTTGGATGGCCAAGCTGGGGGATCACAAGGAATGCAGCACTTGACTGGAGGGGATGGAACGCTATGCTTGTGGCCTCATGCGCCACTTGAGCGTTAGGAGACGTATGTCAAGTCAAAATTGAGGTAAAGAAGGTTCAATCACATTAGAATCACTCTCAAGCTCTTTTTGGGAAGTTGCAATAAATTTCCTCTTGGATCATACATGTTAAAACAACACCCTGATGAGAAATATAATATCCATTAGGAAGTAAAAGTGCATTCAAAATTTTCCTTTCAATTGAACAAGCAACAACACTTAAGGGGGAATGCGCACGCTGGACGGAAGGTCTGAGAAGAGTTCCAAGAGACTTCCAAACACTTTGAAGAGTTCAAACACTTTGAAGCGTTCCAAACACTTTGAAGAGTTCCAAAAGACTTAAGAAATGTGCGCATTTCGTTTTAACTTAGAAGTAAAATAAAGCCACCACTTCTTGAAAAGTAAAAGGATAAATTTTATGGAGTTATAGCAGAGTGGGCCAGACAAAACTTGTCCCAAATTTGCCTTAGTTTCAGATAGTTAAATTCTGCAATTGAGGCATAGAAGGCTCAATAACATTAAACATTTTCAAGCTCTTTTGGGGAAGCACTATGCATTTGCTCTTGGATCATACATGGTGAACTGGCACCCTGCTGAGAAGTATAATGTCCCTTAGTGTGTAAATGCGTGTTCAAGTTATCCTTACGGTTACATTTGTACTGTTTTTTGCTGTTATGAACAATACTGGTTAATAATGGATGAACAATTAACGGCACTGTTCGCAATGAAATTGTTTACCCTTAACCTGGGTTTACATGTGATTTTACAAGTAAGATAAGTAAATAAAAAGTTAATAAAATATATTTTTTGAAACATGAAGAGTTTCAAAAGACTTAAGGAGTGTACACATTTTGTCATACCTTAAAAGTGAAACAAAAATTTTACTAATTCATATGTAAAAGGATAAATTTGATGGAATTATAACAGAAGTGAAACAAAACTTGGCCAAAATTTACCTCAGTTTCAGATCAAGCTACATTCTAAAATTGAGGTAAAGAAGGCTTAATAACATTAGAAACATTTTTAAGCTCTTTTGGAGAAGAACTACCCATATCCTCTTGGAGCGAATCACCACCCTGCTGAGCCGTATAATGTCCCTTAGTGTGTAAATGCGCATTCAAGTTATCCTTCCGGTTAAACCGTCGACCACAGAGATTACACTTATAGGGTTGTTCTCCGGTGTGAATACGAATGTGCGTTTTAAGATGGCAGTACTTCAAGGACTTTGAACACTGTTTGCAATCAAATGATTTACCTCTATACAAGTTTGCCTGTGCTTACAAGAGAGCTGAATAAAAATAACCTTCAAGCCTCTAAAGTACAAGTTTCGGAAAATGAAGAGTTCTAAGACTTAAGGAGCATGAAAATTTTGTTTTAACCTTGAAGAAAGTAAAAGCTCAACCGGAAGACGGTGAGTGTTGCTACTTATTAAAAATGGTAAAAAAAGTAAAAAATAAATATGATGTAGAGTTATAGCAGAAGCAGAACAAAACTGCCCAAAAGTACCTCAGTTTCAGATAAAGCTAAATTCTACAATTGGGGTAAAGAAGAATCAATAACATTAGAAACATTTTTAAGCTCTTTTGGAGAAGAACTACCCATGTCCTCTTGAAGCGAATCACCACCCTGCTGAGCCGTATAATGTCCCTTAGTGCGTAAATGTGCATTCAAGTTGTCCTTCCGGTTAAACCGTCGACCGCAGAGATTACACTTGTACGGTTGCTCCCCAGTATGGATACGAATGTGTGTTTTGAGATGGCAGTACTTGTTGAAGGACTTCGGACACTGTTCACAAGTAAACGGTTTCTCGCCGGTATGTGTTCGCATGTGATCTTCCAAGTGTCCTCGTTGGTAGAACTTTTTCGGGCATGTGCCGCAGTTGAAGTGGCGCGTGGTTCGTTTTTTGGACGTTGAAGTGTTGTTGTTGAACTGGTGGTTTTCGGAATCAGAGTGTGTGGCGCCATTGTCGATTTTGGAGTGTACTTCCTTCTCGATGTCTGCTGTTGGTATTCCCCACACGCCATGAATGAATTCTAAAAAAGTTGAGCGGAGTGATGCTTGACCTGCAAAAATATTATATTAGAACAAAAGCTTCAATAATACTTAAAATGTAGAAGGTAGAAACAAAACACAATACAAGTTTAAATTCTTAATACATTTTTTCCCATTCAGTACAATCTCTTTTTCCCCTCTAGAACCTCCATCTAAACATAAAACCACTTTAACTTATGTATCTAATGAGTTGTAGTGTATATATTAGCACAGAAGTCATTCTGAGCAACTATTTGAACACTTAGAGAACCGCCTCCCTTTTACCATAAATAAATAGAGATTGTTGAACAGTTTTCTGTTGAATGAGTGTGAATTTTTTTTTATAAAATTAGTTTAAAATTTTATATATTATTTTCACTTTCAAAATAAATATATAATATTTGTTTAAAAATTATTGAAAAGTTATTTTATTTCTTGGAAAAAAAATTCGCATTTGTGACTCATGCCCTTTCAACAAATACCAGTTTCAGTTATACAATACATACATTTTAAGCACCGTACTAAATACAATAAAAGCTGTACTAGCAATGTTGCTCATGCAAACTACATACCTCTAGAATAAAAAAAAAACAAATTTTTCAAGCTTTAAAAATAAAAATATAGTAAAAAATATATTTAAAAAAATCTAAAACTAAAAATAAAGCTAGTAAATAAGCTATAAATAGTTTAAGCAATCACTTGCAATACATTTTAAAAGCATATGTACATACTGAAAAGCAATTTCGGGCAGATTAGGCAAAATGCAACAAGCTTAAAGCAATACACAAAGCAGTGTGGTTTTATTAAGCAGAAATTGATATAAAATTGGAGGATACAAGGTTTAATCACTGATAAAATAGATAAATATAACACAATACATTTAATAATAAAAATTTAATTGACACACTAAATATCATCTACTTGGCAGTGTGAATAAACTTAGATTTTTTGCAATTACAGATCAAATGAAATTTGCAAAATATAAAATTTAAAAATTTCACACAGTCAAACATGCATTCCTATACACCATTCCTTTCAGCTCCATTTCAATTTCAGATGAAAGCATGCGTAAAGCCATAATTTCAAAGCCATACCATGCATAAAAGTAGAATAGAAATCTTAAAAACTTACTAATTTGTCTTTCAAAGCCACGAACCAATTTGTCATTATGAAATACTGCTGTGTAAAATTAACTAATATAAAATTTATTATTTTCAATGAAATATTCATCTAGCAACAAAAATTAGGTCTAACTTTTCTAAAACCTAAAAGTATGTGTCATTTTAAATAAGTTAGGTTATAGTTTCTTCTCATAAAAATAGTCAAGCGCTTCTAAACTTATATAAGAACTTTAAATTTAAAAAAACTTTTCCTGTCCCTAATTAAAACTCTTTTAAACCATGAACTCGTGAGCCCTTAAATGAGTCAGTAATTTATCTTTACGTGAAAAATCTTTTCCACAGCGAGGGCAGTTAAAAGGCTTTTCGCCCGTGTGAATTCGAACGTGACGTTCCAAATCGCGCTTCTTGCGAAATTGTTTGGAACATGTGTCACAAGATAACATTTTTTGGTCAAAGTAAGAAGTTATGTAGGTATTGAGGCTGAAGGAAGAGGTTTTATTTCTTCTTTCTTTACGAGGTCTTCTCTTCAACTGGTAAATTTCTACATCTCCTTCTGAAAGAAAGAATAAGGAAGATAAGCGATTTTTTGAAACGTGATACTTTGTAATGAAACTGGGCACAGAAAATATAATCAAAATTTAAACAGACGCTAAAAAATTTTAATCATGTTATTGAAAAATTTGATTTCCAAAAAATGTATAAGAATACAATGAAATTTATTTTCATAATTTAATAAATCAAAAGTTTTAAAAATACTTTTAAATAAAATAAATTGTTATAGAGAGCGGTATGTATTAAAATGTTTGCAATTTTGTAGTATTAGGCCAATTTAAATGCATCAGAATAATTACAACTTTTTAATTTTTTAGATATTATTTATAAATATTCAAAGTAACAAAATAAGAGTATCCTTTTTACTTTGCATAGTTCATTAATTTATAATACACTATAACATATACATGCAATTATAACTGCATGAAATTTTAAAAATACAACTTGGCTGAACTGCAATGTTGAAATTATGTCCACAACCTCCCATTTTTTTACTAAAATTATTTTTAATCATCTCGCATATATGCAATTACATACCTAAACTGACTTTAATATAAAACAATTTTACAATTACAGCAATAATTATATACAATAATTTTTAAATTTTATTATAGATTAATGACTTCAAGAAAAAAAACAAAGACTTGGGTTACTATGCAACTTTCTATTCAACGAAATATAAAATGAAAAAGTCAATAAAGCCACTATAGTATTAAAAAACATGGTACAAAATAAATGGGGCTTTATTTTTAATAGCAAAACCCCCAAACTAACATGTGTTGATACTGCAAAAAATAACAATAGGGAGGTCATAAATAATTCAAAATTTAATCTACATAAAATGTAAACATTATACAAAATTCATTCACATAAACAACAAAATATGAAAGAAATGTACTTGATATTAACTCACAAAAATATAAAGCAATGCAATAAAAAATACTTTTTATCTTATTGTCTCTTACTAAAGACTTTAACCCTTTAACCTCACAAGGTAGGAGAATTTCTCATCCCCGAAATACGAGTTTTTCTAGGCAGGAAAAAAACGAAATGGAATCGTCCTGTATCAAAAAATACCCAAGTGATTATTTCGACCGTCAGTCATCCTATGGAATCGGACCTTTTTGACTTTGTGAATAAATAACATTCTAAGTTGATTGCATGAAACCAAATTTACATAAGGGGAGGTCTTCATATTAAAAATGTTAACAACTTTGAAATTTCCAATAGTAACACCCATATTTGATTATTTAGAAATGTTAAGCATCCTCGAAAACCCCTAAATCTTAGTTTTTGTTACATTTGGATGAATATTTAACGAGTTATTCCATCGAATCGCTTGATGTCCTATGGGGGACCATCTCAAGGTTGTTGGTTTAATGATGTTTATCTTCCTTTCCAAAGCCGTATTTGTTTATCAAGTTCATATATAATCTTAAACACAGTCCCCTGAAGCGCAATTAAAAAGTATTCTGTGATTTACACAGCAAATTATGAATAAAAGAAATTAAAAATTGGGATTTCGCTTAAACTTCCTGTCTTAAACATATTTCTGTAAAAATAATAAGGGGTTTCTATTCATAATTTTTTTAAAAATTAAAATAATAATTATTTTAAAATATAAAAATTGTTTTAAATACCCCAATATTGAATGCATTTTGTTTGGGTTGCTTTAATTTCTTTTCAGTAAAAAATTCGCTTCATTATCTTAATTATTTATAGATTGGGATAGTTTTTTATGTGCAACTCATTTAACATTATGGGACCTAAACTTTGCACGTCTCTAACTTCTAATAATGCTTAAAAACTAACAAAATTTGGCATTTCGTATTAAAATGCGTCATAGATTAGAAATATGGACTCAAAAAGGGGTGTTGCTATTGGAATTTTTAAAGTTAGTAACATTTTTAATATGAAGACGGCCCCTTATGCAAATTTTGTGTCATGCAATTAACTCAGAATGTTATTTTTATACAAAGTCAAAAAGGTCCGATTATATAGGATGACTAACGACTGAAATGATCACTAGCGGATACTTTTTTTTTCCACAGCACGCTTAATTTTTAACATACCCAACACCCCTATTTGTGAAACGAAACGGCCGAAACCGGCCTTCCCGATGTTTGCTGGTAAAGCCGTCCTGGGCCGGTTTCGAGGTTAAAGGGTTAAGCAAATTTACTGATATCTTCAAAATTCCTGCGAAATGTTAAGTTTTTAAACAATAATATATCCAGTAAATCTTCTATTGTAAGAAATTTGCATAGTCTTACGGAAATCTGCTTAAAGCAGGTTCAACTAAAATAACATCCTAAAGCAGTTTTACACAATCATTTTAATTTAAATTTGTCAGTCAAATTCTTTAACCAATCAAACATTTTAGCAAATATATATATTTTTTGTCAAATAATTACAATGTTTCGACACATAAGTTTTGTTTAAAATTCAACACATGATAAACATAGTAAAGTTGTTATTCTATACTGTTTTCTGCACCATGAAGTGTTATAAATACATAAAATCAGCTCACATGAACATTGATTGCTAAGACTTTACTATACTTTTCTTATAAGGCATAATTATATGATAAAGCTAAATTTAAGATTTAAAAACTTCCCATTTGTTAATAAGCTAATACAAATAATAGAAGCTCAACTCTTTCAGCAAAACATCTAAATTTGCACTCATTTCCTTGGGGCTTTTATTTTATTAATGCACACTAAAGCAATGAATATTCCCAATTATAAGCCTCAATAAATTAAGAGGTTGCCATCTAAACAGACAATCCAATACACTTTTAATGAATCGTCACAATATCATGATAGCCACAGTCAAGTAACAAGAAGACACCAGAATAGGCACACACATCGCAACTTTTATGGGTTACATTGTATGTGGCGTAGGGACTTCGAAGCATATTTAACATGCACTTCTTCTACATGGTGTATTATTCATGTGAATTTTTTGACTGCACAGAACGTTTATAGATTGGCAGTTAATTTGGCAATGCCCTGACCTGAACCTAGGACTAACGCAAGGCATGTGTCTCAACAACCGGTCTCTCCAGACTCCATATATTTATAAGATGCGAGTCTCAAGACCTATATGGGTTGCTTTGCCTTTGGCTCATCAACTCAAAATACCAGGTTTGGCTAAGTAAATCACACCAGAACCACACAAAGGCTGTAGCTGACATCAAGAAATCCCGACAAATATACTCATTTTTGGGAATTACATAGGAAATATTCCTCGTACTTGCTGTCTAACATGAGTGAACATGTGACGCTTCAAGTAGCTTTTGAAAGGGAAAGTCTTCTGGCAAACATCACAAGTGTGCACATTGCTCTTAGTCTTGGAAGAATACAGTTTTGACACCTTTTCTGTTACAATTTCTGCGTCAAATTGCAAAGGTGAAAAAGGAAGAGCATTGGAAAGGGCTGAAAAAAATAAGAGCGTTAATAATTTTACTGAAAAATCATAATTGATAGTTGAATTTTAGAATAAAATATCATTTAAATAATAAAATATTTGTGAACTTAAGTAAAGAGCTTAATAGAAGAAAGTGCTTAGTGACAAAAAGGTAAAAATGAGAAAATGAGCTTTACAGTTTGTTTGCATTTAAATCCTTTAAAATGGGTACTTAAATGTATTAAAATGTATACCAAACTTTAAATTTACGAAAAACTGGAATTTGTTATCGTTAAAGGAGGGAATAATATGTTCATTGATACGAAAATGGATTTTTTTTTCAAAAATGTCACTTAGCATAGTTTTTCCACTATGCTCTTTTCAAATGTGCTTAGAATGTACACCTACTTAATTACAAAAAAGATCTTGAACAGACCGATTCCTGTATATCCTATAATTGTATAATTCTAACAAATTTACTTACAACTAATTGAATTAATTTTTTTATATTTTACAATTTTTACCATTTAGACACTAGAATTAAAGGATTAGATGCAATTGAAATTGAACATGATTGCTTATTAAAATGATATTAAACAGTTATTAACTGAAGATCTTTTAAATCCCAGAGGTTAAACACTTAAATTTTTGAACTATCATCACACTAGAGCTATATGAGGGCTATCGGCAACCAGCTATTAAGGGTGCTCATCACCCCCATACCCCGTCCTCCTTCGATCGGGCTTGCTAATGGTAAGTCTATGGGGGAAAAATGGCTTTTGTTCAAAAAAAAAGCAATGAAATTATAGGAATATTTTAATGTTTGTTTTTTTTTAATTCATAATACTCCAATAAAGTTGTGCTTATAGAGGTTATTTTTTAAAAAACGTAATTTACTTTTTTTTAATCTAAATTTTTTCTTTTAAAAAAAGGTAAATAATGTTTTAAAAAATAACCTCTAAAAGCACAACTTTATTGGAGTTTTATGAATTTAAAAAAAAACGCATCCAAATATTCCTATAATTTCATTGCTTTTTTTTTAAACAAAAACCATTTTTCTCCCGTAGACTTACCATTAGGTAGCCCGATCAAAGGAGGACCGGGTATGGGAGTGATGAGCAGCCTTAAACAATTATTATACAGCAATTATAATCTTAGTTCGTATTAGACAAATATTAATACATAACATAGTAATATTCAATATATATTCCTAAATAATTTATATATTTTATAAGGATAACTAATATGAAGTAAAAAAATCTAAAACACGGTTGAAAACTCTAATATTCATAAATCATGTCCTTCAAAAATATGAAAATTTGTAATTGAATACTCTAGGTACTTACAGATTCATACATAAATATAAGATATACTATATATGCTTAAGTTAGGACACAATTCTTCATAAACATTTAATTAGCATACATTTTAACAAAAAGCATAATAGGTGAAATATATATATTTAAAAAACTCTTGATTTTACTCCTAAAAAACATGCAGTACTTGCCATAAAGAAACTGACAGTTCTTTAGGAATTTTTATATTTAGTTTGTATATTAGTCACAATATATTATACAAACTTTTCTTTTTTTTTTAGTTACTAACAAGGCTTTAAAATAAAGTAGAAAAATAAAAGATAAATAATTCATCGGGTTTTTTTTAAATTAATTTATAATTGTCTTTAAAAAAGGAATACAATAATAAATGGTTTTAAATCTGAATCAATTAGAAAAGGATAGATGTAATGCTAAACTTTTACTTTGAAGATACGAAAATGTGTAGTAAATGGTTTGATATATTTTAAAATATTTGTTTATAAGTCCATTTTTTGATTTGATAACCACAAAAAAATAATCAGTAAGTGTACGATTTAAAAACCTTTATTACCAACGTGAATAAACAAAAAAAAATTGTTACATTGTTTAAAAGAAAGAACATGTCCTAAAAATTCCTGAACAGACAAAATATCAATTTCAGAAAATATAACTGCATAGATCACCTTAAGATGAACAAGATATATAATCTATCAAAGTAAAGATAACCCAAATCCACTCTTGACTTGGCTTTATTTTTTCTGGACACACTAATGAACATTAAAAAATCACTCACGTTAAGTGAAGCAATCCTGTCATATAAAATTAATATTATTCAGCTTAAATAAGTCGAAGAACATTTAGTGATATATGTTTCAGCATTCAGTTTAATGATAAAAGTGGACTTGGGTTGTTTTTAATTGATTTTTGTTAAAACTCACTTATAAACTAACATTTGAAAAACAAATGTAACATGAATTGAATATGAAGATTTATTTTCCAAAACAACAATTTAATCCATACATTTAAGAAATATTAGAAAATAAAACGAGATTAACCCATAATCATAAAAAGAAACAATATCAAATATAGATTAGAATTTAGGATATATATGCATGAGATTAACCCAAAATCTACAAATTCCACATAAATAGATATAGAATAGAATTTAGGATAAATATACACACTAATAATTGCACAAGATTAACTCGAAATCATAGAAATCTATAAATTAAGCGTTTATATAGAATAGAATTTAGGATATATATGCACACTAATAATTATACTTTTTTTTAATCACAAGTTATTTTTCAAGCTCTGACCACAATGCTATTAAAAATAAATAATTTACCGTTACCTAAAATCTAAAAGAAGATGTATACCTCTACCAAAAAATAACACATACTAAATAAAAGAAATCTATAAACCCTAATTGTAAATATATAATGCAACTTCATAGCAGCATGCTACATACCCATCATACATAGTACAATTACATTTTTTAACCCAAAATTCTATAAATATATAAATTTCACATAGATATAGAATAGAATTCAGGACATATGTATACTAATAATTGCACTTTTTTTAACCACAAGTTATTTTTCAAGCTCTGACCAGAATGCTATAAAAAATGCATAATTTACCTTTACCTGAAATCTAAAGGAAGATGCATACCTCTACCAAAAAATAACAAATACCTACTAAATAAGAACAAATCTATAAACCCTAAATATAAATATATAACACAACTTCATAGCAGCATACTACATATCCATCATACATAGTAAAAATTTAATTTTTTAATCACAAAAATAGCCTTGTTTAATAAAGGAAAATAGTCAAAATAGTATTGCAAATACCAATTTTATACAAAACAAATTAGTTGCATAATTAATAAGCCTGATGGAATTCACAACTTGCCAATAAACATTACTTTCAAACATAATTATACAGTAAATTGTTTTCCAAATTAATCAAATAAACTGAAAGAAATAAAATCATTATTTTCAAATAACATGCTTGTTTTTTTTGGGGGGGGGGGGGGTTAAACTTCAAATAAAAGGAAAGTATCATTTTTGGTCCAAGAAAAAATATTTTTAATAACCATAAATTAGTAGGGCTCAATTTGCTGAATCAGTACCAACTCTATCAGTTATGCACATATGAAGATTACGCGGGAAGAACTGATTGATTTATTTAGAGTCTTTCCGTAATTGTCTCTGCTTGGCAGACATTGGCGACCGGAAACCGGTTTTTCTTATGTTTCATCATTTGTGGTACAAACGTGTAACTCGTTTCACTCAACTCTGGCCTGAATTAGGGCTGCAGGGAAAGATAAACAAAGAGAGTAACTGGCTTCTTTACACCAGTTCAGGTGATTTCTCGCTATTATCCCCCATAGAGGCTATTATGGAAAGCCTTGTATGAAATCAATCGGTTCTTCCTGTGTACTCTTCATATTAGTTATACATATTATATATATACTCATTAGTTATATATTAATATATATTCTCATAGTTACATATTATTATATATACTCATTAGTTATGTATTAGTTTTGTTAGGGCATATCTTTAAGTGATTATACAAAGCCCCTTGAGTACTATAAACTTTACCACAAAAGTTACACTTGAATTTCTTCTCCCCCGTATGGGTAACCATGTGGCGCTCCAGTAGACTCGGAAAGTTGTACACTTTATTACACTGACTACAAGGATAAAACTTATTACTTGCAAGCTGCGATGGTGTCATCTGACTAACGTCAAATGAAGACTGATCTGAAATGCTTGTCTCTGCTAAACTCACAGAAGTCTCATTTTCTGAAGCTTCAGTGTTTCTGGGAGTGACTTGTGAGCTGTCCGAAGTTGATTTTTGAGGAGGCAAAGGTGCAGGCTGTTGTTTCTTACCAGATGGTGAGCAGCTACCAACTATTGTTGGTTTAACTCCAACTGATGGAAAAATATTTTTTTAATTATTTGAGTTAAGGGTAAAATTTAATAAACTTAGAAATATAAATAAATGAATATTAGAAAAAATTGGGCAAATGATACAATTTTCATAAAGCTGTAAAAAAAGATTTTCTTGAAAGAGTCAGTCTAATATTTCAACAAAGTTATAAAACAAAAAAAAACGTTTTAACAAAATAAATAATAAAAATAAATGATTAAATAATAATTAATTCAACATAAAACATTTTAAATTCATATATCCTCTGGAAATAACAAAATTTTAAAATTCATTGGATATAATAACAGTACAAAGTATAACCCTTAATGATATTTATTTTTTGTAAATACATTGTATCTAGTTCAACATAAAGGACAATATATGATATTAGTTAATTAAGAAAAACATTTCCTATAATCTATGAAGAATGATGCAGTCAATTGAAGATGCAATCGAACCTTATTAATATCAACCAGCTTAACACGAAATTCTGATAAAGATACACAAAAGACATTTTCTCGAACCTACCAACTTCTTTTAGAAAATTTAAAAAAATTGAGTATCGCAAAATGTCCTTACTTGAAATCCCATACAATATTAAATATTTTTTAAAAAATCTAAAATTCTGATTTCATTTCTAGTCCTCATCAGAATCAACTTTCTTGGAGCACTTTTTCTGGTGATTATACCGAGTACTCTCACGGCTATAAGCTTTACCACAAAATTTACATTTGTATGGCTTTGCCCCTGTATGGATAATCATGTGGCGATCCAATAGACTTTTATAGTTATACACTTTATTACATTGTGTACAAGGAAAAAAAGTATTTCCAGATAGCTGCAAGGGAGTCATCTGACTAAGGTTAAGTGCAGACTGATCTAATACACTGGTTTCATTTCTACTTTCAGGAATCCTATTTGCTGTTTCTTGAGTGGCAACCGTTAAACTGTTTGAAGTTGCTTGAGGCTGTGGCAGAGGATCATTTGGTTGGTTATCAGACAGTGATTGGCAGCTCATTATGATTGGCTCCACTTCAACTAAAATAAAAACAACAGAAACTATTTCAAATGTATGTATGTTACTATGCATACAAATTAAGTTCATTGTAATCTCAAAAAACTGAGGGCATTTCAATATTTAAGCTTCAAGTTAATGAGGGTAAAAAAAAAGTTGTGGTAACTAAAAGATAACTCTTAATTCAATTTAACTATCAAATTGCTAAAGCACTTAAAAACACTGTTCACATATTATTAACCAAATTTTTATTAAAAAAAATAATAAAGTACCACCACAAAAAAACTACTAAATGCATTTGTTGAAGTACATGTAGCAAGTACTCTTAATAATGTACTTTTAACTTATAAAAGCACCTTTAAAAAATTTTTAATTTCACAACATAAAAAAAAAAAAGAATTAGGAAGTATATTTGCAAAAGGAGAAAAATTGCACAATTTTGAGCTAATATTTTACAAACATAAAATATGACAAACAAAAATTGGGCATTTGATTTAATACCTTATAATTATATTGCTGTGAAAAGTAAAAACGTGTTAGCAATATCAATATTTTTCATATGAATGATTGGAAAAAAATTCTGATTAACCATGGTTTTTCTAGATTAAGGAAAAAATAGTTTGAAAATATAAACATACAATCAAAACATTGAATTATATAATATAGTAAAAAGATAATTAGAACAATTAAAAATTTAGAAAAGATATATTATAATTTGTTTCCCAATATATGTGCCATATCATTGATGCATCAACAAAATACACAAAAAAGAGCTTTACAAAATATAAGAGAAACTGTTGTCAGTGCAAAAAGATGAATACAAAAATATATTCTGTAATATTGTTTATACAAATTGTTCTTTTATGCATATAATGATTTATAAAACAAAGTTTAAAAGAAATACAGTGATATCTAAAACTATAAAAATTGCATACATGCTTTACATTAAAAAAGTCAATTTCATTAGCACACATATGTAATACATGACATTGATAAATCATATGAAAGCTGTACTTCCAAAGCTTGCATTCTATAAAGGTATGGTAAGATATAGGATTCAGTGTAATTATTGAAGACTTGATAACAGTAAATGCAAGTTTTCATTCAAAAAAGTAGTTTTCAATATAAATAAATTTTTTAGCTTTAAGTTATGACCCTTTAATCTAAACAATTATACAATAATATATTGAGCAAAATAATACAGGCAAAATGAATTATTTATTTTTTTGGTAAGAAAGAATATAAACTCTTGACAGCAATAAGGAAATCTAATTTCTAGCCATTTTAACTGGCTGAGCTCATATTTAATAGGAAGATACTTCATCACCACCGGAGCCATTGTATGATACATACATATCTGGTTTAGTACGGCTGTTAGACTTTGCTTTGCAGCTTGGACTGTGAAAAGAGCATAGTTAACTAACACCAAACACAATTGAAGAACACAGGGGAAAAAACCTTTATCGTCAGGAAATCTGTCCGTAGCAGGCCTTTTCGGCCACAATAGCAAATCCTCAGCGAAACAGGTGTAAATTGATTGTTCTTCGCCTGGTTCTACTCTCAACGCAACTCTGATTCATTCATGCGAGACACAAGTCCCATGAAAGATATTGAGAGAAAAGAACCAAGGTAGAAACCTGTTTCCTGACAGCTGTATCTGCCAAGCAGAACTGAATAGGATGATTCTTAGTAAATCAAGGGGTTTCTTACTCTTCAATTATGTCTAACACCTTCTTGCTATCATAGCACTGTTTGCAAGAAGTGTTATTTAGTTGTTTAGATATCAATCAATCATAAAACAAGAAAAAAAAGTACTTTGAATTTTAAAATGCCAAGTACCTGCAACAAAAAAGAATATCAATATTTTTTAAATCAAGAAAATGCTACTAAACTCTGCTTCAAAATTGCATTGGTATAAACCTGTAACAAGGTAGGTAATCAGTTCATCAAACAGGGGAAACTTTTGGTTATCCAGTACCTTCTACAAAAATGTGCGGTCAAATCCTAGTCACTGGTCCAACAACTTTTTGAACAGCCTAGTTAGGTTAGGTTTTGAATTATTGCCGCACTAGGGCTATTGGCAATGAGGGTCGTATTTTAAAACCACAGTCCAGTGACGAGCCAACACCTGAAAAGGCACCCAACGCAACTGTTAAGGGCGTCCACAGCGTTAGGACTTTGGAGGATATTTAATGTGCACTCCCTTAGCTGGGTATTATTTGTCGGGCATTTTTGGCTGCACGGGCCGTTTATAGGTTGGCAGTTATTTTGGTATTGCCCAGACCTGAACCTTTTGCATGCTAGGCAAGTGCCTAACCGACTGGGCTCCCCAGCCCCTTTTGAGCAGTGTGGTGCCATTTCAAAAATCTTATTTTCCAAACGCTGCCTTGTTTTTTTTTGTTGTTGTTGGGGTGGGGGTCACGATCAGCTTCTGTAAGCTTGCAACCTTAGTTTAACCATATCCTTCTTTTAATAAGTACACATGGTTGCCAGAAAAGGTTCCTTCTCTGAAATCAAGCCAAATTTAGCAATTTGTCACCAGGCCAACAACTAGGATTTAACCAGATGTGCTTAAATATATCGATATGGCATTTTGGAAATAAATCTTTAACTTTGTGGAAACTATGCATAGTTACTGAAAAAAATATAGCAAAAATTTTGCTTTTTTTTTTGCTATTCATCAGGTACAATGATTATTACCATACTTTAATCAAATTTTGTAAAATAAACTGAACCCCAATTTACCCATCGCTCTGAAACTACATTTAAAACCTACAGTTGATCCAGTTTTTACAAATGTAATGTGACCAGATGTCCCGCGGGCCGAATGTCCCGCCAAAACATCCCGCATTTTTTTAAAAGTCCCGCAACGTCCCGAAAAACGAGGAAATTTATAATAAAAGAACGAGTCTGTCGGTCTGTCTGTGTGTATGTCTGTGGATCACAAAAGACCTACTTAGACTGCTCTAAAAAATTCGAAATTTTTAATATAGATTCCTTTTAATACCTACCTGAGGCTTAGTTTTTTCATATTTGATTGTGATTTTTAAGTGATATCATTAGTTTAAAAAAAAACGTCATCCACGTGGGATTGCGGGACCATAACTGGGCTTGAAAATACATGGACCGGGCACAAACGGGGGCTTGACGCCATCCTCTATTAGTTTGAGTTTGGTTGAGATATGCGCTCGCCCTAAGGCTGCTTCATCCTCTATTATTGTTTGCTTTTTTTAGTTCGCATACGCCAACACGAATTTAATTTTGTTTTGATTTAGAGTGTATTTTCACAAGTAAGCATGCCTCTAAAAGGAAGCAATGCGAAGTAAACGGGTTCCCAGTAAAGCGGGACCATACTGTTAGTCGTAAATAAATTGAATATATACCTCGTTTTTTCCACCATGGGCAAACGAAAATGCGTTTTCAACGACCGTCTAAAAAAGAAATTGTTGAAAACTTTTACAAAATATCATGCATACCTTTCTCAAAAAATATAATGATGAATTAAAAACTAGTAAGTTTTTTAATTATGTGTCTGATTAACTAACATAATGACATCTATTAGTGATGTTTTTAGTTGTTTATACTTATTTTTTTCATATTAAGTGTGTAATTGTGTGAAGGAACTATATGTACATACAAAAAAAAAATTGAAAATTTCACTTGGGGGGGGGGGGGGGGGAGAGAGATAGTGATGGAGTGTCCTGCTTTTTTGGTTTTGAAAATCTGGTCACGTTATACAAATGAAGGAAATCAATCCGAAATACTTGATAAAAATTAGCCTTCTCATCATATATTCCAGTTGTAATAATAAAAAATTGCATAGTTGAATTAAATTTGGTATTATTTTGGTACTATTATTTAACATTATTTTTCAAGACTTTGTAAACAAGTAACAAAAGTAAACAAGCATGCAAAAGTAGCTTCCCCGAAACTTCAGCCAATTTAATAAAAAGTTTATGTGTGTAACTTTTAATAGTATATGAAATAAATAATAAACACTCACCCGTTAAGAAACTTACCATGTATATCCCAAGAACGATTTTTAAAAAAATTGACAGACAGGACAGAGCCAGACACAATTTGGATCCTCAAGGCAGAATTTTTCTTAGGGATGGGAAACCGAAACCGGTTTTTTGGCCTCGGTTTTGACTGAAAAACCGGTTTCTAATGAGGCCGGTCTAAACCGGAAACCAGTTTTTTAGGGGGACACCGGTTTTTTCTCAAAAACCGCCATCGACTTTTTTTTTTTTTTTTAAATTATACCGAAGTTAAACACACAAACGTAAAAAAAATGACACCATTATTGGAAGCAATATAAACTTCGTTTTTCACATTTCCATTCCGGTTTTCTTAATGACATATATAATTATAATTTTAAATATTAATAATATATAAGAAGTAAGAATTAAGAAGAAATCCTGGAGCTTACAGTTTTCAAACAAGAAATCTTTAAACACTTAAAATTGATTGGAAATCGTTTTTTTAATTCGAAAGTAAAGTAAAAAAAATCTTAAAACACGAGAAAACCGGAATGAAAAATAAGAGATTTTAATGCTTTAAATATATAAGTAACAAACAATTATATGGATATTAATAAATCATCAATTTTGTTTCATAAATTAGTTAATTGAGAATTAGTTATTTTAATCAGTTTAAATTAATTAATTGTTAATTAGTTAATTTTTAATAAGTTTATAATTACTTAGTTAATTTTCAATTAGTCTATTATTAAAAGTTAATTATTCTTAGTTTATTGTTAATTTGTTGATAATTAATCGATTTTTTCAATTAAGTAATAATAAACTGAAAAAAACCCGGAAAACCGGTTTTTTGCCTTTGAAAAACCGGTTTCATGGAAAACCGGTTTTTAAGGGTCGGTAAAACCGGGTCAGTTTTACCGGTTTTCGAAAAACCAGTTTTTCTCAAAAACCGCCATCCCTAGTTTTTCTGGATTTAGTTCAGCTTCAACTTCAACTTCAATTTAAGGGTCGGTGGAAGCGACAAAACGTCCTGTATAGCTTCCAAATGTTCGGACCATAGATTAAGAACACTCTAGATCTGAATCCCTGATTGGATTAGCATTGGAGAATTTCTATATTGAAATTAACATAGAAACTAGCGCCCCTATAGTTACTTTGGGAACTACTGTGGTTTCGCGGCTGCTTTTTTCTAGCCTTTTTTAGAAGCTTTAACACAGTCTATTACGCATCGTAATTTAAAACCCAGGTCAAGTGACGAAAAGAAACTATTTTTGGCCACAGCGGGACCATGCGTTTTTTTATAATCATATTTTTGTAATTAAAATGGTTGAAGTTTTACTTAAATTCATCTCTTGATTTAATTTAATGAATGAAATAATATTTCAATTTATTAGACAGTATCTACTTTTTGACTGTGTTAAAGCTCGGGAAGAACAGGCAGTAGGAAGCAAATTGTACTTAATTTATTTATTTTTAATGAAGACACTTTTCGAACGACAGTATTATTAAGCAAGTTTCATATGCATTAAATGTAGTGCTAGAATATAAATAAAAATTATGCAAGACATTTGTTAATAAATAATTCGCGAAATTATTTTTTACAACATTGATTGTAGCAAATTGAATACAAGAATAAAATTCAAAAGCATAAATAGCATATTTCTTTTTTATTACAATCATTTTTACAATATTATTTTTTTATTCTTATCAAACAATCTTTAAATATGTACATTACAAAGAAACAACACATAACTTTAAATATTTTAATAAAAATGACAAGAAAAACTGCAGTTTTAGCACAATTATTATTTCAATTTTGCTAGATAATAAAAACATAAGATTGTGTATCAGTGTTTATTTAGAACGCCGCCATGCATCTTATGTATGCGATTTATACCGGTAAATTTATCAGTTTCTGTGAAAGAGGCTGCAATATCCTATAAGTATGAAGCACAGAGCATTTCTTCATGTAGAATTAATTCCTATCATTTCTTTAACCAATTCTAAATGATAAAATAAAAACGAATAAATAGATATTCTTTACGTAATAAAATTATTGTTGAAAGCCAGAAACTAGTGGGACTTTTTTTTGTAAAATTTATTGCAATTTAATCAACAAGATCTTTTAAAGATTTATAACTTTAGGAACAATAGCAAAACTTTTATATAAGTTAAGAAATAAACTGAATTTTCTTTTAGAATTGACGACATTCGATTTTTATAAAAAAAAAAAAAAAAAACGAGAAAATTTTACTATAGTTCAGAACAGTCAATTAAAAAACCCCAAAAAGAATAAGAATTTGCAATATTATTTACATGAAATGCACTTACTGTCGTTTATTCTCAAGATTGCTGAAAATTCTTCGAAATACACTATTTAAATAAAAATTAACAAAAAATAATTGCAGACTACGAAAAATAAACAAATTTGAATATTATTCTATTTCTAAAATGCATTTAGCAACTTTATCGTCAATCGTCATAGTAAAATTTACTCTCTGTTGCCAGACTTCGATTTTAATAAATTCGAAAGTTTTTAGGATGTGATATCCCGAATATACCTAGCAACAAATAAATGGTTAGCTTCATATTAATTCATTCCTGAGTATTAGGTAGCCTTAAAATCGAAAATTTCAATTATCAGCTTAAAACTGACCTAATATTATGGCACATTCCGAAGAAACAATTGCGCTGCAATCGGAAAGTGCAATTATGCCAATCAACAAATCAACCATTAATAGTTTATTAGTTCCTCAAGTAACTTTAGGTGCGTAGCCATCAGATTGACTTACTGGTCTAGAGTGTTCTTTGTCTATGGTTCGGACGTTCCAAACCAAACTTAAAATTGCTATACGTTTATTACGTACGTTAAAACAATTGTAAATATATAAAATAGGCACAGTTTTGAACTCGCTTTTTCTCTTCATTGTTCAATGAATTTTAAAACAAAAACATTATTCAAAACTAAATTATTTTTTTTATAGAAAGTTTGTAATTTGAAAAGCTATATTTATAATACTGGGAACATTCTGCAAGATTCTATCTGTAAAACCATTTTGCTGCTGTAAGTATTATAGTTTTATACTACTGTATTTTATACTACTAGGTATTATGTAAGATTTTGTCAGTCAGTGCAAGGATTTTCCTCCAATTCCTAATTCGAGGTCCGAAGACTTTTTAAGCTTGTCTACCCTAATACCAATTAGGAGGAGTGGTACTGTATTCACTCCTCCTAATTGGTTAACCAACGAACTAATAAATAAATTATTTATTAGTTCGTCGGTTCTCATCAGTGTACATGTTTGCCAACAAAAATAATTTATAGCTTTTCAAAAGTTCCAAACAAAAGTTTATAGCTTTTCAAAAGTTCCAAACTAACAAAAGTTCCATAAGTTTAAGGAATTTTTTCCTGTCTAAATTTTGTCATTTGTCCTCAGACTCCGAAATAGGAGTTTTCCAACCTTTTTTTGTGTTTCCTGAAGTGTGCTTTCTGCTATCAGATATTATAGGCTACCCTATATTAAGTTGCCAATGAAACACTGGGTTATGGAACACCATATTGAGCTATTGAGCCAACGTGCAGAATTGTTCTGGTGACACAACACAGTATACAATACCCAGTTAAAGTACTACAGCATACAGTTAAAAGTTAACTTTTGAAAAATTCTGTTTGTCAACTTTATCTTTTGCTCCCGCGAAATAGAAATAGATAAATTTGCCATTTCAACAAAGTTCAGAAAAGTGTTTATAATAGTCTAAGTAAGTCATATTATTAATGTACCAATGATGTCGAAGAAGCCTGTGTTAATAGATTGTGTTGTTGTTGCTTGCCTCTCTCTCCTAGGTTTAGCAGAGCTAAATCAAGCCTATAATCAAGTCACTCTCAATAAGTCCAAAACCATGACTGTATTTCTGTAAAGATCGAGTCTGGAAAGTCCCAGACAATCCTGGAATGTGATCAGGTGCCGCCTGTTCATTGGAACACTTTGGGCAGATAGGAAAGGTCTTCTTCCCATTGGTGTAACACAGAGATCTAATGTGTCCACTTTTAAGTCTCGTAATGGCCGCCTGGTCGCTTTTGCAGCACTGGAGGGATATAGCTTCTCCAGGTAGCTTACCTTGGTACCAGTGGTGCAACAAATCAGAGGTGTAACAGGGTTTATTAGAACCCTCTTTAGCCAATAAGTCTGCCGTCTTGTTGCCATAAATGTCTACATGAGAAGGGATCCATTGGAAATGAACCTCTCTGGTGGATGAAAGATGCTTGAGTTTGTTAATAATGCCATACCTGTACCATCTCGCACTCTTTGTAATATTTTGATAATTAGATTTTAAATGTTATCCTTCCTTCACTTTCAGAAAGTATGGCCGAAAAACATCCAATTGAAAATATGGCTAGTGATTTGAACATTCCTAAGGAATTTACATCCCAACTTGAACTGTTGAAGAATGTTCTTCTCGAAATAGATGTAGGATACATTCTGTTCTTTTACTATATTACTAGTTGGTCATAATCAAATTTCATAATTAATGTACCTGTAGAGCAATAACACTGGTTTGAATAATGTCAAACATGGCAAGAACTCTTAATAAAGAGCAATTTATCTGGCAAAGAACTGTGGGGGGAAAAGAATAATCCTGGAAATCCAGTTTGTCCGATGATTTAACCAGGGCATCACTATGTCCTCTATAGATTTTTATAAGCTAAAAAAAAATGCTCTTGTTCCATTATTTTTTCAAACAAAAATGTATTGCTCTGGGGGTGTTCTTTTCGAATTTTGTATCAATATAAAATAAATACAAGCACAGCCTCTTTAAAACCTAAAACCATACTGTATATATATCTTAATTATTTTGGTCACAATTTACTGTAATTATTGCTAAAATATAAATGCTGCTTTTTGTATGATTTAAAACTGTTGAATTTATTTGCTCTTTAACTAAAAACCTGTCATTAAAAAACATTTTTCTAGTACAATATTTTGCTGGCTTATTATTTTCTTCTGATATCCTGAAATAGTTCTAACCATATTCTGGTTTTAAAAAACAATTTGATTCAACCTATCTGATAAGCAATAAGTATTTAGTCTTTCAAATGTATGAAAGTAACAAGTTATAATTTTATTTTCCTTAATATGTAGGTAAAAAAGAATTCTGGCGAGTCTGCTGTTAGCAAAGTGGAACTTCAAGCTGATGGGAAAAAACCAAAAGCATCATCAGTAAAAAGTCAGCTTTCAGCTTACAAAAAAGAATTAACTGAAACTAAAGAAGATATTGAAAAGGTAAAACAGGCCTTAGAAGCAATTTCGGTCGTGCGGAAGGCTTGTTTGGAAAATTTCACGTCTTTAAAGAGTGGTAGGTATGATTTAAATTTATTAATTAATAAGTTTTTTAATTTTTTACAATTTATCTTGCAGTGTTAACAGAACTATTCAAGATCTTAGTAGAAGAAAATGCTATGTGACAAAAAGATGAAAACAAGAAAAGGAACTTTGCAGTTCCCCTAATCCTGATTAATTTCTAAAAGATTAAAAACTTATTTTTTAAATGATTCCAAAAGAGTCCATATTTGGGATATTGACAGATAATTTAAGTCTGTATTGTAATGTCCTATTGTATCATTGTAACATAGCTCATTTTTTTTTCTCTTATCATTATCTTAGGAGCGAAACAGGCTCCAAAAGAAAACTCTCCAGCAATTTTAAAAGAAACTGCTGAAACCTTGCCACTGTGGGTCGGGGATGGTAATGATGTTGTACCTCCGCTGTGTGGAGCAACACAAATTGATGAAAACTATGTTGCAAATGTAAGTTATTTATTATGCAGTACCAAGTGAAGCATCCTTATCATCCAATACTTCAAGTATACACTTTCTGTTAGAACTTTTCTATGATAGATGATGTATATGATGAGTATTGGATGTAGCAGACAATTTGTCTAAAGCAATAACCTATAAAACATCTGTTCTTTGTACTGTTGGTACTGTAGCAAAGTCCTTAAATTTTAGTAAATTGTTATGCATTTCACTAAACTTCAAACTATGTTTCATATTTACAATAACAGCATATAAGAACTTATCTGCTTTTTTTGCATCATAATAGATATTCTGGGCCCCCGATAAGTTTTGCTATTTTAATGAGTAATTTTAATTATACAACTGTAATTTTTTTATATTAATTATTTTATTGATTATACCTACAGATAAGTCAAAAATATTAGCAAAATTTATTTTAGGGAACTTGCAGGAGCAATTATAGTAGAAGACTGAATAATTTATGCAAATTTCATTTCAGCCAGTAATTGTTGCAAATGAAATGAAATCTTTTTTTAATTTTCAAAGGAACTGTATTATTTTGTTTAAACTATTTTCAAAAATTGTAAGTTGGACGCCTTTTTTTAAGTGAAAGTTTTGATTACTAAATTAAAAAAATTGATTTACATTTTTTAAAAGTTATCAATGTAAAAATTCTGATGTTGTATTCGAAGTAAGACAAATTTTAAAAAAATGAAATTAATTTTTAAAAAAGTACAAATCTAAGAAAAATGTAACGATTAAACTTAATTTTTATGTTCTTAAATAGAGTTAAAGAATAAATAGAATAAAAATGTTTCAGTAAAGAAATTCATTTATTTTTTTTAACATATTAAGCTAAAATTATTTACTATGTATTCTATTTGAGGGCTTTACCAATTTGGCAAGCATTTGAAAGTGGTAACGAATCAAATTTGGTAAAATAAAGTATGATCTCTATCCCAGGTGGGAGACATGGTGGCTGCCTTTGTGACGGTCAAAGGCAAAACTCTGAAAGAGTGGATCCTAGCAGAAGTAAACTCCTACAATCCTGGTACCGAATCCTATGCAGTGCGAGACATCGACGACAAACCATCTATCATGTATACAGTAGCTCGCTGCCGAGTCATTCCACTTCCAACTATGCGTGCAAACCCAGTTGAGAATCCACAAGCTGTGTTTCCCAAAGGGAGCTTCGTTCTAGCCCTGTACGAGAACACAACATGCTTTTATAAAGGGATGGTAGCGGAACCTCCCAGCGATGCCCATAAACCGTATCAGATTGCATTTGAGGATTCGGATTGTGAGGGGGGATATTCGCCGCCTGCTAGTGTCCCTCAGCGATATGTGTTAGCGTTCAAAGAGTTTGAGGACTAAAGAGAATGAGGATGCTTGTCAAAGAATTTAGTGATGGGATCATTCCATGTAATTTTTTTCCCCTCAGTAACAATTTATAAAAAGTTCATTAAAGTTAATGTATGATGTAGTTTTATAATGTTACTTTAAATTATAAAAATTGTGAAGCAATGAATCCAATGCTATTGAAGAAAATAGTTTTAAATTCATTTCATTTGTTTCATTAATTCATTTAATTTCATTTGTTTTCATTAATTTCCCATTGATAAATAAATATTTCAACTCTTAATCATATTTTTGAAATATATAAACATAAATTTGGAATTAATTATTTGCAAGGCATGAAGTCATTCCCAAATATGCATGCAAACAGTTGAAAACTCACAAGCTGTGTTTCCCAAAGGGAGCTTCGTTCTAGCGCTGTACGAGAACACAACATGCTTTTATAAAGGGATGGTAGCGGAACCTCCCAGCGATGCCCATAAACCGTATCAGATTGCATTTGAGGATTCCGATTGTGAAGGGGGATATTCGCCGCCTGCTAGTGTCCCTCAGCGATATGTGTTAGCGTACAAAGAGTTTGAGGGACTTTGAAGGCTTAGACTAACGAGAACTAGAATGCTTGTCAAGGAATTTAGTGATGGGGTCATTCCATGTAATTTTTTTCCTCCCTGTAACAATTTATAAAAATTCTGGAGCGATCAATGCAATGCTATTAGAGAAAAGAGTTACAAATACTTTACACATTACATTCGTTTTCATTAATTTCTTTTCATTTTTCTTTCATGGTGCCTGATCTAGTATTTTTAGATTGATTGATATACATTAAAAAGTGCAACTATTACTGTTCCTGTTTGACATTTTGTTTTTACTTATAAGTCAAGTCAGAGTTCAAAATAACAATAAAAGCTTTACAAAAATAAAAATCAGTGTTTAATGAAGAGTTTTAAAGGAAAGCGTGGACCAAAGTTCCCAATTATTTAAAAAATTACTTAAAATGTACGAGCTTTGTTTAAAATAAATTCATATTTAATGTATGGATTTATTCATTTTTCAAGATGAAACAAATGTGTTGTTTATTTTAGTGTATAAAATGATGCAATCTTGTTTTGTATAAATGTTGTAATTTGTAGAAACTAGTTGTATAAGTAAATAAAATCCTTTTTATAGAGATTTTGCAAATCATTGGTAACTAATTTGAATTTGTAAAACTATATATGTTATGCCACTACATAAAATCTAACTATATATGGTTAAAAATTAATAAATTTTTTAATGACCCATTAATTTTTCTAAGAAAACCAAAATCTTATCAATTTTCTCAGCTTAAATTTCAAAATCTCGGTTCTCTTTCCTTAAAAATATAATTAAATGCAGTAAATTTGCTGTATTTTTATAATAAAAAAAACCTTAATTATGAAATAATAACAATTTTTTTAAATGTACACTTTTCGTAAATTCTATTTCGATATCACACTTTTAAAAGTAATCCAACAGAAATAATTACATAAATCAACATTTATTCAACAATTTCTGACATACAGAAATAAACCACCGTGGTTAAAACCAACCCAAACAAATCCTACTTGGCATTTTTGATAAATTGGTCAAAACACTGCACTATTCATTGGAATGCTTAACATTGGTCTAAACCATTTCCTTATAACTTTCGTAACTATTCAAGATCATTCAAAATTTAAAAAATTTATGCATAAAATGTTTATAATCAAGAGCTGCCAGTTATTTCTGTTGTGCCAGAAGCTTCTTCGACAGCATTAGAATTCGGGAAGAAATCCTCTGTACGAAATATCACGGGTGGTTCATACTTTATTTGTTTCTTGGGTTCTGCTGCTTTTTTCTATAAAGTAAAATTTAAACGTAAGTGCTAGAAAATGGAAAGAGCATACACTTTAAAACAAAAAAGCTTAATGTTTAAAATTTATTAATTCTTTTTAAAATTTGAAATTAAAAATGTGTTATTAGTATTTTTCTTAAATAGCTGCAAGAGAATTTAAATAAGAAAAACTTTTTTGATCGACCGTACGTTTATGCACACTGGATCGGGTTGAAAACTTCAATAAACAAGCAAAATTGGGAAACGCAAATTCTTTAAAATTTTAATAGGAATAATTTTTATTACTAATTATCCAATAGAATTTATTATTTTTATTCTATTTTCAACCCGACCCAGAGTGCCACAAATGCACGGTTGTATAATATTTGAAGAGCTTAATGATAAGAACACGCTAAGTGACATTTTTGAAAAAGTTGAGATCGTTGTGTCGACGAACATATAACTAACTTTTTCAACAATAACAAGTTTTCCCTTTTTCATGTGCAGCAATTTTTTTACGATTTGGAAGTAACGTTTTCAACTGATCTGAGCACAAACAAAACAATTTAAAGCTGATTTTCTAATTTTCACCTTTTTTTATCACTTAGCACATTCTTAAACGAAACTCTTTATATGTAAATTACGTTTTGCACAGAAATAAAATCAAACCACGAAAAACATTAAATTTTATTTAGACTAAAGGTAATTTCAATTCAGTTTTGCCTTATTATCTTTTGAAAATGGATAATTTTTAAATATATTTGTAATGGACGCGTAAATTAAAGTTTTAATCAGCTTAAATGGAGTTTTAATAATGCACATTGTGATGGTCTAATCCAAGAGATTTAATTTTTAAAAAAATGAAATGAAATTATAAATATTTTAGAGTAGGGCATTGTTGAGTTTTCATAAAAAATGTCCAAACAAGTGTTTTTTATGAAGAAAAATAAATTAAAATGAGAAAAATTACTCACTGAAAATAATGGTTTCTGCAACGAATTAAAAAGCTTTTTCACAGAACTGGTATCTAAGTGTACTTCGGCTTCATTTACTTTATCTTCCATGACATCCAAGTTTTGCTTGATGGCTTTGACCATATCCTATTGATCAAAATAATAGCTGAATTAGAATGTATTCCTTATGCATTGTTGGTCCAAAGGCAAAACCACAAATTAGCATATCATAGGGATTTGCCATTTTTGAAGGTAAAAAAATAATCAATTATCATTTATTGTCTTAGCCAGTACCGGTTAAAATGACAATAAAACTGCCCTTTGAAAATGTTACTAAGCAGGTCCCAGTTTTCAACTAATAGTTCATTCCAAATGGATCAACTGAAGCTGGTTTAACCCTTTCCCGCTTTCTATTTCTGTGTTTCTGCAAATGTATGCTTTTGTTTTTAGACTGACAATATACACAAGCCTATATAAATAAACAATGCATACATGTAACAGTTCTTAAATAAAAGGAAATCCCAAGATCATTATAAATTTGAACAGCACATTCTCAATTTATTGGAACTGAAAAAACTAGATCCGACTCTCCATTTTTAGTTTTATACTTTACCACAGTGTGGACTTATGGTCCCAGTCTAGCTGTGCTACACTTTCAAGGTGAGGAAGGAAAATAAATCTGAACTGTTTGCAAACTATAAATGATGAAAAAATTAACCTACTGACTATTAGGGAGTTAGTGTTAATGTAATTTTTTTGGTTTATGCAACAAATGTTATAAATATAATTGATACTACAATATTTTTAACCATAAAATTTTGTATATTGCTGAGAAGATTTCAGAGGGAAAAAAACACTAATTTAAAGTAAGTACCTCTAAACGATCCACTTGATGAAACACCTTTTCGATTTCGCTGCATTTTTTATGAATTTCAGGAAGGGTTTGATTCAGACATAAAGCATTGTCGCCTCTCACCTAAATGAAATGTAACAGAAACAAAATTAACATCCAAGAAAATCAAATAAGGTTAACAAAAATAGGCTGTATGACAAATGAAATAATAGTTTGTTAATTAAAAAAATTATATGCATTACACAAACTTACCAACTGTCCAAATAAATTCTATAATTTTTTTTATAAAAAAATTGCATAGTAAAGCACTATTTTTAATTATGAAGTAGAAACTATTTACAAGCAGATCCATTACCTTATAGCTTTAGAAAATTATGTGCACAGATAAAAAAAAAATAATATTGCCTTTTACTGATGGAAATAAGTCAAACTGGTTAAATGGAAAATAGCTTGCATATATATATAAAAAATGGTTAAGTCAGCCCGCTGGAGGTTGAAATGCACCAGCTATTTAGAGAGAACCAAGTGGTTTAAACCGGCAGGCTGAAAATGATTACGATTAAAACAAAGTATTACGTAGGATGATTACACTACATTATATGATAAGACAACAATAAGCTCTACATCAGTAAGAGAGAAATACTACTGTGCTCTTGAATTACATAAAAATTACAAATTGAGAGAATAAGGTAGTGGAGCTGCCGTCTGCCACAAAACGAAGTAGAAATGAACTCTTTGGCATCATTGTTAAAATTTAGGATGAATCATCATTGCAGGAGAGCTATTGGTAATGGGTGTTGTAATTTAGAACCACAGTCAAGTGACAAGCTACATCTGAATAGGCACCCAACACAACTTTTGCAGGGTGGCAGCATATGCAGCATCAGGACTTTGGAGTATATTTAATGAACACTCCCTCTTCATGGGGTATTATTTGTCAGATTTCTTTTCAGCTTCACCGACCGTTTAATAGATCAGCAGTTACTTTGTCGATGTCCGGACCTGAACCTTTCGCATGCCAGGCAGGCATCTTACCAACTAGGCTCCCCAGACCTGTCATTTTTAGGGTGCAGCACCTATCGCCACATCACTTTGGGGTTGGCACAAAATGTTAATACAGCAGAGGTATCTCGTCCCTTTAATAATTTTCAAAGACGAATTTCTAGTTTTGAAGTATTTTTAATATAAAATTAGGACAAGATTCGCTGCTTTATATTTGCTATGAGAAAGCACTTACCATGTCAACAAGAGATGTAAATTCATCTAAACGAGTTAAGATGTCTTCAATTTCATCTTCTAGGATACTTTTCTGAAATACAGAAGAAGAATCATAAGCATTTACAAGCGTAAATTGCTATGTAAAGGGACAGTAAAATTTAATTATATTATTGTTTGATTTAAAAGTTTTAAATGTAATTTTGCAATAATTGGTACTAAAACACTATTTCCAAAACATACTTCAGTGGTTACATCAACCTTCATATATTTAGAATAGTCATCACTCAGCTCACTAACTAGTTTAGTTAATTTCGATTTATCACCTAAAACTTCTTCTTCGGGCAAAACTTTTTTCGAAACATCAGGTGACTGAAGTTCGTCTGCCATATTTACGTTTCGATTTAAAAAGTGCACTTTACACGTTGCCACTCTAGAAAAGCATTCCCAACATTTGCATTTTAAAACTACTGAACACACCACAAGTTTATTTACTTTTGCATACTAAAAAATAGTTAGGAGATATAAACTTGGCTATTATTTGTAATGCGAATAATTTTTTTAGTAATGAGAATAAATTGTTTTAAACATTAAATTCATAAGTTTAACAAAATGTTCTAAAAAATATTTTGTAGGAGGAATCTCACTATTATTCAGAAGTATGGCAATTTGAATAAACTATTCGTGTACGGAACTGGAACAGAAACTTAAAAATGTCTGCAAAAATATTTTTTAAATTATATAAATTAATATTTTTTCATGGATAACTGTTATTCTGATCAATATTCTATCTATAACAAATCATTTTTATCTTTTTTTTAATTGATTGCTTTCAATGCGTTGTGTTTATTTTAAGTTCCACTAACTTTTATTTCTAAAAATGTTTGTTTATGTTTCTATTCTTTCCGCAGAAGTGATTTCTTCTTATGTTTTTACTTAATCTCTTATTATTGTGCATAAAAATTATTAATTGTGTTAAAAGAAATTGTTCGAACAGTTAAAATATCAAATATTGGTATATTTTTATAATTGTGTGATATGGTTGCATTTAAGTGTTGTATATTTCTGAATTTATTTGATGTTCAGATGAAGTCAGCGATTTAATTTTGTCCTTTAACCAACATTAAAAAAACAACACCATGAATTTTATTAAATTACGAAATTTTGTTTATGCATATAAACTTTTGTTTTAGTGTTTATAATTGTGCTTATTATTTGCTCTTTATTATTTCTTAGTTGTAGATTTTATTTATTTTCAGTTATATTTACTGTTTTATTCTTTATCTAGTTTCTTATTCTTTATTTTGTTCATTAAAATAAAATAATTATTTATATTATAGCTAAAATTAGTACCACTTTATTTAAAAATTCTATAAAAAAAATTATTTATATTCTTATCATGGTTTTTATGCTAGGCAACAAAATATCAATCTGAATAAAGTAAGTAAAATATTTGTAGCATTATATCGTTAAAAATTGCCTCTTATAATATATTGGTCTGATCTTTATTTATTGCTACACATTTTAAAGTCTCCTTTTCTCATATTTAGCAATGTATTTTGCAGTAAATGTCATTTAAAATACATATTTGAAATATTTGTGTTGGGGAGGGCAGAATAAATGTGTAGCAATGATAAAAAGAACAACTTTTCCCTTTGTGTCTGTTTGAAATATAAAATGCTTTTGCGGACATTTTATGTGTAAACATCATATTAAAAGCTTCCTATACCAAGTTAAACATTGTAATACATAACTTTTGTTTTTCTGTATTATATAATATACCTTACCAAAGAGGCTAAAAGAAACTTTTGAAGTCCTACATACCAACTTGTATTAAATATTCTAAGAATTAATTTATCTGTGATCAGATTAATTTATCATAGACCGATTTAAAAAAAAAAAGCTAAATTCATTTTATTGTATTTATTTCAAAATTCTTCCTATACTCTAAAAAAAAACTTTAAATGTGATTTAATTTGAAAAAGACAGTTGAGAGACTTTCGTAATGCACCAACTTCCAATCTCCTTCTAATTCAATTTCCTTTTCTTCCAGATCCTCTAATAAAGCGTCTCATGCGCCACTCTTCAATGCTCAACTCCAACATAAAGTTCCCTCTAGCACTCAAGTTCAACAACAGCGACTCAACCACTGATCCCGATCAAAACTACCTGGAGAAACACGTTGTATGTCAAATCTGCGGCCGGTTGTGCAGCTCTAAGAGCAGCCTACTAACGCACATAAGGGTGCATACCGGTGAAAAGCCATTTACATGCGACATGTGCGGTAAAAAGTTTACGCAGAAAGCCACTCTGCAGAGGCACCGGCACTTGCATACAGGGGAAAAGCATTTCAAATGTGATCATTGTTCTAAAAGGTTTTATCGTAAAGATAAGTTGTATGAGCATTTGAATGTTCACAGATTCAATGTTGTTTGAGATCCTGATTAATTTCCAATGGGATCCTTGATTTAATTGGTTTTATCGTGAAGATAAGTTGTATGAGCATTTTAATGTTCACAGATTTAATGGTGTTTGATATCCTGGGGAAAAGCATTTCAAATGTGATGATTTTATAATCAATGTGATTGCTCATAGGAATTATCACATGATATGATCATTCATATGAGCAGTTGAATGTTCATAGATTTAATGTTGTTTGATTTATAATGTCAACTTGAAATCCTTGGTTATTTTCAAATGTGATCTTTAATCTAAATGGTTTTATTGTAAAGATAAGTTATATGAACATTTGAATGTTCATAGATTTAATGGTTAAAATCCTGGAGAAAAGCATTTTAAATGTGATCATTGTTCTAAACGGTTTTATAGTAAGGATATATTATACATGAGCATTTGAACATTCATACATTTAATGATGTTTGAAATAATGGTTTTAAAATTTAATTTAGGGTTGATACGGCTTCTAGGTTTCATGGAAATCGGTCTTATTTTCCATTACCTTTGAAATAGGTAGCGACTCCTGGAAAGTATCAAAATTTAGAATTTTTTTATGTTATTGAAACCAAATATGTAAAATTATTTTTAAACTAATTAAATTTGTCAAATTTAAGGAGCTTCCAGTGATAACCATTTGAAACAATTTTAATTTTCCTGAAAAGTCAATGTTTTTGTGGACAAATATCTGTCCCCTATTGAAGTTGAGATTATCCTGAAGCATGTTTGTTAAATTAGATATTTTATTAGTTTGTAAGGTTGTTTTTTCTCGTAGTCATCTCTAAAGGTAAGATTTAAAAAAAATGTCAGTTGTATCTATCCAAAAAATGTGCTGCTCTAGGCTACAGCCTACTTAGCCTATTTAGAAATACGGCCCTGATTGAGACTCTACTAGGTCCGACAATTTTTTACAGGTTACAAAATAAATTTTGCAACATAAAAAGATTGTCATTGCCAATAATTCGTTTTAAAAGGAGAACAATCGATGTGCCTAATTCTTTTCTGGTTAACAATTTTACATTTTTTCGATTTTTAACAGAGATAACTTCCTCTGTTGACAATTGTTAATTTTATATGTATATAGATTTTTAAAAAATAGTTGCAAGAAGAAAATTTATTTACAGATGTATTTATATTTACACCAAAAAAAACTATTCTTGTAAAAAAAATTATATTGATTTATGGTGCAATAAGGCTTATTTGTGGGATATGTGCTTAAAAGTAGTTTATTTATCACTAAAAATGAATGTATATTTATGAATGTCAACTTATTTATTTAATATTTTTGTTGAATATATTGTAGTTTATTTGAAAATATATATTTGGGTTGTGGAATGCAGCACCATATTCTAATTTGTTGTTGCAAGTGTCTGTTATTATAGAATTTTATACTTCTCTTAAATAAATGTTTTTAAAAACAATATTTCTTGCAAGTTTAATTTATGTTGACTAAAAGTTTATCTTGGAATTTTTAGGTTCATTCATCAGAGCAGATTTCTAGATATTTAAGTTTTAAAAAATTTAAACTCATTGTAGGAAAGTAAATGTTTAAAGTTCTATCACCAATAGGTCTTGTGCGTAATGTTTAACCAAATTCTCAAATCTTTTTGTCAAGTACTTTCCTTAACTTTATTCTAAAAACTTCTGATTATACGATATAATGAGGGTCTGGTTTGACAACTGTTAACACATTTTTAAAAGGATTAATGGAGAGTTTCAAATACTTTGACTTGCCAAATGATTTTATTTTTGGGATGGCCTATGTCTACCCCATCATAAGTTTTATTTCTTCACACATTTATTACTTTTCATGCAAAACGTACTTATTTTTTTTTACTTGTAAAATTTTGCTATTACACAATTTAAAAGATTTTCTTCGTTGAAACTTATGTGAAGTTATATGTATTTATTATGGTGTTAAATTGTACTGTAAAAGCAGGTGAGAGAATATTTGCAATAAATCACAACACACAAAATAAACACAAGTCTGTTCAGTTTTTAATGATATAGACAATTGCCCTCCATAAATTGTGGTATTGTTTAAAGGAAAGCTATGTTTGATATATAAAAAGTCTTGTGAGTACAGCTTCATTGAAAGCTTGAAGTTCCCTTGTAGAAACAAAAGGCACAGTTTTCTGGACCTCATTACAATACTATGAGGTATTCCTTAAAGAGTCCTCTATTCATTAGAAATACTAACAAAACCAGTTTAGAAGAATAAAACATTTCATTTTCGCTACCAGGAGACACAAAATAGCTAAATTAGTTAAAAGCATTAATAATAAAATATGCATTAAAAATTTATCACAAATAAAAGGGAAATGGCATGAGACAGTTTTTATATATATATATATATTGCTTGAGCAGATGCAGTTTTGAAAATGTCACAACTACGTATTTTCCTTTCTCTAAAACATCACAAAAACTAGAATTTAAAGTCGTACAAAAAAAAAAAAATATGTGCCCAAAAGTCATGGGCGTCTACGAAAACTGATGTCAAATCTGAGCAAGAAATTTATTGCTTATGATATAGATCTCCATACTGAATCAAAGAGTTCTATGTAGGGTAGAGACTGAACCTACCAGCAGCACCATGGACCAACACGGAGACATAATAGGGTGGCATGTGGGGCCTGATGGCCGAGTGGTTTGGATCGCAAGCTATAACGCTAGCAGTCCACGAGCTGTAACGGGTTCAATTCTCACCTTTGCCCTGGGTGTACTTCCTTTCTCAGTATCAAAATTACAAATTAACTAGCACTTTTGGCACTCTATTTGGGCTCCCTAGTGAGCCATGGCTGCCTATGGCAACTCAGTATGAGTCGTTCCTCTACCCTACTATAGAATTCTTTGTACTGAATATGATCTATTTAAAAATAGTCAAAAGGATGCTAAAAAAAAATATACAAAACATACATAACAATGAAACTTTTTATTTCTTTAGTTCAAAGTGTTTTCCCAGAAATTAAAATTTCTTTTAAGAATCTAAAAAAAATTATATAAAATTGCTTTTTAAGTAAGAAAGATTGAAATGAAACTTAAGAAATCTGTTCGGACCTTGAAGACGGTAAACTTTAAAAAAAAATTAAACTTTATTAGCAATAAAAGCTTAACATATGCATGGTAGACTGACTACATATTAAGTATCAATAATTATTGCTACGAAATTATTAGATAGAATTATGAAGAGCATATCAGCGATTTCAAAAGATCTATTTTGTAAAATGGCAAAAAAAAAAGGTTAAAGTAACTTCCATAACTGTACCTAATAGGTAATTTAATTTCAACGAAAAATTGAATAAGTATCGAATTAAAAATTTATATACACTCTAACACTTGATTCATAGATATAATATGAGAGGAAGACTACAGTTTCATACAGTAACAATTTTGGCACTACTACTGAATACAAACAAATCATATACAATACACATGAGCATCTTTTAAAATCTATAAAACTCAATTTCTGAATATTTTTAAGGAACGAAATTATACAAAACTACTTTTGGTGAAGGGTTAATTTTGAACAAATTATACCTATTATTTATTATACCTATAAATATTATTTTTTAAGTGTAGGATGAAACCGTGAAAGAATAATTCCTAATTGGTTTTATTTAACTGTTTGAAATTTTAAATATTGCAGTCAAGAAATTACCAATATATAAGAATGGAAATATATTTAAAAAAATATTTAATGTGCCGTGGAGCACCATTTTTAAAAGTTTCATGTAAAATTGAACTAAGTATAATTTCTTATTTGTTCCCAATTTGAAGATTTTATACAGTAGTGTTGATGTTTAAAAATTTAATTGAATTTGATAATATACAATCATGCATGCACTACATTTAAAAGTCACCAGCTTAATATGCTTTATTTTTTTATAATCAAAGACAAGCTTCTTTATTTGCTATCAAAAATATATTACAAGTCTATTTAACATATATTTTAAACGAGCAAAAAAAGGCTCAAATAAAAGTTTGATTTTAGTAACATAATAAGGGTAAAACAAGTTGTTATATCAATAATTTCCAATTCTACATGCATTCAAGGTTGCTACTCGGAATTCGAAAACTACTAACATTTTAGATTTTCTATCACTTGCCATACCAAAAAATAGTTTTCAGGCATAGTTTTAAAATTTTGCTCAAAATCTGATAATTTTGGCCTGCCAAAATTACTTTTATTATACAATCAAAAAGTTGGTAAGTCATTGTATGGAGAAACATATACAAAAAAAAAAAAAGCAGATTGAGTTCTAACTGCAGCAAATTTGAAAGATGTGTTTAAGATAAAATAAATGATTTCATTATTATAAACAGGTCAGATGATATCAAGAACTCAGATAGACCATGTAGCAAAATTAACTTTCTAATTGAAGGGTGACTACTATTTAATAAATTTGTTCAGAGACTATAGCAGATATGCATGGACAATTTTAGCAGTTTATTTTAAAAGATATAGACTATCGAAATATGCAACAACAAAAGACCTTTTTCAAAGTTTTGCACTGATGGCCCCTTAACTTCGGCTTATTATTTTATTGTAGAGCCCTCCCACATTTAGTGGGTTGCCTGGTTCAGTTTTCTGTTCTATTTTACAATTAAAATCAGTCTACATCTTCACACAAAACATTCAGTCAGTCAGACAGACAGACACATATACACAATAGCCTCCTGGTAGAGAAAAAGTTTACAAATCATGCACCTTCAACTAATGAGATAGTAGATAGTCAATAAAAAACATTGAACACTTCCGTCCACAATATAATGTGAAGGAATTGGCGATTTTGATCCAAAGTTTACGAGTCCTATTGCAATCTGTTGAAGTCCACAGAAAACTTTGTACAAAAGATGCAGATGTTAATAAGGCCACTGTACATAATAGAAAAGTTCCAATGTCCATGTAGGTGAAACAGACTTACTTTCTGCAATAGTCTACCAGCTCTAGAGTAAGCCTGATGAGCCAACATACCAAACTGGTCTCGTATAATCTATGTACATAACACTATCAAAAACATTTTAAAGTTTCTTCCAGTTTTCTCATGGTAGTGTATATTGCCCAAACAACATCTGTGAATGTATTGCTTTACATTATGGACCAGCTAATGAATGTACAAACACATTTATTGTTAAATAACAATTGCTTAACATTTCTTTCGGTAAACAATGTAACAAGGAAACTTATTTTTTTTTATAAAACATATTTTGTTATGTTATAATAGATAATTAGTTTAAGTGCTTCATATATAAGCTTTTGAAAAAGATATGAAAAAGCATAAGTTGCTTTATGCTATTGACTTTGAGAGGCCTAAGTCTTTAGGTGACCTATTAAAAAATATATAGTTTATGATCACATATAAGGAAAGGAAATAACCAGACCAGGCAAGTTTCAAATTAACCATTATACATTAAACTTACACCTGGTGGGCAGCATAATTTCTACAGCCTAAATATAAGAAATAGAAAGAAAGTTGAATTTTATGTAGTATCCATATTATGTATTGGGTTTTAGGTAAAACAATCACCGGGTCATGACAAAGACAGCACACAAGAGAAATGGACGTTATGTTCAAACATTGAAACTTGTTCTAAAATTTATTCAAATTTTAAAATAAGCTCTAAAATCAGCAATACCAATACATAACATTGCACTCTTGCTTGAAACAGGCATGAAAGTGCAAACTAATCAAAAAGGCTGAACTCTGAATTCAACTTTTTTTGCACTCTCGGCATAACGAAGTACAAACCAATTAAAAATTTAGTTATATTAGTTTTTATTAAATGCAAGTATAGAAAATAATGCTTAACTAATGTAATTTAGCTCTTTAAATCTGTATATCGATGATAGATTAAATCATACTTAATTTTTAAAAAATCTGATAACCAATGAATTACTTTTATACTAGATAAATATAAAATCATAACACAAGTACCATTTAAGGAGCTTAGATCCATCCCATTACATTGCAAGCAGGGTTCAATTTAAGAGGGGAGAAATGCGTAGCAATAACTGCAGCACAAATCAATCTTTGTGTAGCAGTCGATTAGTTTTTTTGGCAATATAGCCTAACAAAACATTGATGATTTTTATCAATCAGGACATTACAAATTTAAATATTATATAATACTATACTACTAAATGTACGCTTGGTTTTTCAAAAAAAAAAAAAAAAATGCTTGACTGCCTCTTTGGGATTGAAATCCCTAACTTCTGGTCTTTCAATACATATCCTTATTTATAACATGGTTTATACAAAATTAGAAAAAAAAAAATTCAAATACTTCACTATTCCAAAAACATTCAAGGACTCGAAATTCACTGACAACCTAAATATATAAAGTGTGTATAAAAGGACTCTAAATTGTCTAAAATGAGAAACTCTAGTATACACCAAAGTAGAAAAAAAAGGATTCAAACATAAACAAAAAGTATTTTTTAATTCCAGCTGTTCTAGTGTTCATGACTCACGGACACCTGCGAGTCAGACACTCGATCAGAAGAAAATGTTCTGGTTGCTTAACTTGTCGTAAACTGGAGCGACAAAAGTAAAAAGACTCTCTTCCGATCACAGAGCTAGAAAACTGTTAATCATTCTGATGCAATGTGACGTCATCGGTAGATTTCGTAAATAAAAAAATTACTAGGCAGCAAAATAGGTAATTAAAGAATCATTCATAAGTAAATCAAAGATTGCATATTTTTGGTCAGGTGAAGATGATCCTCTTCTAATGGGAGATGCCGGTGGCCGATATTTGAAGATATCTTAGTGTAATCTAATCTTAATTCATCTTCAAATTTTAATTATATTTTTTTACCTTTATCATTAAAATTTATTATTTAAACAAGTCCTTCATTGGAATTTAAGTTTAGTTTTTATTCATATAGACCAAGAATGGAAGAAACTATTGTTTGCTGGCCGATAATTAAAGAAAACATACTATAATCTAATCTTAATTCATCTTCACATTTTAATGGAAAATTTTATCTTCATTATACAAATCTGTTATTTAAACTTATTGTTTATTGAAATTTAAGTTTAGTTTCACCCTCTAGTTTCACCTAATTATGGTGGGAAGAAAAAAATAAACAATTGTTCACAAAAAAAAATTCAGAGACGTGTTACGATGATCACATTTGAAATATTTTCCGATACTTAGCCTAATTGCATATGTCTAGCAATTTTTATAAGTTGTGGTTCAAGACGGATCTTTGAACCAAACTTCAACGAATCGTAATATTTACTAGTTCGCAGCGAAATCGCACTAGTAGTGACTCACTATTTTTATAGTTTTAGTTCAAACGGACCTGTCAATCAAACTTCAACGCCTCGTAATTTGTGCCTAATTTGAGGTAAAATTGCAGTAGAGTAGTATTTTTATAGTTCAGGGATCACTCAGTGAACCAAACCTCTGGGCCTAGTAATTTTTGCTCGCATATATGAGGCGAAATTTGCAGTAAATTTCGGTATTTTTATAGTTCAAGACGGATCAGTCTACCAAACATCGACCCCTCATAATGTCTTATTTTGTCTCGCCTAATTTGATCTTAGGAGATCCCCCTCCCATATATATGGGTCATAATTTCTCAACGGTTCTGCATTGATCTCAGGATCACCCAAAATGAGATTAAAAAAGGCGGAATTCCGCCGAAAGGCGGAAAACTTTCATGCCTGTTGAAAGGAAGGGAAATTAGCACATCTGCACAAATAGTCACTTAACAGCGGTTAAAAACTACGAGGCATTTATTTGGTGTGGTAAAGCTCTGAAACAGGTGAGAAATATAAGCAGCTAGAGACTAAAGAAAACATCAAATAAAAAAAACAAGACTTCAAATGAATGTAAATTATGCATTCATAACTGCTTTTCACTAAAGTAAAGTTAAACCACATTCATTTTTTTTAAAAAATGTGAATTATGTGTTTAGAGGACATACAGATAGCTAAATTTAAGGTATAGATTCAAAATATAGCATTTGCTATACTTAAGAAAGAACATAAGTTATTTATAAAATTGGTTACTTAGATCCTTATCCTACTTGCTTGTGAAGCAATACAACACACCATGAGAAAATTCACAATAATTTTTGTTTCAATATTTACACAGCATTCATTCCATTCCACATTACAACCATCTATCATTAACAAAGCATAACAATCGGGATATGTGCTCCATGCTTTAACTTATATTATTTTTTATGGCTTGTGTTACCGCAAGAAAGACAATTTTAACTAAAAATTAGCAAAATAAATTAATATTTCACGTTGCTGTTCTTTTAGGTACAACAGACACGAAAAAAAGGGAAATTTAAACAATTTCAGTAACTATGTGAACATTTTCCAATAAAATAATTATATTAGTTAAAACACCACTGTCTTTTGTTTATTATAAAAAATACAAGCAATGTTTTACTAAAATTATTAAGAAAAAACTTTTTTTTTGCTTTGTTGGTGTTTGAAAGCCATATCAAAATCCAAAACTAATCTTAGAGTAAGAAATTTTCAAAATTATAAGTGCCTGGAATTAAACATAACCAAAGCTACAAACAGTAGCAAGCTTTCAATAATTAGAATGTAGAGTTGGTTTAAAACAATTGCTTTGAATGTTGCATTTTACAAATACCCACCTAACTAACAAATATATGCATCAAAGCTCAAATTTCAAGATAAAACTGCTAAACTTTCATTTGTATTTGCAGCATCAAACACACACACATAAAATATTATATTGCTCTTTTGTGTACAAGGCCAGCTTAAAAAGCTGACACAAAAAGATAACAATTGTGTTGATATGAAGAGCTTCACATTTTTAGTGTATCTGCAGTCCCAGTACAACTCTGCTCTTCACACTGTGAAATGCGACAGAACAACACAGATTATTTATAACAGTGTTCACTTCTGGCAGGGTTTAAGCCTCTGCTATCTGCCATTATAGTCTTTGATAGGTCGAATTTGATGCATAGCTTGCCATGGCAACATAAAATAAGCATATGATTATGATATCTTTTAACACAACAACTTCAATATTTGACATAATTTTTCATTGCTTATGGGTATAATTTACATAAAAAAAAGACATTTTTTATAGCATTTGAATAAAAATATTCCTCAACTTAAATTCAGACGAAGAAACAGCTGCCAAATATAAAGTTTTGTTTTAAACAGAATAAGATGAACTTTTTGATACAGTACTAGTCTCTAAAAAAATAACAACAGAAATAAATGATTTCAAATCAACAAATCTTTACCTATGTATATATAATTTATACTTTATTGACTAATACACAATAGTATTTAATTAGTTTGATAAAAATATTAAAATTTACTTATTTACAGGATGATCAAATGGAATGAAAACGGCACAAAAGCAAGGCACAATATGTAGCAATAATATACACTATCTCGAATACAACTGATGTGTGGAAAACAATTACTTCTGCATATTAGTTTGATATACAAAAAGGTTTTATTTTTTAACCAGTAAAACTAAAGTAAACAAAACTCTAAAACTTCCTCATACAGTTTAGAAACAGAAGTATCAAGTATATACAGCCTAGTGGAGGGGAGGGAAAAAACAAAATCTAAAAAAACACTAGGAATGACAACAAAATGGGCGTAAATCATTGTTATCAAATTACAACTCGAGATACCATATTAAAATAATCAAAATTAACTTTCACATGCGTTAAGACTTGCTGATCAATAAAACTGTGGGCAATTATTTCATGTGTTTGAATAAAGGGGCTAATAAAAAACACATCTAGTTGCCACAGCAAACTAGGGCATCCTCCAGAGTCAGCTAACTAGAGAATCCCAAGTCAGCAGACTAATCCTGATCTGCAAGGTAGGACATCCTCCAAAGTAAACTAACTAGAGACATCCAGATCAGCAAACTAGACTCTCCAGTCAGCCGACTATGATGACCCTGATCTGCAAACTAGGACATCCCCTCCAGTCAGCAAACCAGGGCATACTCCAGAGTCAGCAAGCAAGAGACTTTCCAAGTCAGCAGACTATGGCATCCTACCTGATCTGCAAACCAGAGCATCCTCCAGAGTTAGCAAACTAGAGACACCCAGGTCAGCAAACCACAACATCTTCCAGAGTCAGCAAACTAGGACATCTTCTCAAGTCAGCAAACTAGGACATCCTCTCAAGTCAGCAGACTATGGCGGCCACCCTGATCTGCAGACTAGCACATCTTCCAGAGTCTGCAAGCTAGAGACTCGTCCCCGAGTCAGCAAACTAGAGACACCCAGAGTCGGCAAACTAGGACATCCTCTCAAGTCAGCAGACTATGGCGGCCACCCTGATCTGCAGACTAGCACATCCTCCAGAGTCTGCAAGCTAGAGACTCCTCCCCGAGTCAGCGAACTAGGGGCCCCCCGGGTGCTAAGAGGGGTGTATGAGGCCGTTTACGTGGTGCAGGGAAGAGGGAGGGGGTGCGATGAAGTTGAGGCCGCCGTTGGGTTGCACGTTGTGCGAGCCGGCCGCGTGGTTGGAGTTCCTCAGGACAGAGTAGACGTCGTCCATCTTGCTGAGCTGCTCGAAGAAAGGGATGAGATCCCGCAGTTCGGTGTCCGACATGTCGTCGAACCAAGAGTTTACAGGCACCTGGAGGGATGCAGGGGAACAGTATAGTATTTGGAGTGTATTATTATTTAGCATAATCAATTGAAAAAAAATATTTTAAAACTATAGCAGGTATACATAGTAAAAGTAATAATGCAAAATAGAGCATCTATGTTAGTATAATAGTATGTGAAAATAAATTTCTATCAATTAAGGGGGAATGGGACCGCAGGACGGGGGGTCTCCAAACTCAAGTGCCTCAATGTTAATCCAATGGGGAAAAAATATTTTCTTTGCCACATTTCTCCTGCTGCAGTGAATATTTTTTCAAGCGGATTTTTTATGTGATAAATGTAGCTGACTTACAGGTCTCTATCTTCCCACTTTTTGAAATTAGTACGAATATTTTTTTTAATATTCAATAAATTATTTTACACAAAATATTCGAAGCAATTTCAAAAAGTGGAAAGATAGAGACCTGTAAGTCAGCTACATTTATCACATAAAAAAATCCGCTTGTAAAAATATTCACTACAGCCGGAGAAATGTGGCAAAGAAAATAATTTTTTCCCATTGGATTAACATTGAGGCACTTGAGTTTGGAGACCCCCCGTCCTGCGGTCCCATTTCCCCTTAAGGGAAATTTTTTGTTCCTTGGGGAATGGTGACACGGCTAGATGAAACATTGACATACTACACAATGATAACACTAGCAATATATTGTTCTCTATACTGAAATTTATTTGTTGTGTGCCCAAAAGACATGTCGAAAAACCCTTTCGAGAACAAACAGATAATACATTGCTGTGACATGTAATGGATGATTCATTTGACTGATTATTTGTGTGTGGCCAGCTTTAAGGGTAACTTATGGCTAAGCATTTCTCCATAATAATCTTATGTTTCAAGATGGCTGTATACTTTTACACATAATTTGAAGTTGAGTTTTGAACTTTGGTATTTTAATTCAAACAAATAAAAAATTATCGAAAAAACATTTAAATATAGAGGGAAATGTCCAAAATAGTACATAAAATTGTTGTCAGTGAGTAAGTACTTAACTAAAACACTACTCATGCATGCAAGATCGAATGCAAAACAACATCACTGTATTAGTTGCATTTTTTTAAACTATGCATTTAATAAATGAAATTTACAGATTTAGGGTCAGTTACTATGTACTACTTCTGGAAGATAGTGGACCAATGTAGGCAGATACCATATTTAAATGCATTAACTTTCAAAGCTTTTTTTTTCATAAAGTTGTAAAATAAATGTCTTAGAGGCTTCTAAAAATCAGATTATTGTACACATAGTTCAATCAGTTAAGCAAAAATGCACCTATCAAAATGATAACATAAAAAACATCAACAAAAACAAAACCAAAAATGCACCTACTAAGTACTAATTATTTAATTATTACTTACTGCATTATCTGGATGGAAGATATAGGAAGCAGGTGAGTTATCTACTATTATAACTTTGTGAAGATCCCGACCTAACCTACCCAGATCCTAAAAAAGCAATACTTTACATTAGCACTAATATAAAAATTAATTTAGTACAAGAAAATAATATTTGTCTCAAATAACAAATTATTCAAAAATAAATAATGCAAGTTACCTTTACATAGTTCCCTCTGTAAAAAACACAAGATTCTCTAAAAAGACGCGAGCGGAAAACGCCCCATTTATCTAAAAGGTCTGCTACTGGATCAGCATACTAAAAAAAAATTACAATTTTAGGATAGAAAATATATAAACATACAAAAGTTGATAATTATTCTTTGCAGTTGCTAGTTTCTAATTTAGTTCTCCATAAATTTAATATATATTTTTTTTAAATTATTTCGCATTTAAGTACGTTTGAAGCTGATATAAAGTTTTGCAGTTTATCTCAATATTTCATTGTAGCTGTTTAAAGCATATTGTTGCAATCAACACAAGGGCTATTTTTAAGGTAAGTTTTGTTTTGAGATAGTCACAAATATTGCCTACTTTTCCAAAAAATGTTACATGCATAGTTTCATTAAGAATGATTCTTTAAATTTGGGGAACTTATTTGATAGTGAATAAATTGTGAAGGTTATATTCTTCATTACATTTTTGTCAACTTTCTTTGACAAATCTTTTTCAATGATAATTCATAGTTGTCTTGTAAGAACATTTGAAGATTTTGAAGGAGTACAATTGGTTTCACTTATATAACTACCATAATACACATTTGTATATAACAAAATTCGATAAACAGTTACTTCATATGGAGTCAATTTGAATCTAATTATAATATCACCTTCTTCTTATTAACCTTAAATATTCAAATATGAGTGAAATTTCATATTATGGTGTTATTAAGTACAATTCATTCAAAATTATATTGATTTATTAAGTGGATCGTAAAACAACTTACTTTAGCAAGGCTAGCTGTAAACAGAACACACTCGTACATTTCTCCCATTTTTTGTAAAAATTCATCTACATAAGGCCTTTTAAGAACAGAAACCTGCAAAACAAAGATGTTACAATAACGAATACCAGATGATAAAAGAAATTTAAACATGTTTTAATATATCCAAGTTAATAATTAAAAAATTCTCATTACAAACTATAGCCTTCCGAGATGCTAGCAAAACCTGACATACATTTTTTTTATTTTAAGACATTTTTTCTAATGGAAATGGACTTTCAGAACTATGTTTTGCAGAAATTTAAAAAAAAAAAAATCGCAGTTATAATTTTGCAGGGGAGCGGGGCATCCATTTTAATAGATGATGGAACATTGGAAATGCATTGCGAATTCAGACTTCAAAGGTGGGAGGTTGGTTGAAAATGAAATTTTTTCGACTACTTTGGATATTATGGAAAAAAATCAATGTTTTGATGTTGTATTCAGTTTTACAATTAAGAAGTAACATAACATAACAAGTACTAGCGCCCAATTAAGGAAGAGTGTAGGCTATATAGCCCATTACTCTATGCGCATATGATGATGACAGAAATATGTAAGTGAATCAATTACTCAACCAAATAGTCGGGAAAAGGTTTTGATGATAAGGAGGGTATCATAAGTCTCCATGACACCCTCCTGTATATGGTAACAATTAAGAAGTAACAAGCAAAATCTATATTTCCCCAAAATGGTGTATTTTATGCCCATATTTAGGGCAACGAATAGCTAAGAGTCAGATATGAAACAGTAGGGTAGCTATAAGAATAGTAAAATAATGAGTGATAAGGTTTTTTTTTCTTGTTGTATGAGGCGCGAATATGAAGCAATTAAAAACCATAAGAATAAAGAAAATGAACCCAAAAGTTGTCAAGGTAAGGTTATGTCAAAGTATGCATTATGTCCAGAATTTAACCAATACGACACAACCTCCATTTAAAGTGGATGTTCGGTTAAAAAGATATTGTACAACTATGGTAGGTTTTCCTTTTATAAGATATTTACACAGCTGTACAAGAAACACTATTAAGATAAAAAGCCTGAAACAGTGAAAAATATTAATAAATATAAGGGGATTACTATTATGAAAATTACAAATTAACAACTGCTAGGACAATCAAAGAATAAAAAACGATATTATGTTTTGCTATTATAAAACTATCTTTCATTTTTAACTAATCATAAACTATATCAATGAAAAGTATGTATAAAATGCACTTACCTGATGAATAACTCCATCGATTTCTACAGGAACCATAAAATCAGCATTACTAATAGGCTAAAATGAAAGTAAAACTTTTAATACAATGCTTTAAGTTTAACATTTCACTAATAAAATTTTAACAAAAATATTAACTTTGATGCATCTATTCTTTTAAAAACAAAAAACAGACCATAAAAAAAATCAAATGAAAATAGCGGTGGATTAACCAGCTGTTTAACAAGTTGCTCAATAAACTAAATTATATGCTACAGTAGTTCTTAATATCAAAGATAAATATTATTACTACTAGCTAGGAAGTAGAAAACTCGACATAGTTATTTTAGCCATTTTTTTTTAAATCTACGAGCACAAAAAGGAAATTTTTCAAATAGAAATTAATATAAACACAAAATAAAAATCACAGTTCATATGGGTGCCACGAATAATTAATTTTAAATCTCTCTTACAAACTTGTACTGCAAATAACTTATTAATTAGGCCTTATTGTTTTAGAATAAAAAAAAACTAAAAATGCAATGATTTTTTTAAGTATTTTTAAGTAGGCACATACTGAACCATAGATTAATATAGACTAGTATACACATTACCTAAATGTTTGAACTGCACTACTCTTACAAAACATACTAATAAACTGATAATAAAAATACATTTATTGAAACTTCTTTTTTTTAGAGAAAAAAGTTGCTATACAGTTAAAAATATAAAACTTGAAAAATATAATTAACTTACTTTAAATGAACTATGAACAAGTGTTTCGTCTAGGTCGATGACCAGGCACATCTTATGAGCATCTTGATGTTTTAATTGTGGAAGTAAATGTTTTCCTTGAAATTCCTGTAAGTAAAGTTATTTTTCAATATATTAACTAGGTTAATTAGAAAAAGAGATTATGCCTAGTGTTATAACTATGTAATAATTAAATTTTCAACAAAAAAAGGGTTAAGAGGGATTGACAATTGTAAATGTTTGGTTAATTTGTTAAATTAACTTTACTTTACATTCATAAGATTTGAAGTAAAAATAAAACTCACTCAAACAAGTATGTTATAATTTATAAAGAGGAGGAAAAATTTAACTTAACCTCCCATTTTAAAAATTTATAACTAAGCATTTAGAGAAAATATCAATGAGTTCTGCTGCTAAAGGAACAGGGAATACAATATGTTTCAAAAATATTAAATTGTCAATTTAACTTTTAATCACTACAAATTGTGTAATATATTACACCAGGGGGCAAGCCCCCTTCTCGCTATCGCTCTCCAACCCCATAACTTCTTTTCAAAACAATTTTTTTTTTTGGAAAGCTATAATTTGTATGAACTGTTTTTCACAGGACCAGAAAACTTTGCTCATTTTATACAAAAAAATGAATCATTAACTGCAAAATCTGAATGTTATTTATTGTTACTTTCTTAAAAACCAAAAAAAGTGACATGCTTTTAAAAAAATGCACAATAATGTATTTGTTAAAACCCAATAGACACTTCAATTTAAAATAATGGGAGACAGTCCGATTAAAAATACAAATGATGCGATATTAAACTATAAAAGTTTTAATAATATGATGATTTGCTGGCCGGAATATCATAAAGAAGCAGAAAATACTTTATCTTGGATCTGCCAAATGTATAGTTACTAGTTAGTATAGTATGGAAGTTTCGTAAAATAGGCCTTACCTTACGTCTACTTGTGTCAGAAGTCTCTTCTGTATGAATGGGTGGGTTAGGTCTTTTGGACTTTGCACCAAAGCAGCAGAGTAGAGAATTGATGAGACCTTTGTGTCTAGGTTTCTTTGTGGATGTTAAAGCTGGAATTTAAAAAAAAACATTAGAAGGCAACTAAGTTTCTGATAAACTCTTAACAAATTAGAAATTTAAAATAAAAATAATAATGAATTTTGATAGTTGCAATGACAAAATGCACAGACAGAAACATAAAAAAACTCAAAAAATTAATCAAAAGGACCCCGCCCCCCCACACACACACCTCTGAAAGGGATACGTTACAAGTACGACATAATCTAAAAGCATTGGGATTTTTTTGGTTGAACAACAAATAGGAAAAAAAAACTAATAGATGATTGCTACCCTTTTTGAATTTTAAGTCAATAGCCTATAATTTTCCAATTCAGTGCAAAAAAATTAAATGATGTACAAGCTTAAAAAGGAAAATAAGCTGAAATAAATATAAAATTTTTGGAATTTCCAAGTTACACCCTACCTTGCTACCTTCATTTTTAAAATGCTTCTATAAATGAAGCAATTTAAACAAAATAAGTCAACATATATTTGAAAAAAAATCCCAGTGATAACATCAAAAAAAATTTATAAGATATAATTAATTTTTGAAAGCTCTATCTACCCCTGGAAATTGCTGCACAATTCCCATTGGGGAAATGAGTTCAAAATCTTATCTTTCATTATCATTTAGAAAGAAAACATATTTAAAAGTTCACTGCAATTATTCTTAATTTAAAAGACAAAAAAAAAAAAAACTTTTCACCGTCTCAAGTTGTTTTTGTTGAAAATATTCAAATTGGCGCAAGTCCAAAAGTTTAAGAGCCATTAATTTAATTTTCTCAATTTCTTTCATTAATTTTAAAGCAATTTACTGTCATCTGTGTAAGTTGTCAAAATATCCTCAACTGATCTATATACTCATTATTAATTTCCAAATAATGAGGGTTCCATTCCAATTCTAAAGTACACAAATTTGATAGTAAATTATTCAAGGCGATATTTTTTTTTTAAAGCACTCAAGCACCTTCAACTTAAAAATAGTTCAAACTTCAAATTATGCATTTTAAATCAATTCTTTACAATCCCTTCAGCCAAAGAACTCAAAAAAAAAAAAACTTTCATTCCTCCGACGCCGAAATTAAAACACAACACCGGCCGACCTAATAACATAATGAAGCAAGTCTGCAGTAATAATAATAATAAAAAAAAAATGCCATTATGCATTCAAAAACCAGAAAGGGCATTTTGAGCGACAAGGAACCAGTTTGCAGGGAGTGTGAGCGAGCTTGTGTGGTTCGAGCCCGAGTTCGACCTCTTCAGCGGCACGACCTGCACTGCTCGCGGGCATGGAACGCAAGGGTGGCCCGCCACTTTCGATTTTTCGTCCGGGAAAAACAGCAAGTGCATATATACCGTCTTGGAGGAGGAATTAATTGAAGGACTATTAAATAAATCGATGACTGCTGTGGAGTCGGAATAGAGTTCGGATTGTCGGGCTTTTTCGAAGAAAAAGTACGAAACCTATTCGCGCAAGGTCGATTTAGGTTGGCCGGCACTTTCGCCTTTTCGTCCAGGAAAAAAAGCCAGTGCAGATCTACCCTCTTGAAGTAGAAATTAATTGTAGGAATATTAAATAAATCGATGACTGCAGACGGGTGAGTTCGGATTGTCGTGTTTTTCCGAAGAAAAAGGGACCTATTCGCACACGGCCGACTATGGGTTTTATTAGTTGAGTCGGGCACGATTCAATTGGATAGTGTTAGTTTGGTCCTACTACCTAATAAATGGATTAACCCATTAATGACAACTTTGTGAATGCCATTAACAATAACCTTAACTTACAAATTAAAAACGGGTATTTCAAAATGTTGCGTTTTACGGAAAGACATTGTGAGGTTCAGTAAAAAAAAATCTATGAATACTCCTCAAGCAGTTCGAAATTCATACACAGACAGAGGCAATCGTGACAAGTTAATTAAGGAAACATACAATATATGCCTAAGTCTGTGGTGCCGCCGAAGGATGGGAACTTGGTCCCTGTCGCACTTACAACGCTAATCATTGTTCAAGTGGCAATACCAGACCATGCCCTTAATTTAACTACAAAATCTCTTAAATGACTTCAATAATCAATATAGTGATGGGCAAAACTAAAAGTTCTAATTGATTTAAACAGAAACTTTAAAATATATGACGCTTAATTGTTACTAAAACCCCAATTCAATTAAGCACATAACAATTACAGCACTGGACACTAAAACGTCGAAAAAGAAAAAAAAAGAGCTGTGGATGAAGAATGAATAATTTACCACGAACTTTAAAAATAAGCAGGAAGTGAAACACTAGAGGTCAATTGACATTGTCGAAGGAGGCAAAATTGGCACGTGCGCCGCACAGCTGCGACCCGAAAGGCGCCTAAGATTACGCGAAATGTCAACTTGAGAGCCCAATTAATTTAGAGACCATGGTTTTAATTAATTGCAGTTTGCAGTCATTGGGACCTGTTTGTTTCGAACAAATCGTTTATTACCTCAAGTGATAGAGGAAAAAAACCTGTAACTGTGCATTTCTTACAATGTTAATGAAATAATCGTTTTGAATTGTCTGTAGTGGGCGGTGGGTTAAGAATTCAAGATGTTATAGATATGAGTTAAGTAAAATTTATTAATAGTACTTAAATTTCAACGAACAAAAAAACTCAAGAATTTTTTTTCCCAAAAAAAAATCCGTTTGCTTTTTTGCAAGAAACACTAAAAAAAACTTGAGAAATAGTGTGCCCTCAAAGTTACTCCACTATGTTGAAGCACTGTATTTGTCTGAGCAGCCTGAGCGAGTGTAAAGAAGATATCCTAATACATTTCAAAGTATTTTCCACTTGTTCTGAATTTTTGCCCTTGACTATTGTGCTAATTGAAGTCGTAATTCCTTAATTTTGAATCTATATATTTTGTAGTACAAAATGGGCGAACACAGAATCATATGCCCTACAAGCAGCGATCAAATCTACAATTTCGCGCGAAAAAAATGCAAGACGCATAGGTTATCTCCAACTCTGGTAGAGAATGGTTCGCTCTTTGTTGAGTAATGGGGGTATCTCGAGGTGGGAGGAAAGACATTGGGAGACTAGTAGCAAGGCCAGTCAAGGTTATAAGAGAAGAAATGATCAGTCGTGCAGAAAATAGCACAACATGAAAGAGGATGCAATTACAGTTACGAAAGTGGTTGTAGTTTCATAGACAAGAAGAACAAGATATTGATATTTCTACCGATTTTGATTGCTCAACAAGCCGCATCCTCCAAGGGATGCAAATTTTAGACTTTCAAATTCTAAATGTTTCAGTTGTTGAGCTTTAGTTATCACAAGTAAAAAAAATACAAATCAACACGCACATATCTACTTTATTAAAATGGAAAAGGCTGAAGGCAAAACCTGTTTATTATTTATTTAAATTTCAATGTGTGCATATCTAATTATTTGAATTAGTTTTGTTTTTAGAAGTTTGACAACTGGCTTGGTCAAAATGGAAAAGTTCTTTTGCCAACTCTGTATCAATCTAGAAGTAAACATTTTTTACCAAATTAATAGTAAATTCCGTTAAAAATAATTCGTTTATTATTTTTCAACAACAAAATCAACAATAGAAAAAATAATTCAATTACAAAACTCACAATTGAATCGAAAAATTTGGAATGCATTGCATAAGAAAGAGATTGGATGTAAACATGAAATTGCGTATTCCCACATTCTTCATACCATTATTTGGAGGAAGTTAATTTGGAAAAAGAAATGCGCCGTACAATAAGGTAGTTAATGATCATAATTAATAAAATATTAACTGTCCGTCTGAATAAAAGGTTTTGACTGGCAACCTTGAGGTCTTGTCCTACTGCACGGACGAAAGCGAATAAAGGAATAGTTAATGCCACCCGTTTGGCACCTACAATAAAAATGGCCGTGGGTGCGTCGGCTCGACCAGAGATAAGAAGATGGGTGAGGCTGTCGGGCAAAAACCAATTCAAAAACCTGTTCGCCAAGTGAAGCTATTGATCGCTTTGAAGTAAGCCCAAACCATAGAGGATCTTAATATAAGTATTAGAGTGGAAGTCACGTGACCTATCTATGCTTAAGACGGGACGAGCCTGGGGGCCGCCATCTTAGAGATAGGGACCAACTTTTTAAAGTGGAAAGTGCTTAGAAAAAAATAAATTTAATTCTAAAATATTAAAAAAATACCAGCTGCATTTTGGAATATTTTTAGTGACTTTAAAACAACTTGAAACGCTTTTCTAGTATTTATTATATTTATTTTGTAATTTTAGAATTATATTTTATTTTTTGGGTAGCATTCTTCTCTTTATGTGATGACAACACTGGCTAACTTGCCGCCACATTAAGAAGAAGAATACTCGAAAAATAAAATTTAATTATAAAATTACAAAATAAATATTATAAAAATACTAGAAAAGCGTTTCAAGTTCTTTTAAAGTCACTACAAATATCCAAAATGCCGCTAGTATTTTTTTTAAAATGTTAGAATTAAATTCATTTTTTTCTAAGCACTTTCTACTTAAAAAAGTTGGTCCCGAACTCTAAGATGGCGGCCCCCATGCTCGTTCCGTCGTTAGCATAGATATGTCACGTGACTTCCACTCTAATACTTTTATTAAGATCTCTATGGCCCAAACGAACTCACATGGCGAGCTATTTAGCACTATTCTACAGTAGAGTTGGTAAGGCCCATCCACTTGGCGATTTTTGAAAACTAATAAAAACTTCAATTATAACGCATTTCCACCACCTGTGAAGGAAATTACTACCATCTTGTATGATATCTCCGATTACAGATCTCGTGCTACAACCAGGCCCTGATCATTGCCTAGGCCTACAAGGCCCGGGCCTTGGGCCCCTGATTTTATGGGGCCCCCAAAATTGGCTGTAAACCTATGCATTTTGTTTGACAAAAGTTATGAACATATATTTTTTAACATAAAAGTTATTTTAAATCATAGATTTTGAAACATACAGAGAATATTTTTGTGCCAGCAACCTAAAACAAATATATTTAGTGGGGGGGGGGGGAGCACCCTTAGCCCTTCGTTGGCCATGCATATGCATTTGGTGAGGGGCCCCTGAAAGTATCTGGGCCTTGGGCCCCAACAGGTCATGGTCGGGCCCTGGCTACAACTGCGCAAACAGATATTTTTTGATTTTTAGTTAACGCTTCTAAAAGGCATAAAAGGATGAGTTTCAGCGTGAACTTAATAATATTGCGTAAGTGGTTTGTTTGGGCTTACTAGGGTTGCCTTGAACGACTTCACTTTGTTTCTCGCCATTCATCTCCATCTTCTTCTTAACTCTACGGTCGGCTCGTCTTGTGGGACCGATGCCAAATTTTGGAGACGGTTTAAGTTTCGTTTGTGATGGATAGCCTGTACGTAACCACCCACAACAGTAAATACAGAAGAAATAGAACTTGGGGGAATTGGCTCTCAATCAATTAAGGTCAACAATCAATTAAGAAACAAAAGAAAAGAACTCAAAGTCGACTAACTTCATGGCGTACTTAACCGCATGTAGCAAATAAAATATTATGAAATGCTTGTACAAGAGATATTAAGAGATGCCATTCATTCTAAATATCAAAAAATTCAATTTTATTAGTAGTAACAGAAGTTTTATTCCTTTAATCAAAAAAAAGTTTTTTTGTCTCGGGGAAAGTTACTGATTGTCTATTAACAATTAGTACATATGAGTTGTGCTTCCACTGCTTCAACTAAAAAAAAAAGGGGGAGGCTAAGCAAATACAAAGAAAGTCCTTGGGGGTGAAATCAACACAATAAAAGCATCTGTGGCATGAAAGCTCTCTACACTGTATCTCACAACAACTTTATAGCTCATGAAAAAATAACAATGAATAATGACTAGATGAAGGTCCTAGCACAAAGGCACTAAATAATAATTTTGCTAGGGCAAGAAATATAGCAATTGGCAATATAGAAACAACAAGTCATGCATTATCGCAAACAATCATAAAAAATAAATATGAAGATGTTTTCTGACATGTTTCAAATATTAAATGTATGTATATTATAGATATTTAGGTGTGCTTTGCTTAGCACTGAAATTGGTGATTTTCACTTTTCCCAGATTTTGATGCAGCTAATCTAATTTTGTAAAGGAACAGTAATTTTAAAATATAGGATTAGTAATTGTTGTAGAGATAGAAACAAAATTAAAGTTCAAATTGTAATAATTATGATAATGATTGCACATGCAAGCAGATGAATTGTCTGCAGTCTCCTGTAAAGTTGGTTAGGTTAGGTTTGAATTATCGTCGCACTAGAGCTACACGAGGGCTATTGGTGACGGGCGTCGTATTTTAGAACCACAGTCAGGTGACGAGCCAACACCTGAATAGGCACCCAACGCAACCGTTAAGGGCGACAACGTACGCAGAGTTAGGACTTTGAAGGATATTTAACGTGCACTCCCTTACACGGGGTATTATTTGTCGGACATTTTTGGCTGCACGGGCCATTTATAGGACGGCAGCTATTTTGGCGATTCCCGGACCCGAACCTGGGACCTTCCGCATGCTCCTGTAAAGTTGGACAAAGATGCTAAAAACTCAATTCTAGGAAAGCATCATTCTATTATATGCGTAGAGTTACTGTTTGAAGTAGATAAATTATTTGTACATTAAAATTGCAGTTTTTGAATTAAAAAATACTTATTAAAAAAACAAGATAAATTTTGTTATTAGTGAAATATTTAATGCTTTTTAGAGAGCTGTACATTTTTGATATCTTAGTTACGGGTATCTATAAAATATGATAAATCTTAAATTAAAAATAATCAAATTAGACACATTACAACTTGCAAGCTACAAATTAGGTAGCAACCACATATTATGTCCCGAATATGTTACATAACTCTACCATTCAGAAACTTGAAATACTAAAATTTCAAAGCCTCTTTTTTTTTTAAATATCAACTGTTAAAATTTGAATATATTTTGTGCAAGCAAGCTAAACAACGAACTAAGTAATTAGTATGTAAAAATTAAATACAGTGTATATCAAAAGTTTATTGAAAAAAGTTAGGCAACTATAGATTTATTGAGATAAAATACTCAAACAACTTTTATATATAAAGACTAAAAATATAAAGACTAAATGCGTTAAATTCTAACTTAAAGAACTGTCAATCAAAATTTGCATACTTGAAAGTCATCAAAAGGAACTTCTAAAAGGAATCGTGATGCAATAGCTTCTTGAAATTTAATCGAATAGATGACTCATTTTTTTATTGTTAGTAAAGGAATTTCACAACTTTAAGTTCAAATGCAATTTTACAATTCTATCATTTGAGTGCCTATGAACTCAAAGTTTTCGACATTGAAGAAAAATGATATGCGGAAGAGCTGGTATTCCCAAACTCTGTCAAAATGTCAAATGTGTTACTTTTAAAACAGTCTTATTCTGGGTGACTAAAGACAACAAATAAAGGCAAAACAAAATTTCAATATTAGTTTCAACCCATAATCTGTTTGATGTGTCGTGTGTCGGTTTCCTTCGCTTGGCTCTCTTCGAAACGGCGTGAGCTTGTTTTTTCTCCACCTTACTTGAGTTTGAACTGTACGAATTTGTTAACCCCACAACAAAACCTCAAAAGCGTTAGGTTTGGAAGCGATGCTCCCCCCCCCCCCCCCCCCCGTTTCCAAGAAAACCAAGCGTGGGGGAAGAAAGTCTTTTTGAAGCTTGCATTCTGGCTAGACAAGGTATATAGCTGGCTCTCCAGGTATATAGCTGGAAACAAGGAGAGAGACACTTGTGGTGTAGGGAGCATTTTCTTATAATAATAGAATTGTTATAAAGATATTGTTATTAATAATAATTCTTATAACTACAGAATTGCTGTTTTAAAGTGCTGTCAGTGTTTCCAGGCTTACCAAGAAATGCTCAAAGTATAGATTTACTTCCATATTGGAAGGTTGATAGGGGGTGGGCCACTGGATATACGAAAGTCTATTAGAAACTCACATTCTCCAAAGTATAATTAAGCCAGTACGTTCATTGGCGACTTTGCCCAATTGAGTTTACAATGATCAAAGGCTGCCAATGAACGTACCCTACATTTCAGCAATAGTTTGGGACAGGACTCATGCCCTCGGTCAGTTTTACAAAATGAACCTTCATACATCAATAAGTTAAGTTAACCATTCACATGTACAATGCATTGGGGTTTGGAAAAAAACAAGTTAACTATAATAGACTTGCCAGTCATCGAATAGGTCTTCACCTAAACCATGCATGAGGCTGTACACAGGGCTCATACTCTACCTATGATAATTGCAATTCGTGAGTTTTTCAGGAGTACAGCAATGTAAATTTGGGAGGTAATGAGGAATAAAATTGAATTTGCTTTTGTACATGGGGAATATTCATGTGACGTCACACGTTGCGCGGTTTGTTATCCTATAGTTTTCGAACCACGTGCTAATGTTATCCTATACAGCTCTCGAACCACGTACTACTGATCCTACCATGTGATCCTGCTTATGTTATCCTACTGCTCTAACCTGTCTAACCGTTTGTTTTCGTACAGGGATTTGGAATTGAAGCTCAGGTGGAAATGGCCGTGAATGTCCCCCATTATCGTATCAGCCCTGTGACTTTACCGCACTTCAAATGATGAAACAGAGTTGTCCAGTGCATTCTGGGACATAATGCATCACAATGTCCAAATATTTCGAATAAAGTACGGTAGAAAAAGAAAGGAGAAACAAACTTGGGCCGTCGCAAAAAAATTCAATCGGAGATAATAAAAAAATATCAGGAGATGAGACGCAAATGGCAGGAGTTATAAGGGCCATTAGTCCCTTATAAACAAAAAAATTAATCCAGGAGTTTTTCAGGAAGCGTCCGAACCATGTATATAAATATAACTATACGTTCTGAATTGTTTTGCTACAGGAGGGTCTACGAACTGCTAAGAGATAGGCCAAAATCAGTGTTCAAATACTGTGAAAACTTTGGCAACAATTGTATCACCTAGATATTGATAATAATTTAATACAGACAGTAACATCCCCAAAACACACAATGAAACGACAAGGTACGAGAGCAATATCCATTCTAAGGTTGAATACAGTGTTAGAAATTGAAAAATAAATTTAGGAATAACCTGTACTATTAACTAAAAAAACTAGGAGCAAATGCACAATACCTATACCGAACCATAGTGCTTAGTTGGGAAATTTTAAGGTAGAGTTTGGTGATTATAGAATCACCAGAGTTAATAGATTTTGGGAATTACAATTTTGAATTTAGGATAGCGGGAGTTCCTAGAATTGTTTCGAATTTTATAATCGCTGCAATCGGGAAAGCTCAGCTCGGGGAAAGTCGTTAAAGTTGAGTGTGAAATCATAAATAATTCCATCCGGCAACCTTTATCAAATATCTCACAATCTTTATTGGAAGCCTAAAACCACAAAAAACAGAAGTGATGACTGGGAAACATTCATTTGTTTCGAGTAGCTATTCACGCTTAATCCCTTAAGAGGACTCCCTTGGAATTCCACATCTTGAAAATCGTAATGTTATTCCTATGGAGAATATTCGCAAGTCAATTACTGCCACAAATGTATTAAAAAGTTTACTAGTTTCTTGTATCATTGTAAAGAACGAAAGGAACTATAAATCCTGATTGGAATTTTCTAAATTATTACTCTCAAATGCGAAAAGGAGATGGAGTTTAAAAAATTTTATAGCAGAATATGTGGTGAATTCCATCGTATATGTAGAGCAGTGGAACCGGAAAATAACCAACAAAAATTTCATTAACTAAATAATATTATGACATTAAACGACCAAACCGATCGTTAAAAAATAATCAGAATATAACAGTTTAGAGAAAAACATAAAACTACTAAATTTTACAGTTTGTTGCTGCTCTAGGAAGTAGAGTTTTACCAACTTATTTACGTATCTATAATTTTATCAAAATAATAAAACCCTTTGGATACAATATCTGGTCTCGATTTGCCAAGCAACGCAAATGCCCAAATGCGTTTAACATTCAACTTTGTATTTCATACAACTTTGATATGTATAGCAACCGTAAATTTCCAAACTCGCCAATAAACAGACCGGCCATTATATAATAACTGTACAAAATCCTTCAACAAATAATGGATAGATTTTGATGAGTTAGTAAAATTTTTCAGTTTGTAACATAAATTGCACTTGAAATATATATAAAAAAAGTATAGTAATAGTAAAGTATTATTCCTAGTCACTGGCCAGCAATATTTCAAAATCCTGATCCCTTGAACATATGAGGCCGGCAATCCAGTGTGTTGAAAATTAAGTTGAGAAAGGAACACAGATTAAATGCTCTTTCTGCAAAAAAAAGTTTGCTACTTTTGGCATCTTATTGCCGTTATTTTAACAAAAAAGCTAAACATTCTTTTTTTATAGTTAGTTTATGGTTGATCTGATTAAGGCATGTGGCACAGACGACTAATTAGAATTTTTACAGAATATTTTTAAACAAGAAAATAATCCCTGAACTTTAAAAGAGCTTATAGAATAATTTACTCTATTCCAAGTATAAGTTTTTAGGAATAAAGTTACAATAAATATGCCTGACTAAATAATCTTACCTGTGAAACATCACAGATCTCTTTTTAATTTCTGTTTACATTTTATAAATTGCGCAAAAATTAACCTTACTAACAGAGATAAAACGAATGGAAGCAAATATTTCTTATTGGAATACAGCAGCTAAAATCTAAAAATTATCATCTGCAAAAACATTAAATTCCGTTCAGTGTTTTTGGTGAACCCACGTGTGATTTGTAAATAGATGGAGTCTCCATTTCTATTTGTCAGCTGATATTCAGGTCTGGCCACAATATAGAATAGTTTGTAACGAAACTGTAGCGATAAGTTGAAAATGTAGCGACCTTTCTCCTCTTGGCGATTTGTGATGTTGAGAAAATAATGGTAAGTTGTTTTACTATTGAATGCGCAGTCCAATTAACTATTACATGTTTCTGGTCTCAATCAGCTAAACTGGGTGCCTGCACATTAGTGAAAAACCTCCTTTTGATTAGTGTACAGGGTTGCCAGAAAATAATATTTAGAACTCGCCAAAATTTGTAATTCGTCAAAGGGTCAGCGACTAGAATACACCCACAAAAATATGAATTTCAAAATGAAACAGGTGAATTGTATTACCAAAAAAAATTTGATGCATTCATGGGGATCTACTTCTGAGCAATTAATTTCAGCGCAAAAATGTGACACTTGGAATTACGACATATTATGGAATAAATGAAGTAACAAACAGATGAAAGAAAACCCCGTAACTTTTTTTTTTCGAATTCTACGGTGCAATTAAGAACAAATTGATAACATTTTAATTCGCTCGCAAGATTTAATCAAGACTAACCACCCACCATTAAAAATATAGTCTTCAAATTATATATGGATCTGAATTAATTTCGTGAAGAGAATATAACCAGAATTATCAAGAAATCGAAGTCATTATATAACAAATATAACCCGTCCTTCACTAATAGGCCTAATTGTTATCGTCTGTTAAATACCGACTCGCCCGTTTGTTGTCAAAACTTGGCAAACAAACCGAACCAAACGTAAGCAACAGTGTTGACATATTTTCACATATTCCCTATACACAAATAAAGCCTTTCGCATACAATAGGGGTCAGTACTATATAAAATAAATCAAAATCTTTCGGTTTCAATTGATATAAACACACACGATCAAAATATCTTTTGATAAATTAAAATTCGCAACGCAAACAGGGCGCCATTTTGAACATGCACACTAACCTCTATCCGGAGGAAAACTTGTAAGTTGCTCCTCTTCCCTGCTGGCTTGTGTAATAATGGACGTACTGTCCATTTAGTCCCTTTTTCTTAAAGCCGTCTCGACGGATTTATATCCCAACAGCTTCAACTGAAACACATTAAAATATTCAAAAATGAGCCGAGATGCTAGCAATGGCGCTCACATCATAGCAACTCCATATGATTTATACCGAGTGCGCATGCGCGCTGGAATTTTCCATGTGACCCTTCAGATGCTGGAATAGATGAAGAAGCAAGGGAGTTGAAAAGTGAAAGAATGAAAATAAGCTCGATCTCCCCCCGTTTTTACGCACTTGTCAGAATTGTCTCGGTCTCCCCTTTTTTACGCACTTGTCTGAGTTGAGAATTCCTATGATAAGGCTATACCCCTTTTTTCGCACAATTGTTAGCATATTTGTCATTAATAAGTTGCCGTCCTTCCCCCAAAAATATTTTACGCACTTGTTTGATTTAATATTAGTGTATGGTAATGCTGGATCTCTCCCGCATTTTACGAAAAAAATGTTAACCCTTTTTTTAAAAAAAATATTTTTTGCGTAAAAAATGCTGAAAAATTTTACCACTTAATTAAATGTTTGTGCAGCGAGGTCAAAATCTGAAACTTAACTTTTGTGTTTTTTTTCCTTTTGTAAATGATTATGCAAAATGGTTCCGTCTGTCTGAATGAAACCACTCTACAGCTCGAACTTAAAAGAGCAATATACTTGAAATTTGGTATTTATTTATTTGTTCGTTTGTGGGGTTGTTTGTTTATTTATTTATTTGTTCGTTTGTGGGTGGGGTTGTTTGTTTATTTATTTATTTGTTCGTTTGTGGGGTTGTTTGTTTGTTTATTTATTTGTTTATTTAATTGCTTGTTTGTTTATACTTAAGAGTGAGAAAAATATAAATAAACAAAAAACAATTTTAACTAAAATGACTCGCGTACCTATTTCAAAATTATTGTGCAGGTAGTTTATTTTAGTGTTTTTTTAAATGTATAGGGATGAGACTTAAGAGGTGCGAAAGCACTAAAACAGTGAAAATGTAGACTCAGTGAAAGATGTAAATTTCGAAAAAAAATTAAATTAAACCCAAAACAAGACGTGCCCACCGAAATGTGAATTCTGAAACCGAATACTTTCTCTTCTTCGATCCTTCATTCTTTGCATCTTTATAGAAGTGGCTCTTATACAGAACATAGCAGTATTGTCTTCCTTCCAAATTCGTAAGCGCTTGTTGCGTTGTTTCTTTATATCATCTGCATTTTTATCGTAGCCTGAAACAATAAATTCTCTTGTTTATTATCTCTTCTTCTTATTCTTATCATGTGTCTCTTCATTTATGATATTCTTATTTTTTTTCTTTCACTCTTCTGGTTTTGTCAAAATCAGTGTTGGGTGAAAGCAGCAGAATAGCTCAACTCCAGTCATGCGCGTTCTGAAAAGGGTTTCGGTTTTTTTACGAGCACTTATCATCACGCCAGAATGCGATCATCCTTTCAGAATTCCATTTTCATTTTTCTTCTTCTTTTTTTGTCAAAAAAGTGGAACCATTACGTCGTTTTTGAGTAACTTCGTCTCTGCTTTCAATTGCATAAAATTGGGAAGAAGGAGGAATGCATTCTGTTTCGAATAACCCTTTATTAGAATTTTTTTTTCTGTAATGCATGATGCTTCGATTACTGAGCCTTGATGAGAGTTGATCTAAGCTAGATCAAACCGGCGAAAAAATTGTTTTAAATTCGTCATATTTGGATCAAATGATATTATGTAAAAATAAGTCGTTATAAAAACCAATATTCACCACTTTAGGATTCGAAAAATAACGATATATATAAATAGTCATTCTGTTTCAAAAATATTAATACAGAACTATATTATTACGTCGAAAAGACGCCATTTTAGCTTTGTAACATCGAGAAATTTTTTCTGCTTAAACAGTTATTTGGCCAACCGAATAAAGGCTTCTTGGGGTCGGACGTTATTTCGACCGAATTTATTGCAATCACTTCCAAATTTCGATAGAGGGATGGTCTCTTAGAGTAAATTTTTCAGTGCTGAAATCGTAACCTCTGTGAAAGTAATGCTTTTATATGACAAAGCATAACTTTCGCTGTGGTTGCTATCACAAAATTAATGCATTGCTCTATAAGACTGACCAAAAACTGGACATCATTCATAAAACTATTTTTCAATTTCTTACTCTTTGTAGACCATCCCCTCTTTAAATATTATGTAAAAAAAAGATTTTTTTGTTTGTACTTCTCTGATGAAACACAGATTTAATGAGTCGTTTTCAAATTATTCTTTGATATAGATATATTTATAAGAATAAGAATGAAGTTTACGATTTTAATGAAACAAGATCTTCCCTTAAAAAAGTATCTTCGAAACAAAACTTTCAAACGGTTTAATTTTTAAAAAAATAACCATATTCTGACGTATTTTTAAACCAAAGTAATTTACGAACCTAGTTAATTGTAGAATATTATTATTTCAACTGCATAAGTTTGAATTTGGAAGAAAAAAAACGACACGTTATTTTTAATCACTCCCCTTATCTCGTGTTTATGCATACATCTTATCTAAAAAACCTGAAAAGAATTACGAAGGGAAGTTTATCAGCGTAGCAGTAGGAAATGCAACAAATACTACATGTAAAAGAAATAAAAAACAAGACAAGATGAAAACTTCAATAAATATAGGGGAAGGTGCACTCAAAAAAAAGTTTGGTAATCTGTACTAAATTTTGGTAAAATCAACTAAGATTTTTGGTGCAATAGGGGACAAATAAAGATTTGGTAAATGCTACCATTAAGATTTAGTAAACGGCATTTGGTAAATTCTACCAAATATTTTGGTATCGGACACAGATGACGATTTGGTATATGTAACAAAAGTATTTTGTAAATTTTACCAAACAAGGCACTGTTGCGTTTACTAGCAATTTGGTAGTTTATACTCATTGATTTGGTGAGTGTAACCAAAGTATTTAGTAAATCTTACGAAATATTTTGTTTAACGCAGTACGACGCTGTTGTGTTTACTAACAATTTGGTAATTTATACTCATTGATTTGGTAGGCGCAACTTAAATATTTTGTTAATTTTATCACAAATTATTATATTTTTATTTACCAAAAATGTAGCTGTTGTGTTTAATAAAATTTGTTAGTTTATATTCATTTAGTAAATATATTACCACATATTAGGCTAATATGTGGTAATATATTTACTAAATTAATGAATATAAATTAACAAATTTTATTAAAAACAGCTAAATTTTTGATTAATATAATTATGTGATAAAATTCACAAAATACTTTAGTTACGCCTACTAAATCAATGAGTAGAAATTATTATTAGGCAAAACATATCTAATACTATAAATAAGTTGAAAATTTAGCTATAGACTTTCACATAATGAATTGTACAGAATTATAATTGCTTTGCATCACATTTTGACAGAAAATTATCAAATGAACTAAAAATTGTTTTTAATGCTTGCTCAAAATTTGGTACAATTAAACATGCAAAAGTATGTTGCATTACTATTTTAGCATTTTGTAAGTATGCAATGAAAGAAGAATGTTGTACTTAAGGTTACTTTATAAAAATAAACAATAACTGACAACATTTACAAACACTTTATTTAATCAATGCAGGTATCGGGCAAAAAAAAAGTAGTTAATACAGTCTGGATGAATTCACACATATTAACCCACAGTGGAATGCAACGTATCACACAACTCTAAGTATACACAATAGGCAGTGTAAAAGACCTGGTTACGACAATAATTTTGACAAAATACAAATAATTCCTTCGGATGATTTCCCAACGTTTAAAGGTTACTTACCAGACATACCATTTACATGCAATCCGGCAATAAACACAAAAATTTTAGATTAACTATATTTTAAAGTGCCATTTTTTTTATTATCCCATATAATAGCAGGAGACTTATTAGTGCATGCAGGGCTATAGTCAAAACAAAAGATTTTAGAATTTAACCCTTTCAGCTCCAGTGATGCCATTTGGCATCATCATGTTTCTGATCATAATTAAAAAAATTAGGGCTGACATCTATTGGGATTAATAAAAATATTTTGAATAGAAAAAAGTTTGAGGAATCAAATAATGCACTTTTTGATATTTTCCGAGTTATTTTAAAGCACAAGAACAATTCTTTTATTTGGCAAATGACACTCTCACAAGTTAACCGTTGCAACTTTTTAGAGCACCGCCCCGGCTCCGGCAGCAAGGAGGGCGGTATTAATGGCTGGGCACAGCCTGCACCATTTCTTCACGTGGGTGATGGGTGTGAGATGGTCCAACTTGAGATGACTCTTGACGGATTGGAGCATCATGTTCCAAGCTCCGCTGGCGCAGACAGTAGGGCAGCCAGTCTCGAGGCATTGGAGGGTGCGCTGCGGGCCATCGGGAAGGAGACATGAAGAGTGCTACCTCTTCTGGTGCAGCTGACAGGGGGGTCTTCCAAGTCCTCTTTGGGGACGTTGTTGCAGTTGCCGTTTCCCGGTGGTCTGCCCCGCCGTGGGGCCGGCAGTTGCTGGGGCACAGCCTGTCTGTTGGAGCTGGGGGCTGGTGGTGCTCTATGTCTTCTCCTGCCGTCTTCCTAGGAAGGGGCTGGGGGGCAGTTTTGAAAACGTTGTATGGTGGACGGCCCTACGCTTGGGGACCCCTCCCCTTGCCAGATCCCGAGGGATGGAGGAGGAGGATGTCCTGGGCTCAGGCGGTGGGGAGGCTTGAGGAAAGGCCGGTGCTTTCGGGGGGCCGCTGCATACTCTTGCCACTTGCAAGAAGGGGTAAGGGGATGTGGGGTCGGGCTTCGACAAGGAGTAGATTTTCGTACATTGCAGGACAACGCTCGGAATCCTTTTTGAGTGTTTGAACTCCACATGTAGGTTCCTTGTTTCAATATCCAGGAAGGGACCGGCCTTGCATGATGGACACATCTGTCCTCGGGGAGGGTCCAGTTGGACTGGAGACTTGTGAGTGGTCCAGGGTGGAATGGATTGAAATATATCCGAGTACGCAAGCCTTGAAGTGGGAGTGCCTGTTGTGGATGGGAAAGATCCTGGTGCGGTTGACTATGGCTTTGGTCCTTGGTGTAGCGTGGAGGTGGAGGGCCCGGCGGCATGCAGGGTAGGGAGCTTGGGCGGTGGTGAGCCCTATGTCTCCGGAACTCCTGGGACTTCTAGAAGCGGAAGCCACAAGTCTGGCATATAAATGCCTTTTCCTTTGGGATGGGGGGGGGGACCAAGGTTGAGGAAATCCCAAACAGGCCCTGGCCTGTCGCTGGAAAGGCAGGAGGAGGGGGAGGACTCAGGGGCAGCTGGGATGAGGCAGGCAGGCCTCCCAACAGTTTTCAACCCTAAAATTGGGTAAAATGGGGACCATTTCAGCTAAAATGAGGACCGATTGGGGACCATTCTCAGGGCCGTGTGGTGCTATGATGCAGAGAGGTGGCCGCATCAGGCGGCAATTGAGTAGAGGCAGCACTATCGGGTTTGACGAATCCCCCTTTTTTTTAATTTATTTTTTAAAAATCCAATGAACTTTTCTTGGTTGTAATTAAAAAAAATAACATTAAATTAATTAAAGTTTTTTCAAACAAATATTTCCAAGTCTTCTAAAACGAAATTAATAACATAAGAGGGCCAATTCTGATGAATACGCCCATGTTTTGATTCGTTTCCTGGTTTTAAATGAGTTGCTTTAATTTAAGCTTAAGTTGCTTCTTTATTACAGAAAGGTTCTAAAATTTTCTACTATAAAAGTAAAAAAAAAAGCTCCACCTCGGTTTTGCATAATGTTCAAAGAATATGTCAAAAAAAAAAGAGGAACAATAAATAATAACTACCCTCACCTGGTTGCATAATTTAGCATTTAAGTCAAAATTTTTAATTCGATTAACTTAATTTTAAAGGGCGGCATTTCAAGGACTTTGCTTCACATGAAAACTTTTTACCTCACGGCCCTGACCATTCTTATGAAAAGATAAGCACAAGACCAATTAAATATATAGCATTTAAATATAAATATTACATACACGAAACATTCTTCGTGTCTGCATTGTATTCGAAAAACGAATTAATTTTTAAAAAAAAAAAATTGCATGGTAGTACATATTTTGTAACATCAGTAGAACTTGCATCAGCATTTGAAGTTCCGGCAGTCACTAATAAGAGTTGATCAGGGCTTTTCTTTTTGTTTGAAATTACTTTTGTGTTTTTCCGATTCCGAATGTCTTTTTATAGAATAAAATCCCTTTTCCAGTAGAAGTTACGACATCATAGGCAGTACAAAACAATTCATTATTTTCAGGCTTTTTACTCCATTCGATACAGTATGATTATTAGCATCTTTCATCTGCAACCACCAATCCAAGAAATGACATTTCCCCATATTCAATTCAATATCACATTTGAACCACAAAAAAACAAAAATTAACTAGCAAACAGCAGAGGATCATATGTATAGACTGTATTTATTTATTAGCGATGGGTCGGTCCGGAATGAGCGGGTCCACAAAAGGATCCGTTCCGACGGATCGGATCCGTTATTTCTAAAGGAACGGATCCGCCGAACAAAGATGTCCACAAAAGGACCCGTTCTTATGGATCCGTTCCGATGGATCGGATCCGTTTTTTCTAAAGGAACGAGTCCGCAAAACAAGATTTTGGTAGGTTACGGCCCGTTCCAATGGATCCGTTTCGATAGATCGGATCCGTTATTTCTAAAGGAACGGAACCGGCGAACAAAGATGTCCACAAAATGACCCGGTTTTATGGATCCGTTCCGATGGATCGGATCCGTTTTTTCTGAAGGAACGGGTCCGCCGAACGGGATTTTGGTAGGTTACGGCGTAAAAATTTGAAATTGCGGTAAATGCGGACCGAACTGCGAAAATGTGGACTTTTGCGGACTATGAAAAAAAATGCGGACTTTTGCGGGATTGCGGACCTATTTGGGAGCCCTGGGCAGGGCAAGGGATGATACTTGGGCCGGACTTGGGGGAAGAGGAGTGTGTTCGATGTTCAGTGTCATTCGAGATGAGGTGGATGTCTTAAAGGTGGTCATCGTACTCAGCTCTAGTTGGGAACGGGGTTTTGCAGAAAGTGCTTGTCCAGGCATCCTTCGAAGTGGTGGTGATGCTGAGTAGCCCGTTAGTAGGCATCAGTGGGCAGCAGGTGAAACTGGGGGAATGGTTGCTTCATCTGTCTTAAAATTCTGAGGGGACACACGAGTGTGAACCAGAGGTGGAGATGGTCGGGGGACAAAAGTCACCGCGGAAGAGGCCTCGAACACAGCAGAAGTTGGCTTGGGGTCCTGTCCTTGGAGTAGGTTGCCCTCTGGGATTGGGAGGGGCTGAAGACCAGGCTCCAAGGGGGGGGGGGTACGAGGCAGTCGAGCAAATGGGGTTCAGAATGGCGTTGGTGGTGACTGGCGCAGGAGTATGGGACCACTGTGGTCCATTAGAGAGTCTCTAAGAGAGTACTTGAGTTCTTTTATCTTTCTTCCAGTCATTCTGCAAGACCTCAAGAATATTCTAAAAAATATAAAATACATATTAAGTATCTAGAAAATTTGACATCTTGAAATGTTTAATAATAGTGGGAGGATTTCTTTTTAACTCCTTCGATAAAAAAAATGAATGAGTGTTTTAAACGTAAAAAATATATTTTACATGCAACGAGATACTGATTAGGGTTAAAACTAGTCCCTGCTCCGTGACTTTTAAGCTCGGAGATATCTCTTGGCTAGCGATTAAAAAATAATATAGCTTCGGAGATCCCATTATGTTCAAGATTCTGCCAAGGATGCCACATGCTTGAAAAGTATCTGTACATTGACTAAGGGTTAATGATAATTCGACAGTGCTTCTGTTGCCAAAGGCTTGGCCGATTTCTAGCAGGGTTGGGAACTGGGATATACATCTATCTTTTTGAGGAAATGTAGGGAAAAATTCTATTATAATAGATAAGTATGGGAGAAAGAAGATTCAACAAATAGCATAGCACCAGGGCAAATCCTATTTTGAGCTTCTGGAGCGCGTTTTGATTTAAAACAAAACTAAACAATGTCGACGTACCCAAACAAAACTCAATAAAATGTCTTTCAAATTAAAATTGCCTGCTTCTACAAACAAGTGTTTAGGCTTTCAACAGACCCTACAATACTGCTCTGATACTGGTGTTTTTTTTAGCAAAAACAAAACTGTAAGCAGCATTGGGACTTTGGATGATATTTAATGTGCACTCCCTCTACACGGGGCATTATTTTTGGCTGCAAGGGCCGTTTATAGGCTGGTAGTTTTTTTGGCGATGCTCGGACCCTAACCTGGGACCTTCAGCCGTGCCAGGTGGTTACTTAACCAACTAGGCTCCCCAGCCCCTATATTAGGTAAAAGATTAATAGCTTAGGAAAAAAAAGTTATAGATTAGTTTGATTTATCATCGCACTAGAGCTACACAAGGGCTATTGGCGCGGGACGTCGTATTTTAGAACCACATTCAGGTGACGAGCCAATACCTGAATAGGCACCCAATGCAACAGTTAAGGGCGACATCTTACGCAGCATTAGGACTTTGAAGGATATTTAACGTGCACTCCCTTACACGGTATTATTTGTCAGAAATATTTGGCTGAATGGGACGTTTATAGGTCGTCAGCTATTTTGGCGATGCCCGGACCCGAACCTGGGACCTTCCCCATGCTGAGTGAGTGCTTAACCGACTGGGCTCCCCAGCCCCTATAGATCAATTTGAAGCAATGTATATTACATACGACAATTTTTATGACAAATGAACCAAAAACTAATCGAGAATTATCAGGTTAATAAAGTAGGGAAACCTAGCGTATTCGGGCCGGAATGCAATTTGGCGACTTTTGGCGTTCGGTTCGGCTAGTACGTATTCGCTACTTGGCTGCAAAAGTTAAGCCACCAAATCGAGACCGGCCCGAATAAGCTAGCAGTACCTAAAGTAGTCTTCAATCAGAAACAAATTGTTAAACTGCTGCAAATCACTAATGCAAACATATAGTTTTCATTATATTACGAGATACCGATTAGGGTTATCGTCAATCGAATCTACGGTTAATCGTAGTAGCTGGTCGGCGACATTTTGATATTGGTGAAATCTTTTGGCTAGCGACGAGGATTTTACCGTATTGGGATACAACTTTAATTAAAAGGAATTTCAAAAGCACCACACACATACACTTTATAACAATAACTCAACGACGTAATTATTTGTGAACTGTATTTAACAAATTTTGCAGTACAGCCCAAAGTACAATTTGATGTTACCACCAACAACAAGCAACACGACCATAAAAAGTTAAATACGGTACTGCCAAATGCATTAAGTCTTATCATAAAAACTGGGATAATGGATACAATAAAATATTTAAAAATAAAATTACCTTTCAAATTCTAAAAAGCGGCCGAAACATAAACAATGATGTTCTTCTTCCTTTCCTTGAGTCTTGTGTGACGTCATGGAACGCTGGCGCCCTCTTCTTGACGAAAAAGTTTGGTAAATGGAACTAAAAATCTTTTACCAAATCATTTGGTAGTCGTTACAAAATAATTTGGTATCGGTTAATATTTTTTTGGACCAGTGAATCAGATGTTGCAAACCGTATTAAGCAAATATATTTGGTTTTGTGTAGTAAAATTGTTTTGTAAGGGCCAATAAAGTTTGGTAACCGATACAAAATATCAGTTACCAAATAAATTTGGTAGAATTTTAAGAATCATTTTTTTCAGTGTGGGTTCCCTTGAACCTATTTTGACTTTTCAATTTTTAATTTCTTTATTACTTGCAAAAAGTAAATAAAAATATTTTTATTAAATACTTTATGCTGTTGTATACAATATATATTTATTTTAACATGTTATTTAAATTATTTCAACCATTAAAAAAATAAATACAGAAAATTGTAATTCGGACCAAGGTACACCACCGGCGGTGTACCTTGGTCCAACTGGTAGTGTACCTTGGACCAATTATTAACCGGTAGAGATAATCTATTTACAGTCCGAAAACCAATATTTATTAGCCACATAAAATTCAAAAATACATTTTACAATATATTCTTATTTCTAGCCAAGATGGTAGTAATTGGTTATGTTGGGTCAATTGGCTTAGTAAGGGGTTTTATTGCCTTAGTTTTTTTAGTGCCCTTTTGGCTTTTTCAGCTGCAATGCGATACTTCTCAGGAGTATCCGTTAAAATGCAGCATAAAATTTAAACTGTCATTTCATGCCATAGAAAAACATTTGGCTATCTTTCTGTCATAAATTTGAAAAAACAACTCAAATATTTTCTCCTATGTTCATACAACTAGGCCTAAACGTAAAAAGGATGTTCTGCTTTGATATTTATTATAAAAAACGTCTTTTTAGTGCGCATGCAATAACTATTTTCTACATTATGTCAATATGGTTAAAATTTTATAGGCCTACCATAGATCTAAATATTCAACTACAGAAAAATTATTTATCACCCCATATAATTTTTTTTTACAAATTTCCATTCTACATAATTTTCAAAACAGGGTTGCATATTAATAGCTTAAAATACTTAATTTCTCAAAGGAAAAAATTTACTTGGAATTTAAAAAGGGTTTTCAACAATCTGTAGCACATAAGACCTATAGTAGTGTACCTTGGACCAGTCCAAGGTACACTACCTGTATTAGGTTCGAGGTACACCACTTGGATATTAAAAACAAAATAGTTAATCACCATGTTAATGTAAGACTTAACTTAATTTCAAGCACACAGTTTTATAACTAAAACTTTGCTTTATATTGCATAACCATCGTTTCTGAATAAACACTACATATTTGAGTATAAAAATACACTAAAGAATCTGACAAAAATGTACTTTTGAACTGTGAATTTAGTTTTTCGAAACCTCTATAATAAATTGACCTTTTAAACAAACAGATAGAACTTCACTGAGACCCCTGGTAGCAAATACTTTAACTGCATATGGTGTTGTTTCAATATCTAAGCAAATCGTGCTAGAATCAGCATAGGTTCGAGGTACACATATGTCCAAGGTACACCACTTACCCCTACGTCTTTAAATGTCCACTTAAGTTGATGTACTGTAGATTAGATCAAAGTTATTTCCTATTTGATTTTGAGAAATATGTTCTTAAAAAATTATAACTTAAGAACGACTTGTAATTTTATTTAAATAAACAAATTATAAAACAGGCGAAGACCATAGTAAATAAACAAGAAATTAAGTAAAACACGAAAAACAAATTTTAAAAAAACTTTAAAGAAACGTTTTTATTCAAAAAGGAAAGAAGTTAATGATATATATATACAAATACAATTATACAAATGGGTCGTCAATTAGTATATAAAATAAATTTATTTGCTCACTAATCTAATTAACTGAACCATCAAATTAAAAAAAAAAACGCTATCTACTTAGCCTCTATTTACTACATTATCTAATTTTTAAAAAAATGGACTCAACTTTTTACTTCTGCCAACGTTTTCTAAAGCAAGTTTAACTGAAATATTTGCTTTAAATTAGTAATTTTTGCGTGCACGCAAATGTACGCTAAATTTGAATATTTTCATTGTGTTGTAGGGGAGAGCAGGGGAATCCCGCCACCTCGGGTAATGCCGCCACCCCTTGTATCTCGCCAGCGGTGTGTGTGGGAGGGGGACTGTGAGCGCTGACCTGTAGCAGGAAACAAAGTAATTTGTAGTATAGACGCTAATGGCCGTGCGGTGAGTTGGTGTAAAGTTATTTTAAAAATATGGTTTTTAGTGATTTGCATCTAACCTTGAGCCTTCTGAAATTAAGCGATAAGTGACTGCTATCTCTAAGTTAGATAAATCAGTTATATATCATTTAAAAGAGTAATTATTTGACTATTTTATCACGTCGTTAGTTTGGACACTAGGCTAACTACCTTTCTTTAAACAACCGTCTATGCCATTTTGTCTTACTGGGGTAATGCCGCCACATCACTCTGGGGTTATGCCGCCACATGCAAAAGGATGGCGGCATAATCCATAAAGTAGAAATTTCATATATTGGCCCTACAACCTATTAGTTTTCGTTAGAGATGCCACGTATCCGAAAAAGAATAACTGAACTGGTCAAATAGACCAACGAAGCTTTAAAAAAACCTGCATAGTTAGTTGCACACAGAAAGTATAAAAAATGAGCTGTACCCTGTACAATTTACCATTCCAAAGTTAATTGAAACTATTTTAGTTCTATATGTATTGCTTTATTATGTAATTTTCCATTATTTACAGATTATTTGCTTTGTTTATTGATGTGGCGGCATAACCCCAGTGGTGTGGCGGCATTACCCCAGATACCGGGGTAATCTCGCCACCGTGCGAGCTTTAGAAAAATACAATTTTATTCAGTTTCTATTAAAAATTTAAATTTTAAAAAATCACTACAAGATAGGTTATGAACTGTAGTATGCTATAATCATTACAATTTACATTAATTGCAACGCAATTCTGCATGAAAATTCAATTTGCCTTAAGGTGGCGCCATTCCCCTTCTCTCCCCTATACATCGATAAATTATGTGTACCACTAAGATACTAATTTTTTTTACTTTAAAAAATCAATTTAAGATATACCAATAACAGTTGCTGCACATTTAGATATTTTAATCGTTTCTCGTATCTACATTTTACCTAAATTCTTTATCACAAATTTTACACTCTTAAAACAAAAGAGTGAAATCGACTCCAGTTGGAGAAGTGCATTTTCGACACTGGAAAGGAGGGAATATTAACTCAGACAGTTAAAATCACTCGTTTGGAGTGATACTGTTGGAGGTTTAACACATAAAGGATCCACTCCTTTCGGGGAAGTGTATTTTCTAGACTGGAGGAGTGAAATTAACCCAGACTGAGTCAAAATCGCTCGTTCGTTTTAAGTGTGTATGCCTATAAGAAATCAAAGTTTTTATATTATAAGGGCTTCAAATCATATTAATTTAAACTCAATGAAAAAAATACCAAAAAAATATGTAAATAACGTCGTCATACCTCAAAATTACTTCTCGGATCACGGAAAAAATCTTAGCGCCCTTTGAAAATTGCTATAGGATTAAACCTGGGCATCAACCCATTCCAGTACAATAAATATGACAATTAGTGATTTATTTGTTGTGAAGGTATAGTCAAAATAGGTACGTGGGAGTCAAAATGCAAATTCATGTTCATTTCCATCATTTCAGTAGACTCCCAACCTTGGGAAACCTTAGTCATAAGGAAGGAATTAGTATATCAAGGTCAAGGACTATATATATAATATTATAATTTACCGAATTTTTAAATAGCTTAATAAATAGTATATGCCCTTAATTTACACATTTTTAGACTAAAAATAAAGATTACATTTAACTAATACCAAATTATAGTTGCACATTTACTTTACTGGACTTTATATAGCTTCTTTATGAAATTATCAGGTAATTAATATTTGTAGAACATACATCTGTATTATGGCTTATAAAAAAACTGCGTTAATTAAAAATTAGTGAACACATTATAAAAAATAATGTAAATATCGTCACCATACCTCAAAATTGCTAAGAAAGTATCAAGGAAGAAAATTTCGAAAATTGCTATCGGATTAACCTGGGCTCCCCATCATCCCAGTTCATTTTTGTGCCCTAAAAATGACAATTAGTGATTTATTTGTTGTGCAGATATAGTCAAAATAGGTACGTGGGAGTCAAAATGCAAATTCATGTTCATTTCCATCATCTCAGTAGACTCCCAACCTTGGGAAACCTTAGTCATAAGGTAGGAATTAGTATATCAAGGAAGTCTCGATGTCGTGCTCACTACGCATGCAGAAGGTTCTTTAATTTGTTTGCTTGCCAAAAAGTTCGACCGCTACGAGTGTGATAAAACACAATTTAAAAGATTTGAGTTTAGGTAGTGGATGGCTTGGGTATCAGCCAATTAGAAAAAAACTTTATTTATTTACAAACATTTGATATGCATTGGTAAATAAAGTTATATGAAGTTATTAAGGTTTATTTACTTTAAACTTAAAAGAAGGGTAGCATTTGCAGAAATCGAAAAACTTCATTTTTATACAGCACTTTAAAAATGAAATTATTTTCTGGTTATTGCAAGATATTCAGAATTTGAACATTCAGAATTTGAACTAATTTATAATATGAAGCTAGGTTTAATTTCATATGCATAAACGATTTCTTTTGATTTTAGCTTCCATACTCTACGTTCGCATCGTAAAAAGTGGAAGGTATTATAATCGCTCACAATTTAAGATTCCAAGTTTAGGAACTGGATGTCTTAGGCATCAGTTAGTTTGTTTATAAAAAAGTTTGCTTGTTTACAAACATTTGTAATGAGATGGTAAATAGAGTCATATCGAGTTATTAATATGTGGTATAAACTTTTAAAAAAAACAACATATATTTGCAGACATTGAAAAACTTTATTGGTACTTCTCCATTTCTTGGGCGCAAGCAAAAAAATAAAAAAAAACGTAAAACTGCCGCTAAAGGGACTGTTCAATTGTACCTTTTAACTGTGTGAATTGTAGTCGTTTAACTGTGTGTACTGTTTGTTTTTCTTTAAAAAAAAACCATTTTGCCCCAAAGATTCATTTTGGCGTATTTGCTCTTGCGAAATAGGATCGCAACTCTTTATTTTTACACAAAATTTTGAAAATAGAATAATTTTCTGATTATCGCAAAATATTAAATATTTTAACTAGTATGAGACCGGGTTTTATTTCATATGTATCAACAGTTTTTTTTTTTAATTGTTAATTCACAAAATAAAAATTGGCTTATTTCAAGTGACATTTTTCCTTTCTAATTTTTTGTTCTTGGCTTTCCTTCGATAGGTGTTCCGGTTGGTGTTCTGTTCCAACTTACTTTTGGTTCAACAATCAAAGCTCGAGAAAGAATTTATTTTCATTTAGCATTTCAGTTGCCAATAAAGACCTGAAACATGCACATTGTTTTACAACATGCACAATGCACATTGTTTTACAACATGCACAATGCACATTGCTGTAAAAAGCTCACCAAAAGAAGGTCTACCCCTACGGAATGACAATGTATAACATGTACAAATAAAGAGTAATTTTTCATAATTTAACGAATTGCTCCTTTTATTTTCTTTCATTCCACAGATACAATACCGCAGATACACAGTCCGCAAAAAGTTACCTTATTTACAGAAAGCAAACTCTTGTTCTACCATTAAATTCCCGGTAAAGTCACGAACATATAGGCCAAGGTATCAATTTTTCATGTTTTATGACCTACTCGCACTTGGCGAAAATCTCTGCGGCCAATATACCACTTGATTGCGAGCAAAAAATATATTGATTCGAAAGTTAGTTACATAGCAACGATCCGTTCACTTCGCTTCACTGGTTTCCCCGGGAAAAATCCAGGAATTCCTAAAACTTCTAGCAGAGAGATTTGACAGTTTACGGCGATTTTTACATTTTTATGTGAAATATTTTTGAAGGGTTAACATTTGAGTTTTTAAAATTGCTTATTGATTTTTGAGTGTGGAATTGCGGGAATTGTTATATGGGAAAGAATGTGTTTAGGTATATTAATCAGAAATTATTCGATATGCTGATGTAAATTGTTTTTGAATAAATACTTGGAATCAATTTTTAATATTGCAAAAATGTGGCAGGAGTTTGGGGAATTTATGCAATTTAAAACCTTAAGTGTTCTTATTCTATTTACAATCTAACTTAGTACATTCCTTTTTAAGGGCTGGTTTCAACACTTTGCCACAAAAAACAAAACAACCAAGGAAATCGCAGTTTATAGAGCGTGATCTTTTTTTTAAACCAATGAGCTGTTTCCACACTTTGTCAAGGAAAATGAAACAACCAATGAAATTGCAATATCGAGGGTGTGACTGTTTTTAAACCAATAAGCTGTTTCAATACTTTTTCAAAGAAAACGGAACAACCAATGAAATCAAAGTGGGAGCGTTACGTCATAATCAATATTCTCATTCTGAATTATCCTTTTCAACAGTATTATTTTTTCGTACTTTCGTTAGTATTGATTATCAAAGAATTCATAAAGATTTCAAAGTTAATTTTTAATATTGGAGCAAAGTGTATGGTTTTTAATAATTCGCTATACTAAGGCTATTTTAACTGTAACAAATTAATTATGAAATTTGCATTAAAAAAACTTTTCTTTTTTTTTGCTATTATGAAAAAAGAAAATGAGACTTGCCTTATAATACATTCGGCTTTTGTGTTTATTAAATAAAGGCAGGAAATGCTTAAACCCATGTCTCCCTGTTTTGTGAACTTTAATAGCTGAATTAAATCACCCCTTGTTTCCCCTATTTTCACCCCTATTTTCCAGGGAATACATGTTTAAAGATCTTATTCAATTATCACAATTGATACCTGATAAACCCTTAATCATTTTTGTAGCCCTATGCTGAACTTTTTCACGCAACTCTATATCTTTTTTGAGGAAGGGGGACAAAACTAAACAGCATATTCCAGATGTGGCCTTACCAATCCCCTATCATTCAATCAAATCACTTATGTTGGAAACACAAAAACTAAAGTTCGGAATCTTGACGACTTGGCAATAGTTTTATTACTTAATATTTCCTATTAGGTAATTGAAAGTACACTGTTAAAAAAAATTCCCTGAATTAACGGAAAAACTACTGGCAGCAAGTTGCCGGGATTTTTCCATTAATTTCAGAATCTTCCGTTTTGGAATTTTTCCGTTATTTTCAGAAACTTCCATTTCGGAATTTTTCCGTTAATTTCAGGGTATTCCATTTTGGAATTTCTCCGTTAATTTCAGGATCTTCCATTTCGGAATTTCTCCGTTAATTTCAGGATCTTCCATTTCGGAATTTCTCCGTTAATTTCAGGATCTTCCATTTCGGAATTTCTCCGTTAATTTCAGGATTTTCCATTTAGCTGTTTAATGTTAATTTCATGAATTTCAAATTGGCATTTCTCTCTTAAATTCAGAAAACTTACATTGTATTTTCTAGTTAATTTCAAGACATTTTTGCTTTTTTCTTATCAATTTTGTTTCGATATACTATTTAAAGATCAATCATTCTAAATATATCCATTTATATATGGTGTTATAAATATAAGTTAAGCATAGGGAATTTTAAACATGCATCCTGTTTGTTATATGAAACGTAAGCATATAATATCTTCATACTTTAACCTTAAATCCATTCAAAACTAATACATTCTAATCCTTTGATATTTTTTAACCATATTTGATATATTATCTGAATAAAAAGGACATTGTTCACATTTTTGAAATTTAAAAATATTCACTCTTCATATATTTAAAAGAATTTTAATGTGGCAGAAAAATTTTAAGAATTTTGATAATTTTTCTGTCATATATTTTACAATGTATACATTTAGTATTGTTCTGTTGGTAAATGGTGTCGTACTTTCAGTTAGCATATCCAGGGCAAAATCATCGGTAGGGGATAATGAGTGGGGTGTCTTAGGGGTTGAACATCCCTAAACAGAGAAACTCGTTAAGACAGGAACCTTTGTAGTCAAAAACAATAAATTTTTAAGTGTCTTCATTTGTGGAATACATACATGAATTTGTATCGTCACAAAAAAAAATTTGTATAGTAAAAAAAAATTAGTACATGGAGACGAGAGTTATTATCCCCCCCCCCCCCCCCCATCCTGGATACACCACTGATACAATTTAACAATATGTGAATAACAAAAGAATTACAGAATATAATCAAGTTTTATTTTTCTTTCATAATTGAAAAGGACTGTTATGGTATTTCAAATCCTCAACTAATTTAAAAATTTGTGCAGGAACTACAGATTTAGTTTTCTTCTTTTTCTGAACTTTTGACCCTCTTTGGAGATTTATGATAAACAAGCACCTAAAAAAATAATATATTAATATATACAAATCCAATTTTGAATAAGTAGATCTAATGTAAAGAAGCAAGTGGTAATCAGGCGTTAATCAGACAAAATCTTCTTAAGCCTTCTAAAATTAAAAAATTTGTCAATCAATTTGTCATTTCAATTTTAGGCTTTTTTTCGAGCCTTCCGTAGTATCTGCACCGTAATAATTTAATATCAGAGTTAAAAACGCTTTTTCTCTTTTTTGTAAAGTGGGGGGATGGGGAAGACAAGGCATGAATCTTAGAGTACCTTTAATGAATTGACTTATCTATATCTTACATTACAAATTTGAGAATTGGAACACTGAAAATATTTTTTAATAGGAGGGGGACATTTTCACATGGCATTTAGTAATAAAATACAATCTTATAAATAGTATTCTAGTAAAAGCTAATAATTATTGGTGGAGTTGTAGACGGTGGGCCGAAAATGAGATATCACTTAGCAGCTATATCTAAATGAACACTAAAATAACGTTCTGCGGACACTTTGCAATTCCTAAATTTTGAATTCGTTAGAAAATTTGCATTTAATTGGAAATTGTGTTTTTCTTAGTGCAGATTTTTCAAAACAAAGGGCATTGACAATAGTGTATGTAACATCTGAATCGAATCAAAGCATGTGTGATCTGCATACATCCGCAATCACTAATTGATTCGTTAAATTAATCAAAAGAGTATTATTTATTGAAGAGAAACCTTACGTTATGTATACTTGCATAGTTTTTAAAATAAACCATGCTATGCTGATAGCGATAGCGTAACCGTGCTTTTCAATCGAGGTTAGGTTAGGTTCTGAATTATCGTCGCACTAGAGCTACACGAGGACAATTGCTTTTCAATCGAATTTAAATGTAATAATTTCATCATTTTTTTTTAATAATGTGCACTTGTTTGTAGGTGAACATTGTTTATTTCATACATTTGACAGCTTTTTCAAACTTTTAAATTAAATTTACCTAGTTAAGCGTGTTGGTAAACAAACGGAATTATTAATTTCAGGAATCATCCCACGGTCAATTATAGGACTATAAAGATTACAGAAACAAATAAGAAAGAAACAAGAACTTTATTCTATAAATCTATATATAGAAAAGAAAGATAGAAAATATAATCTTTAAATAAAATCTCATTTTATTAAAAGAAATGAACATACCTGCATATTTATCTTTCTTGCTTCAGATGTGGTCAAAACAAACAAACAAAAAATATGGTGACTGAGTCGGTCGGCCGATGTGTCGAGGCTAAAAGCTGTTGGGTGCGAGGTTATATGGAGAAATTACGTTAATATGGGTCTTAAGTGAAATTCTGCACGCAGAAATACGGTGTTTTTCCGTTTTCGCTTGTAAAGCGTTTAAGGAAAACGGAAACGATCTGTTTATTTCAGACAAACCGTCTGTTTGTTGAAGAAACGCAATCTTTCCGTAAATTCCCGAAAATAATCACAGAAATATGCACGTAAAATTCAGGCTTTTTTTAACAGTGTAAAAATAGAAGCAAATTGTTGCCTTAAAATCAAATATGATTTCTGTATTTATATAACGAATACAGACAGTAAACACTCAATATTTTATACATAGAAACGACTATTGCCTCAAAATATTTTGTGTTTATCAAACTAGTATTAGTTTATAGTTTACAACCATTAGCTCCAAAATTTTAGTCAGTTATTCCCTGGAATATCTAACATATCCATGAAAGCTATTAACTCTCAACTCTAAGCTAATGATTCATAAAGTCAATTACCTCAAAATCGTGACTGGGTAAGGCCTTTTTCATAATTTGCAACAATGACGAATCGTTACTTTTATAATTTAAGCAGGATATTAGGAAGTACGTTCGGTTCGAAATTGGCAGTCCGAAATGATAAAGATAGACAATGTATATGTTTTAAACTAGAAATTGAAATCGTCATGATGAATTGTGGATTGTTATAGTCGCATGCAGCGATGGATTCGATTAAAAAGCTACTTTTATATTTCCTAATGCAAATTAAACAATTTCAATTACAAAAAATCATACGAATTTCTATAAATAAGATATATCTTTTCTGTTTGGTTGTTATGATTGGAATTAAATTTTAGGTTTGCGAATGGATGGGCTTGTTTCAACACTTTGTTACAAAAAGCAAAACAACCAATGGCATCACAGTTCGGATCGCATGAAATTTTTTTTAACCAATGAGCTGTTTCGACATTTTGCCAAAGAAAACTAAACAACCAATGAAATCGCAGTTTAGAGTGCGTGCCGTCAGAAGAAATTTTCGCATAGTCGAAAAAATTATAAATAGAAATTGTTTATTAAATTATAAATATAAAAAATAAAGCAATGTTTTACGTTATGCTTTGAAAATACATTTTTAAGTGTTTTTAACCTTTGAATTTACGTATATAGAAGGCAGGCAAATGTCCACAAAAAAAAAAAAAAAAAAATCTGCATTTATTGTTATATTTAATGGATTTAAATTTAATAACAAGAAATACGAATGTCTTTGACTCCCCGGGGTCTCTTTTAGTTTTGAATTTATATTTCGTTAAGTAAGACATTAAAAAACGGCAATAATAACAATAAAAATAATAATATACTTTTTCTTTACCAATGTCAAAATTATTACTTATTGAGTTCTACCAATAATGATCCAAGTCATCAGTCTCTAGATACCTGCTGGCCTGCTGCAGTTTGATACCACGGCAGTCATACATTCATGTGGCAAAAAAAACAAAAAAAAAACATTTTATGCTCAGTGGGGTTGTTTCACGGAGGATCAGGTAATAGTTCCAGGGTCTTGTTTACCTTTCTCTCGAATTACTTCTATTTTGAGATTCTCCGTGAAACTCCAGTTAATTTTCCGAAGGTAACAAAATACTGTCCATGGCCTTTATTCGCTTTGTCTTTTATTCGCTAGATTTTAACAATTACGATCATACGATCAAATATGTTTACGGTAAGAAGTTGACTTCGTTGAGAAACAGCCTCCAATTCCTATAGTAATAAGTGGTGCCATCTATGAAGACAAATTAAAACAAAGAGTTCTAACATAACAAGAGTCATAAAAGAGTTCGGCAATGAAAATTTTAAAATTGATGGGAGTTTCACGGATTAATCGAATTAGATTCCTAGCATTACAGGCATAAACATAACAAACTACAGTAAGAAACGTGCATACAAAATAGATAAAAGTTCATTCTTCTTGTTAAAATTTCTGATTCCTTTCAGAGCGAATCAAGAAGCCGTCTAGGACGCTAAGGCTCAAATTTACGAAGCGACTATTCGATGTGTTAAGGATTTACATATAAGTGCAAAGCTGTAATTTACCCTATACTAGCTGGTAAAATGCAGTTCTTATCTTTTAAGACATTACCCAACAACTTTGCTCAATTAAACAAATGTAATTACTTGAAAAAAAAATTTCAAGAATCTTAAATTTATGCTAACATAATATTATCATAATTCTGAGACTTGTAATTATGATTATCTGGTTTTTATACATTTTTGTGAGAGATAATTTTTTTAAGTACTTCTTATTGTTTTAGTAAGCTAACAAACTTCGACAGATACATTGTTGAAGTATTTCTAAATTTGATATATTTCAGGAGAAAATATTGGTAAAATGCTTTTACTCACTAAATTTTTTACATTAAAATAATTTGTCAATTTATAGCTTATATTGTATATTGCACCCAAAAGGCTTTTTAAAAAATTCTATTTCTTGAGCACCATTTTTTAAATAACAAATATGACGTATTCTACTTATTACTAATTTGATTGAAACATATTTGCTTTATTAAAGCTATATATTATATTTCTTTTAACACATTTAACGGTTTAAAATATACTATTCCAATTTACTCTGGAATTGAAGAGTGAACCCGAATCTCGGGTATACATTTGTTTTTTAAATTGAATACTAGATGCCGCCACCAAATTAAAAGAGGTCCGTTTTAATAAGTATACTAATGTATAACACACATATACACAGTAGTATTTTGTATAGTGAAAACATTATCTGCAATGCTTGATATGTGTGTGATTGGTTTCGTGACTATTTGTTCTGAACATTTGCCACTAAAATTATAACTAATTTACAGAATTTCGCAAGCGCATATAAATTTCGTCTTTAAAGTGATGTACAGACCTACAATGCAAACGCCTTAGGCTCGCAATTTTAGGGGGAACAAAAATTGGCTATGATACAAAAAAATTATTAACACCTGACAAATGTGTTACAAATTCAATTTAAATTAATCATATATTTAAGTGTTCAGCAACTATAAGTGCCCTAATTGCTTTATTTTAAATATTATTTTGATGATAGATGGTTGGTTGGTAGACATATATTTTCAGGCTTGTGTGCTTGGTCAGAAACCCGCTTATAAACCTTTTCCAAGTAAGACAGAAACAACACACACAACAAATTTAAGGCTGCTCATCACCCCCAGACCCGGTCCTCCTTCGACCGGGCTTGCTAATGGTAAGTCTATGGGGGAAAAATGGTTTTTGTTCCAAAAAAAAGCAAAGAAATTATAGGAATATTTTGATGCGGTTTTTTTTAAATTCATAAAAATCCAATAAAGTAGTGCTTTATAAGGTTATTTTTTAAAAAACGTTACTTGCCTTTTTTTAATAGAAAAAAATTCAGATTAAAAAAAGGAAATAACTTTTTTAAAATAATAACCTTATACAGCACTACTTTATTGGATTTTCATGAATTTAAAAAAAACCGCATCAAAATATTCCTATAATTTCTTTGCTTTTTTTTGGAACAAAAACCATTTTTCACCCATAGACTTACCATTAGCAAGCCCGGTCGAAGGAGGACCGGGTCTGGGGTCCCATTTCGCAAGGACATTAATAATGTAAGCAACAATTACTAAAAGAGAATTCAGAAGGATAAAAAAAGCTTTTTATCCCTCCATTTAAATTCCATTCCATGAATCTCCGAGGTGGATATGAATTTGGGACTTTTACTTACGATAATTTCACGAGTGTGCCTTGAATATCGATAATCCAGTAAAACATTAAACCTACGACACAGCTGCGGCCTAGACCATGCAAAAACGGATCATCGATGACGGAGAAAAATCATTAAACATGATTTATTGCGGATACGTGATACATACAGCTCCAAAAGCCCATATCGGTGAATATTCATTAAATAGTTAACAGGACGACACTTGTACGACATAGACGTTTCTCACATTTAATAATCAGTTGTCAATGGTTAAAACTATGTCGTAGATTTGATGTTTTACTGGATTATCGATATTCAGGGTGCACTCGTAAAATTGCCGTAAGTGAAAATCCAAAATTAATCTCCACCTCGGAGATGCATATAATGGAATTCAAATGGAGTGATTTTTTTACCCTTCTGATTTCTCTTTCAGTGAGTGTTGCTTACATTACTCATGTCCTTACGTATTGGGGATCTTTTGGTATTAAATGTGTTGATTTGGAAAGCCTTTGTACAAAGTTAAATTGAAAAAACCGTATCGTCCTTAGCAAGTGTCCATCAGTGTATATCGTTCAGTTCAGGAAAGGGTCCCTAAAGGCCTTTTCACACGGTGTTCCTTGTGCACGGAACTGCTCGGACAGGGTTGTCCACCTGCAAAGATTCTGACGTCACACGTTCCTGGAGTGGTTGTTGTGAATGATACTTATCGCTAGTCTTGGCACATTTTTTCAATATTTTTACAAATTTCTATCACGTGTAGGAATTGGTTGGTTGGTATACATATATTTTCAGGCTTGTGTGCTTGGTCAGAGACCCGCTTATAATCCATCATGTGAGACAGACACAACACACACGCACACATACGTGACAAATGCTGCCATCTATCACGGCCATTTCCACAATTTAGACAAGTCCCTGAAGGGGAGGGAAATAGTCTCCAGGGACCTGTACCCGTGGGAAAATGTGCAATGACCACTCAATGGACTTTCGGTCCCAACAGATTTAACGAGCACGAATTCCGCATATTCGGTGGGTCTTCAGTGGTACCGAGACTCGATTGCGAGACCTTACGATAACGAGATCTTGACCACAAGGCTCTCCACAAGCCGATTTAACAAGGAGTACTAACTACAAAAATCAACATTGGCGAGCATAAAGTAGATTTTTCTCCATTTGGCAAACTCGATTTGGCCAACAAGACGTCAGATCTATACTTGATGATGATTGGCTACCTATATCTCTCCGCAAAACCGGTTTACAGATTTTCGTGTCTCCACGAAAAAATTCAATGAACAATTCTCTACAGCGGTTCTCCATGTTATTCCTATGGAAGTTCCGTGATCAAGGGGCTCCGTGTGAAAAGGCCCTAAATGTGTCCGGGCCTAGGGTCCCAACTCATCATGTTCAGGCCCGGATTTGAAGTGCAGACTTGTGTCTCGAAAGGTGGTAAGAGTTCAAACCCCAGACTGAAGGTCGCTGCTGCCACTGCCATACCACCTTCTTCGTCGATAGTGATATATCGCCTTTGCCTGCCCACGTACTACCACAAACAATTACGTTCCCCAAGGTCACGCAATGCATCTGCTAAATAAGGCCATCAAGATTAAAGCTCGCTTAATTACGCGCAGTAATTAGCCAGGGTGATAGGTTTGCCGATGTGGGATGACAAAAGTGTAACGGGCAATGGACTGTTTCAAAAGTAAAAATTGAAGGTTGGTTTGTTGACCTATATTTTCAGGCTTGTGTTGCTTGGTCAGAGACCCACTTATGAGACCACACTTACAGATTCTGCCATCTATAGCGCTCCACCTCCAAAATTTAGACATGTCAATGAAGGGGAAGGGGAGGGAAATAGTCTCCAGGAACCTGTACCCGTGGGAAACTGCGCAGTGACCGCATGTACTCGACTTGGATGGTTTAGTCGAAATTATTTCGTATTCAAGTTTTTTTTTTACCAGGCGTCGTACTTTTGAACCCTGGTCAAGTAACGGGGACGACACTTTAGTTGGCACATTACGCGACCTGAGAAGTCGTAGGAGTTTCGTACCACTGACGATTTAACGTGCACCAGCCAAATATACAATGAGTTAACATTTTGTTTTCCTACACGATCCGTTTATGAGATGGCTGGAGTGGAGATAAGTGACACTTGACAGCACCAGCAAAGGTAAGTGTCATGGAGGAATAGCGATTAACGGAAGAATCTTAAATTTTTTGATACCGATTGCCGCAAGTACGACCTACATCTGAACCATAATCTATTTAAAAGCAGACAAATCGTGCCATTTATTCTACTTTTTATACGTATTTGTATACTTAAAAGCTAATATTTACCAATCAATACAAACCCTAACAGCCATGTGACGAGTATGTGACGAAAAGCGATATCACATACGGGTCACTGAATAATAAAATAAAAATAGCGTTTTAAAAAAAATAACATCTAAAAGCAAACCTTTATTGGAGTTTTATGAATTTAAAAAAAACCGCATCAAAATATTCCTATAATTTCTTTGCTTTTTTTTTTTGGAACAAAAACCATTTTTTCCCCATAGACTTAGCATTAGCCAGCCCGATCGAGGTAGGAAAGGAAATGGGGGTGTCCGCTCCCCTTGAGTCGCAATTTTGTCACATAGAAGTTGAATGTCCGCTTTTGTTACGTATCTTCTACGTAACATGGATATCGATGATATCGCAGCAATGTCGCATTTTGAGTTGTGTCTGACATAACTGACTTCTGCGACCAGTGTGTGATTTAGTGATGAGCATAATATTGCAGCGATGTCGCATTTTTTTCGGTTTTAGATGATAACACTACGATATCACATATAGGTCCCGATATGGTGTCACTGTAAGATCGCATAATGTCATCCCTAATTGATATCGCTTACCAGTCACATTGTGACGGGGACTTACACGATATCACTGAAATGTCACATACTTGTCCCATTGCGACTGTGACCTAGAGTGACAAAGAAATCACGTTGTAAACGACGTAACTGTGACAAACCAGGTTGTTAGGGAATATACAATTCCTTTATTACAAAATTACAGCATACAATTATGTAAAACCACAACGAATCGTTCATAATATTTACATGCTCAGCACACGTAGCCACGTAAAAAAACAGAGCATTGATTCAATAAGCAGGTTGGGGTCATGGCTGAGTTTACCTTAAGGACTAACTGTGTGTATCCTTGCTGTGAATATTAGTTAATATGAGTTTTTTGATGAATGAATGGATATCAGGTAAGATCCTCAATAAGTTATACGATACAATATGAATGATTGTTTTGTCGATGGTCCATTAACTATATAATTAGGTTCAGTTACAAAAAGGTATTACTCTTTTTTAGGATTCTAATATGAAATGGTATTTACTACAGAGTCATAATTAAAATTTCAAATAACTGCCTGTACTTGAGAACTAAGGGATGATATTGAATCCGCACTGAATGAATGTTGATTCTTGAAGGAATAAAATTTGGTATCCAGACGATCATGCATGGAGCAATAGAGTAAAGCCATAATCCGCGGCCTCAGTCTCTCTCTTCCCCCCTCCCCCTTCTTAGCCAAAACGCTCTAGATAAAGAAATTTCAATAACTGCATGCATAATAAATGGATCAATTAAATTAAAATTAATGCATTTATTTTAAATTAAATAGCTCCATTAATTAGAAGGGTTGAAATAGTTTGTAAGCCTCCCTCAAAACCAATTTCTGAATCAGCTACTGCAACAAGAAATATGGGAATGGTGCATATTAAAAAAATCTTAGTTTAAAAATTTGATACCGTGGACGATGACTATAACGTTGCGTTGCGCGCCTGCTCAGCTGTCGGCCTAGTCTCTTGATCAAAGTTAAAAATTAGGAGTCCAGTCTTTAATAAGCTATTGCTTATCCGTGCGACGTTAATTCAACAAAACAATGAATTAGATGAATATCAACGTCAACAAGTGACATCACACCAGGCAGCCTATTCGTCTAAACTAAAACGGATACACCTACAGTGATGAAAGAATAAAAGACTTACGTTAAGAGGACTCCCTAGGAATTTTCACATCTTGAAAGTCGTAATGTTTTTCTTATGGAAAACATTCGCAAGTCAATTACCGCCACAATTTTAATAAAAGGTTACTAGTGTTCTATACAATTGTAAAGAGCGAAAGTAGTAGATTTCATAAAATTAATTTGTTTTGTGAAATTCACACATATATTTAGTATTTTTTATACTTTTTTGAGGTTAGTAAAAAATGGAGTACGCATTAAGTTCCAACTTCAAAAAATTATAAAACATACTAAATATGTGATTTTCACAAAACAAATTAATTTTATGAAATCTACTCCTTTCGTTCTTTACAATTGTACAAAACACTAGTAACCTTTTATTAAAATTGTGGCGGTAATTGACTTGCGAATATTCTCCATAGGAAAAACATTACGATTTTCAAGATGTGAAATTCCCAAGGGAGTCCTCTTAAGCATTGTCTTCTTTCCCAAAAACAAACCAAGCTCCATCCCGTTTAAACCGTCCGTTTAGCAGAAAAATAATCCTTGCTCTACGCATTTCCGTACACAATCCACCTATATTTTGAGGACAACATGTTTTGCACCAAAATGTATCTGCAATAGGAAAGAAGGGTTCACACCTGGGCGCAGGTCAGTCAACCATCCTTTATGTTGCAACACCCAACCAACATAAATCATACATCGCAACACCCTATTGTGTACCAGCTGACTTACCGGCAATCCCTTGTACCGGACGGTTATTGCATAACGACGGAATATATGGGGGAGGCTTTGCAGAAAGGAACTAAGAAGAGAAGAAGTCACAAAAATGCCGTCGATATTTGATATTTTGATAGGGTTTGTGTTGTAAAGTTTTAGTATTATTTGGTGACGAATGAGATTAAATTAATATGATGGTTTTTATTTACAAATGACGTCTTTTAGATTCAGCAAATTTGATGGGTCTGTTTTTACAAATGACTTCTTTTAGATTCAGCAAATTTGATGGCTGTGTTCAATTGTTCATATGCAAATGTGACTTCTTGTAGATTTAATATAGATATTTCTTTTTACAATTGACGTCTTTTAGACTTTGTTTTTACAAATGACTTAAGATTCAGCAAATTTGATGGCTGCGTGCGTTCATATGCAAATGCGACTTCTTGTAAATTCAATATACTATATGCAACATATATTTTTTTTAACAATTGACGTCTTTCAGATTTAAAGAATTTGATGGCTTTTTTACAATTGACGTCTTTTAGATTTAATATATTTGATGGCTTTGTTTTAACGTCTTTTAGATTCAGTACAAACAAAACAAATTTAATGGGCGTTGATTTCAAACTGACTTCTTTTAAAATAAATAAATGTTTCTTTGTTTTTTGGTTTTCCGAATTTCCTTTCAACTGACCATTAAAGTCAAGTTTGAGTTTATTTGACGATTCCGGCTGAATATTTCTACCTTCTGTACAGAGCATTATCACAATTTGAAACTAATAGCAGTAAAGCAATATTTCTTCTGGAAAACCATGCTTCAACGGACGATTTCTTGGAATACCATGATGAGGGTTTAGCCCTTTTCAGCTAAACCTGATGGATCCCCCTCTTTTTCCGGAAACCTCTCTTAAAAAGGATATTTAAGTGAAAAAGGGGGAGAGATGTATGAATGGCAAAGGCGGTTCCGGTCATCCTATAAAGGACCCATTTGTGAGGGCAGTTCACGCCTTTATATGACTTAATAGTCATTACGTTTCACACCCTATATTTACACTACCAGAAAAGGGGGCTGATGTTGACGAGACTTAGATCCACTTTTGTTGTGTTCAGTGACCTTTTGAACGGCGTTTTACGTAAATATATAGCGTGGGGGTTAAGAATAAGTTTTAAATCATATATCTTCTCATATATACTTTTCGATCTTATTTATGGGAACGATAGTTGCTCTTCAAGAGGGTGGGAGGCTTAGCAATAGAAATATATAGTTAGGCTACTACTTCATGAAGGAAAATTCCTCTTAAATAAAAGAAAAACTATAATTATTTGTCCAAAAGCCTAAATTTTCAAAAGTCAGTGTAAGATCGTTTTAGTTAGTTTAAACTTTTTTTTTTTTTGCCTCACTTAACTTTTTATTTTCCCAAAGAACTAAACAAGTAGGTATGTAACAATAAGTTTCTCCTGTAACGACTGCCACACACGACTTATAAACCTAAGAAACAAAATGACCAAACACCGCATTTATTTTTAATTTAAATGGCCAATTTTCAGTACAGTTCTTTCGCAAATTCAATTAATATTATTTATTGTTTGCTAAATTGTTTTATAGTTCAAAGAATACAAATGAGCAAAATCGCTTGTCCTAAAATTAGAAGCAAAACTTATAAGAACATCTATTGACAACTTGAAACACTTGGTCTGTCTATCTTTCAATTTGTATTCTAACCATCATATTTTCGAAATTGTCTTTATATTGGAAAGGTACAACATTAAAGATTTATTTTATACTTTTTGTCTATTTATCCGCCACTTGTCTGTAATTAAAGTAAAAAGAAAGTAGCTCATTTTAGTCCTATCATATCTTTTTTTATCTGATGACAAGCGTATTTCGATACCACCTTAATTAAATGCACTTTAATTGTATATTTCATTATTACTCCTTTTAATGACGTAAAGCAATAAACTTGACCTCCTCATATTCCAAGACAACCTTTTTTCTTACAACATATTTACTCAGGTAGAAATACGAAGTCCGTCCCTCACGTAGCTCTGACGCGGTTTTATTTTACAACCAAACCAAAGCTTCCCAAGCAGTTCTCCAACATTAAACCCCACGCATGCTTCCCGCTCGAGCATTCTGTCATTTCCTGCAAGCGGCAAATTAGCTTCAAAGGAAGGAGTCTTCTCCATAAACAAAAACAGCCAATTCTATTTCGTGACAATGTTGTGAGAACTTCTCCGGGGGACAGGTGTCCGCGGAACAAAGAGGATTGCGTTGATTCTTGAAATAGGGGGTCTCCAAACCACGCCAGGGGGAATCAAATAATTGATCAATTGGCGTACAATTTACCTAATATAAAATATAAGAGTAATATAGGTCCAAAATCGGAAATGGAGATTTGTGGTTCGTCTGTTAGACATGTCTTAAACCACTCTACAGCTCGAACTGAAGGAGCTACGCACTACAACTTTGGCATACGAGTTCCTAGTACTTGTCGAACATCATAAAATGTTTTCGAGAAAATAGAGCAAGCGCAAAGCAAAGTTGCCGTGTTCTTTTTAATTTTAAAGTTATTGAAATTATCTATCGATAAAACATTACCCTTAGGATATTGATTTATCGAGTGATAATTGAAATTTGTGTAGTACCTTAGTTTTACTATTTGGAAAAGAAAAATCTAAAATGAAATTTAAAAGCTGAATGTTTTAATCTCTGAAATCATCTGATAATTTCAAAGGGAAAAATTAAAGTAATGGTGAATGCCGAGGGATAAAAGTATTGTTGTAAATTGGCCTATGAAAATAGCTCCGAATAGACCACAGTAAAGCTCCTATCCACGGGCTAAGGCATTTTCAGACAGTTGGATCTCAGATGCCTGTGTTTGAATTTGAATATGGTTTTCAGCCAAATTTCAGTAAGAATGAAAAATCCCAGGATATATTCAACTATAGACTGATGTATGTCAAACCCGTAGTAATTTAATATCCTGACGCAGCGTACTACGTTGGTACACGGTTGCATTGCGTGATTGTCCTGGTGTTGACGCTATTACCACTTGACTCCAAGTTAAAATCCCAAGAGTGCTTGATGCTCATTTATCATACCTCGGTAGAATGAACGGCTGAGTTTTTGTATCTCTAGTACCATTGACCCAAGTGAAAAGTTTGGAGGCCCCCTTGTCCTAAACGACTTGCAAACGATTTCGCCGGAAATGTGGGCTTATTATTACGAAACATCCAAGAGTAGCAGCCGAAACAGTTTGTTCGGTCCATTAAGCAGCAGCATCGCCCCGTTAAAGCCAAGTAACCGTGACCAAAACTCGTGGAGGTGGGAGTTGTAGTGTTTTTCGCCGAGCAATGGCTACCACACGATTTTCAATTTGGTAATCACAGGTTGTAAAGCCCGGAGTCTTTGGATTAGAATAGACTGAACTTTGGCAAACATAAAAGGTGACCAACACCATTTCCCCCCAATCACGTGGTTTGGGGGAATTTTTTCGCAAAATTCTAAATAGTGCTTTTGGGTTCAGAGACTGATCACCGAATAGGCCGTGGAAGTCTGGGTTTTAAGATTTGAAAGAGCACCCAATACTAACTTTAAAAAATGTGCAACACCCATTGCTTCACCATATCGGATTAAGAATATAACCATGATTATAACAAATTGTTACGACAACAGTTCTATTGCCTAAGTTAATGTAAATGTAAAATCTTTAATTTACACAAGTTGGATGCCATTAGCAATGTAGGTCTGAGATGGCCCATTAGTTGTCCACGTGACCACGTATTAGCATTGCGATGGAACCCCTCCCCTCCTCTAAATCCAGTGCAGATTTCCCTTGCACAAAAGTCTTCATTGGGCCCTGTGTTTGCGTTTATTTAAAGTAATAGCAGCAAACTTTAAAAATAACCAGGAGGTTGTTGACTGACAGAAAATCGATTACAAGAAGGGGATCAGATAAGTCCGACCCAACTCAGTATGCGCTCCGGAGAGGCTTGATGGTGGTCACCAGGTCACAGCACTTTTTGCAACTAACTTCCAGAAGACTTCCAGGGCATGGTCCGCAGTACCATTGATGAACAGGAGAAATTGTCCAGTTTAAATTTAATTTAGATTTTTTATTTGTTGTTCCCCCAAATGATAGCGATAGATTATCCGTAAGAGCAAACTTCTCCCTTTCATCTAGGTTTCCTCCCCGACTGGTCTTTTAACTGTTAGGTTTGAGGGTCTTTTTCACTTACGTCGATGGTAAAACCGGGTTTTTGAGAGGAGGTCAGCCCCTAGATTGCGGGGGTGAGAAAAAGTTTTGCCTTCCATGTATTTATTTTATTTTTTGGTCATTATCGTATGGCTGTTAACCTTTCCCATCATCTCAGAATTCTCAGATGCTTTGTCACGATTCCAGAGGCAACTTCTGTGTGTTGCCTTTTCCTCCCCTACCTCCATTATTATTACTGTTTTATATCGTATTGTTTGGAACTTAGGAATTCTGGGTAAAAAGTGGAATGTTGTTTGGAAATATGAGGAATTGGATATAAAAGTCTCTTTTTTGTTGGACAAAAAAATGAAGGAATTTAAGTCCGAATGTTTTTGAAAATTACAGAGATTTTAGTCCTTTCAAATATTTTGGAAATATGCAGAAGGATTTTTTAATATTACACTAAAAAAAAAAACATGGTATGTTTCTAGAAAAAGTGTATAAGAAAATTGTTGATTTTCTGTAAAACTTTATTAAGACGACAGGTACTAGAAACTCGTGATCCAAATTTGTCCTTAGCTCTTTTAGTTCGAGCTGTAGAGGGTTTTCAGGCAGGTCGTCTGACAGACGGTTCAGAAAACACCTTTTTTAGAAACAGCAACCTTCAAAACGTGTAAAAAACGCAAAACCTCCCATTTCAGATTTTTAACCCCATTGCAATAGACTTTTATTAATTTATATTTCACTTTTGTTAATAGAAAGTAAAAAAGTACTTTCAAAGTAGTTTGGTATTTTTATATCCCCCCAAAAAACTTCGTAAAAGTAAACTAACGCCAAACTCAAAAAAAAAAAAAAACTATGCATTTATTTTATAACAAAAAACAAGTCTTAATGAAAGTTGTAGCTAAAAAAGCCCTGATATAAAATGAATGCCAATCTCTTAGTTAAAACTTCCTGGTCATAATCAGTAGTATAATTTAAGTTTCGCTGCCATAAAAAAACGGTTTGAGGTTGGTGCCCATCTTAACCACCCTCTATACCTTTATATAAATGTATTGAGATTATATATTTGTTAAAAAAAATTTTAACAGTATCCTTCGTTATTTTGATTTAGTAATTCAAGTTCATTTGCGTGACTTAGTTTTTTTAGGGGGATTAAGATGGGCACCAACCTCAAACAGTTTTTTTATGGCAGCGAAACTTAAATTATACTACTGATTATGACCAGGAAGTTTTAACTAAGAGATTGGCATTCATTTTATATCAGGGCTTTTTTAGCTACAACTTTCATTAAGACTTGTTTTTTGTTATAAAATAAATGCATAGGTTTTTTTTTTTTTTTTGAGTTTGGCGTTAGTTTACTTTTACGAAGTTTTTTGGGGGGATATCAGTAGTTTTTTTTTAAATAATAAAATACACAGACACTATATGACTACAAAATTGACGACAAGATTTCAATGTTTATTGAGAGTTATATAATTTCCGAGAACCAAAAAATGTTATTTCTTACTCTTCATAGAAAAAGCAAAGTGTTTAAAAAGTTTGAATATTAATATGAACTGAATCTGGCAACCAAATATGAATGTTTACATTTATTCCATTATCATTCATTCCATTATCGTTGTTGATATATTTTCTCTAAATTAAAACGCCAAAAAAATTAAATGGCGCATTCCGTTTATTAATTAGAATTCTAAATTTTTTTTAATCTGTTGATTCAGATATTTGATTAATCATATATTTAAAAGCTGTAATGGCGGCTTGTTCGTTGTGTTTTTGAACTCTGACGCTCTTTGATGAAAATATAGCAAACCTCGTTTGGCTTCGTTTTTGGAGGTACTTGGCCGCTAGGACGGCTTGTTTATCGCGCATTCATACCGCCAATAGTAATATAGATTTTAATTAACTAAAAATAGAAAGAGATATTTTTGAAACTTCAAACGTATGAAAGGGGCTGAATTGCGGCATTCTTAATCGTTTAGTAAAAACAGCTTTGATATTCATGGTCCAGTAATGGCTGTAAGTCACTTCAAAAATTAGGTCAAAATTTGACTAAAACTGCTCTAAAGATTTCATTTTCGAAAATTTCCATAATTTTTTTCTCCGCTGCTTTTTGTTCTAGAACATCCAATTTTTTTATTTAAAGTAATCTACAAAACCTCTCTACTGTATTTTTTTTATTGTTCCATGATGTTTAGTTTGTCTGGTATAAAATAAAATCAATTTTGCTGTTAACATAGCGAAATGTTTTCTGTATATATACATAACTGCCGTTTAGCCCTTGGCGTCATTTTGAGATTGGCGGGCGGAACGACCGTTCCGTCTGATAACAACCATGAAAACTGAATGATAGATTCCTTTATGATTACCGTTTGGCACCTTCGCAATTTTAAACAGATGCTAAAAAATAAAGTTCAATAAATTACTTACTCCCTAGACTGTCTGAAAAGAATGTAATTATAAATTTGAAGAACGAAATAATTCGACTTGTCACATCTCATTCGCCCACAGCATGGCATCGCCTAGAAATAATCAAAATATCGGAACCGCAAACGACTTCGATTAAATATTTCCAGAAGAATGAATTCGGTGGCTAGCCAGTTAGCTCGCCGCAAATCGCTCAATTTTTTTCCTTTCAATTCTTCGTATGCATTTGAGAAGACTAATGCGGAATTAATGGGGGTTTTACCGCCAAGTTTCCGATTACTCTCCTAAAAGAAGATAACGAAGAAAAGCTGCAGAGGTAAATTTCTGTTAGAATATATTTAAAAGAAAAAAATAGGCTAAATAATCGGCGCGTTAAATTTGCATGTTTCAATTCTTGAGTGGCAACAGAAATATTAGTGAAAATAAATCATTGCTCGAGCCCTGATTGGTGAATCCATGCCAAAGTGGGAGCAGATCCCCAAAAGGAGTACCGATAGCAAGAAAAGGCAAGAATAAATGTCGGAATTTTCAGTACCTATAAAACCAACCCAATTTGAATACATTTATCATTTAGTTTTTTTTTTTTTTTGCTTTTAATCGACAATTGTGCGTGTGTGATTTAACATTTTAGCTTAAAAAAATTAATTTGGAGCAACATGTTTTTTAACTATTTGATTTTTTGAATACTTTAATTGAAAAGTTCCATAATCTCGGCAAACATCATCTTAAACATTGGCGACAATAATAATGGCGGCATAAAAACCCCGGTAACTATTTCAGTTCCCCAGCAGCTGTCCCTGTTCTGCCAAATGAAAAAAAAAATTCTGAAGCAGAATATAAAAAAAAGAAGGGTAATAATAATAAGAGAACGAACAAAATAGAAAGAACGAATGAAGCATAATGATAATCCGAAGCAGTAAGAAATGCGTTGTCGGCGTGACTTGTGCAATTAACGTCGTAGTCGTCTTTCTATTGCTTCCCACGCCGATAGGTGGGGGGGGGGGGGGGGGGGATATAACTCGGAATAGTTGGAGGTGGAGACGGTACAAAACGCTTTGGGGGTTTTGCGATCAAGAGGGAGCGTATATACAGTGAGGAAATGAAAGAAAAAAAAAGCGCTACATTTACCTCTTCACTCCTAAAATAATCTTAATCATATATTCTTTTTTATAAACATATTTTTAAATCAATTATGTATTAAATAGTATGTCTTAAAAGCGGTTATCAAAGGGGAAAAAATCATTATTTGTTAAGAGACAAGTCAGTTCAGTGGAATTTTAAGTTTTTTCATAGAAGCAAATTTTTTTTGCTATAAATTCACAAATAAGCTATGTCAGTTTTTTGTAATTGATAGTCCATTCTAAAATTTTTTTATTGCAAAAAGTGTTATGAATGTATTGTATTGACTAACCATACTAAATGTACCCCCGATACTTCTGTTGCCATCATAATATTTATACTTGTAATTTAATATTTGCTGTTTTTTTTGTGTTTGTAAATTTACATCATATACGTTTTTATGATCGCCAATATGGTCCTTGTTACCCTTGGTGTTCTGTCTACTGTAATTACTTTTGTATTTGTCTCACCTCAAATTAAAGTCTGTTATTTTTGTGCAATAAAATTATTGTTATCATTATTGTTCTTCTTGTTGTTGTTCTTCTTCTGGTTGTTGTTGATTGTTATTGTTATTCATGTCTCTGAAAAAATTCTTTTGCAAGTTTTTAGAAATTTGCTCTACCATCTTTTATTTTTTTTTAAATACAAATAATAAATCAGCGGCTTCGGTATCACTATTTTTGGAAAGCTTGGTCATTCCAGTTTATAATAGAAAAATTGGAATTTTCTTATATGTAGTTGTAAGAATTTCGCGGACACCCCTCTATACAAGGACATTCTTTTGGTCATGTTTTGACTACATGATAAGTGAACATTATTTGCTCTTACATTTAATTTCCTTTTTTCAATTATTACCATGCGTCCCTCTATAATATTCTATTGTTTTTGTTCTAAGCAACTCAATTTGATCACTTGTAACTCAATGAAACACAATTGCCTTGGGGTTGATATTAAGTTTTAGCGAGCAGGGGGCAAAGTTACAAAAAAACTACATATTTTTATTGATATTGGTATCTATCATAAGAGAAATATATCACAAAAAAATTTAAATGATTAAAACTTATAAATTTTGTAATAATATTCATTACTTACAGACAAGGAGGATCATTGCATTTTGAGGCGGGCAGACAGGATCAAACGGCTGTTTCAAGGCTTGTCAGTAGGCACCTAAAATGCATGACTTTTGATTCTGGCAGTAAAGTATTCCCAATGTGTGTTCCAAATGCCCGGCTTCCCCGGAACATTATCCTCGATTGCTTGGGGTTCACCGTGGAGGATGTTTGTGATAGCCCTCTCCTGGTGCTGGACTTTGCACGGCTGCACGGGCTCATGGATTTGATTTAGCTATCTCCAGATCAGGGAGGATTGGAAATAACAACAATAACATTACTGAAAAAACTACAGGCGATATAATTTAAAGTAACCTTAAGAAGACTCTCTTTGGAATTCCACATCTTGAAAATCGTAATGTTATTCCTATGGAAAACATTTGCAAGTCAATTACTGCCACAATTTTATTAAAAGGTTACTAGTTCCTTGTATCATTGTAAAGAGCGAAAGAAACTAAAAGGATAAAACTCATTTGTTTTGTGAAAATCACATGTTTAGTATTTTTAATATTTTTTTTAAAATTAGAAATTAATACTTACTCCTTTTTTTACTAAAATCAATTTTTTTTTAAAACACTAAATATGTGATTTTCACAAAACAAATTAGTTTTATCCTTTTAGTTTCTTTCGCTCTTCACAATGATACAAGAAACTAGTAACCTTTTAATAAAATTGTGGCGGTAATTGACTTGCAAATGTTTTCCATAGGAATAACATTACGATTTTCAAGATGTGGAATTCCAAAGAGAGTCCTCTTAATCATGCAATTAGTAGCCGGCCCCCGAAACTCACCTATAACCAACGCCCACTTGTTGGAAAAGTAGGGGAGGTGACGTACATTCTCGGGGGTGGAACGAAGAAGCCGGGCTCCCGTGCAGCAAAAAAAAAGAAACACAACCAACAAAAAAACATTAAAAAGACGTATACATTAAACAATAAGAAGGAAGAAAATACCAATAAAAGAAGGGTCTCCTCTCCATGGCTGAACAAAATGTAGCCCTCGGGCGCTCCAGCACGAAAAATGCCTACCAGTAATTGCCCATGTCACAGAGGGGACAGTAATTACAACGCTGGGCATTTTTCCCAGGCATTGCGGACACACTGTCATTACACGTTGGGCATTGTATCAGGCTCATTGTGACCGGGGGGCCAACAATGCGACGTGACAACTTTTAAAGAGACCGCAGAGTTTTTTTTTTATAAAGAATATTTTCTTGGTGTTTCTTATTATTCGATTTCTTTGTGTGGGGAGAAGTCATTATTATGGGGGAGGGGTGGGAGGGGTGGGGGTTTGTTGTGGGGGTTACGGTTTTGGTTGTGTTGTTGTGAACGTGTTAATTATTTTCTCGATAAGTGGGGAAAAGAGTTTAGGGAAATCGCATTAGGAAAGATGTGTTTATGTTTATTGTCGTTTTTTTTTGCATACACGGTTGGAAAAACATTTTAATGTAAGGGAAATTCCTAGTATCGCATTGCAAAATGCATTTTCGTGGAATAGATTATTGAAAAAAGAAAAACCCTGTCAAGATAGTAAAATTTTGTTTATTGAAGATTTAGTTATTGTCGTACGATTGATTGTTTTACCCTATGAGTTTTCATTTAAATATTCTAGCGAACACTCATTATGGTAGAAAATTTTCATTGCTGTCGATAATTTTCATTTTTTTCGTTGTTAATTTTCATTGTTCAATCATTTCATTGTTTAAATGATAATTTCAAGTACAACAAATATTTAATTGTGATTAAGTATTTCAAGTAAAATATTTTTTTTAAATTAATTATTATTAGTTAAATTTAAAAAAAAAACGACAATTTTTATTATTCTCTCATATAAAGGACAAATACATCTGGTAATTTAATGATTTATACAATGTAAAAAATACAGTATTTTCAAGGACACATCTAGGGTTAAATATAATGAGAAAAAATAATAGTAAACTTAGAAATTCAGTTTTTACCAGAAGCAATGTTGCTTCACTGCCGTACTTAGAGTCGTGCCATGAAAAAACACTCTAACACTGTATCAGTAATCTTTATATATTTTTTTAAAGGTTAACTTAACGAGCTTTTACACTAAGCTTTGCGAAGATAAATTAATCTTTTTTGCAAAATATTTTAGCAGTTATGTTCGCTAAAGGAAGGTTGCTGAAAGACTATATTTTTACTCATTTTAGCCATTAAAGTTTAAGATAACTAAGATTGGTTCGGTAGCTTTTCTTTTTGTGAAAAACTGTTACGTCAACACTAACTTCAAGAACCTAATGGTGTTATGATGTTTTCGTTTATTACAAAATGATAATATACTAAATGTAGTTTTTTTTTACCTTTGACATTTATGTAACATTGTGCTTCTTGTGCTTGTGTTGTTGAAATTTTTCAAGTCAACCAGGAAGAGGAAATTATGTTCTTACAGGTTGGTTGCATAAAAAAAGTTGCAGTTTAAAAGAGCTGTAAAAATATAAATACAGAACAGAACGATATGAAATTTAATAAGCTTTAGGTTTAGAGGAACAAGCTTAGAGGTTTTAGTTACCATATAATTCACAAAACTCTATAGATAGTTAAATTTCATTTTATTTATTCAATAATTTAATAAAAATAACATAATTAATGAAAATTTAATAACAATTTAATAATAATTGAACAAAATATCTAACGAAAGTTTTTATTATTCTTCGATAGTTTTCATCATTTGTTTAGAAAGAGGATAAAGATCACTTTATACACTCTACTAAGAGTACATTTCGCAATATATAAAGTTAATAATCACTCTATAAAAGCAATTTAATTTCCTTAAGCAACCCACTAGACATTATATTTATTTTAACCAAATGGAAATTAATAACCGAAAGGAGAGGAGTAAAAAAAACACGACACCTTCAGGCTAGAAGCTAGAACTTTAAAAAAAAAAAGACTCTGGGAAGAATCGAAGAGGTACATAAAAAAGACCGATTTTCTCGGCGATTAAAGGTTAATGAAGACCTGTGATGAAATATCTTTTGGCGAGCGATTGGCGGTCCGTTGTCTCACACTTTGGAGACGCACGTAGCGAAAGGGGTCACTCACCTCACAGTCTTTATTGTGTTACTGCTGGAGTACTAATCCATGCTAAGTCGCGACAACTGGCAATTTTTTCGAGTTGGTGGAATCTTTCTCTCACCACCCGAGGCAATTTAGTACCAATTCAGTGCTCTTTAGGCCAGATTAGTTTGTCAAAGTACTGCTAAACGCGGGTTTCTATATAGCTATATGGGGCTATATATAGCTATAGGGGTGTAAAGTAGTAGACCTCCTCGTGGTGCACCCTGGGTAACGCGAAATCTAATATACAGCGATAGCTCCTTCCCCGGCTTCATCCCCCACAATCTGGAAAGGAGTACTGCAGTCGCCCGCTTTCGCATGGCCACCGGACACGATTATCTAAAAGCCATTAAACCAAATAATTATTACTCTTCACCAAATAAAATTACTTTACTTTCCCAGTAGTAGCGAACATCATATTGTTAAGACTAGTAGCTCGTATTATTTAACAACCATTAAAATGGGCAATTCAGTTCTAAACAAATGTTATTTTATATGATCTTAATTATTGAACGTTTGATAGTGTTTTTTTTTCTATCAACAAAATGCATCAACCTATAACGACCCAATTGAGGATACCATTGTCACAATTACCTAAGTTTTTAAAATTCGCTTTTCATAAATTTTTTCATTACTATGGTCATCATTTGTCTTTTTTTGTTTTTGTTTATTTAGATAAACATAAGCAGAAAGCTTATTTTCAAATTTTTGCAATATAATAGTAGTTAATTAATTGAAATGAGTTGTTTGATATTAGTTTTTTTAATTCAAAGATGCCTCAATATAGATAAATAAGTATAAACTATATCCCATTTCAGGTATACCTACTTTTAAACTATATTATCATTGTCACATATTTTTAGAATTCTAACAAAAGCCGAAGGTAAAATAAACCTATATTAAACTTCGTCACGTATTGTGCAGGAAATTACCTTTTTCTTGATAATTGATTGCACAATTACTGAAAAAAAAACCGAAAAAATTTATTCACCTAGCTAAAAACTTGAAAAGATTGTAAAAAAAAAACGATTTTAAAAATGATAAATTATCGATTATAATAAGATTCCTTGTAACATCGATCATGATAAGATGGATAAGTAAAATAATGTATATTTATGAAACAAAATATTCAAATTAAGTTTTTTATTTAGTGAATATTTAATAGACTTCACCATTAACTTTCATTAATGCAGTGGTTAAACAAAAGAATCCTGGCCAGCAATTTTACGCCAAACCTGGTAACCCCGAAAACTTAGTATTGGAGCAACCTTTGGCGAAATTAGCAATTGCATTGAAATTTCGAATTGTTAATCTATTAAAATCTAAAATGCATATAATTTATTCAGGAGTTTTCTTATACTAATCTTTTATTAATTATATGCTTATAATGATTTTAAATAATTATTTGCTCTTTTAAAATCAATTCTTCGGCATTGTACCGCTTCACTTTTTTTTATAAATCTGGTCTGCAATTTAACGAATTTTTCCGTTGTTTTAAATCGGCCGTTTTGAAATTAGGTTGTTTCTTATCCTCCTTTATAGATATGACGTATGTCAGATCAACTCCAGTAGGTTTTTGACAGACAGAAAATGAAATGAAATTAAGTAGAATTTTTGGTCGTTTCGAGATGCAGTTACACTCCCGAGATGATAATTGTTAAACAATTGCACATTTTTTTTTTAAAATTTATATTTAGGGTTTTGATTGCTTGTTCTTCAGAAAAGAAGAATGCACTTTTATGTTACTTTAGTTAACTGGTTTACTCTTAATTTACAAAGTTTAAACAGCGTTATACATAGTTAGCTAAAGGTGTATAACAAGCTAAACTCATTTAAAATAGTGAATAATGCTAAAGCAAATCAAAGCTAATACCTAGCTATTAGCTTATTATGATTTAGTTTTCTAGTTTGGATATATCTGTTATTCCTTTCATGCCTTAGAAAAAAAGATTTAAATGTAACTTTAAAAAATATTTAATTCTAATTAATTATTATTAGAAAATTAGCTTTATAAATATAGTATGGTAGCTAAATTGCAGCACGCATAATTTTACTTAAGATTTAAGTTTGATTTTCTTTAAAAAAAAAAAAAAAAAAAAAAAAACTTCCAGTGAAAACGGATTTACAGTTGCCAAGAACTATTTTTGAGGAATATTTTTTATTGTGACAAAAAAAAAGCAGCAAAGAAAGTATTTCTGGAGTTTTTTCAGGTTAGGTTTGAATTATCGTCGCACTAGAGCGACACGAGAGCTATTGGAGACAGGCGTAGTATTTGTAGAACCACAGTCAAGTGACGAATTTATTTTTTCATAGATGCTTTAGAATACGGGTGGCGTTAAGGCAAATATACACTGCTCAAACAATTAGGGGAGCACTTTGCGCACATTTGTTAACCCTTTCAGCCAACATTTTATTTTTGTTCTGAAAATCTAAAATTTGTGAAATAGATTAATTATGCATCCAGCATGAAATGGTAAAAAACAAAGGGGAAAATCCTAATTTTCTTCAACTAAATTTTAAGTGGAAAAGTTGGAATCATAACTTTTGAATTAACTATAACAATTATTTTATCCAAACTTTATTTTTTAAAAATGTTAAAACCAATTTTTAAACATCTACAAATGCAATCGTGAAGAATTTAAGGTTAATTTATTAATTAAAAATTTTTGGAGTGAATTTTATTTTACCTTGTTTTTCATATTTTCATTTAATTAAAACCAACATTATTTAATTATTCAAAAGACCTGATTCTACCATCTAATCTATATACATAAATGGCGACTTCTGTTTGTTTGTTTGTTTGTTTGTATAGGACGCAAAAACTTAAGAACCACGCAACAGATCGGCACGAAACTTGGCACAAAAATTCCTCTCATCTCCAGAACAAGCATAGGCTAAGAATTTTTCGAATCGGACCATTCCTTCTATCGTTTTCGAACGTTTTAAGGGGAAAAATACACCACTTTCGCTCAAATCCGATCATTTTTTTCTCTTTCGTGATGCCATCAGGCAGAAAAATTTAAATAAAACTTTTTAGAAAACAATTGAAATTGAAAATGTTTAATTTATTTAATATTTGTTCATTGCCTTCAGAAACTAGATTAATAATTTGAAAAAATAATTGATATGTTTCAAAAGTGATGTAAACCTACCAGTCTCCATTCTATTATTTTATTGTGCCTATATGATTTTAATTATGAATTTTTTAAAAGCATAGTTGAGCTTTTACTGAACTATGTTGTTTTTTGAAAGTCATTGCACTACAGATGCATATTATGGTTTTATGTCTTATTTTTTTTTCGCCAAATACTTTACCAAACTCGCCAAGTTATTACAAAAAACGTACCAAATGAGCAATTTTTATAATGCTGGTTGTGCGAAGTTCATTGCACGAGAACTGAATGGGTGTGTTGTTAGCCATATCATTTTCTCGCCAAATTTGCAAAAAAGTGCCAAATGAGCTAAAAAAAATATTTATTCGGGAAAATACGATGACTTCATCGGTGAATTTTATAGCGTTTTTTAAATTTTGATTTTTTAATGTAATATAAGTAGCTGGATTCTGTACTTTAATAACGAACGGTTTCAGCAACATAAGCTTATTAGAAAGCAAATAAACTTATAAAAACATGCAAATCGTTTGCTGTTTGCTGGAGTAGCTTATTTTTAATTCTTACTGATTATTTTTTACATAGATATGTATTCTCTTTAATTTGAGCTTCTTATCAAAGGTATTTTTGAAACTAATAATAATCATTTCTATATCCAAGATGGGTAATTAAATGGAAAAAATTACTGGGTAATCTTCATATCTTATGTAACTCAAATGAAAGAAAAAATAGTTAAATTGACTATTAAATTATTTTTTCACCTCTACCCGTGCAACGTCGGGTATAACAGCTAGTCTATATACATAAAAGGCGACTTCTGTTTGTCTGTTTGTATAGGACGCAAAAACTTAAGAACCACGCAACAGATTGTCACGAAATTTGACACAAAAATTCATCTCATCTCCAGAACAAACATAGGCTAAGAATTTTTCGAATCGGACCATTCCTTCTATCGTTTTCGAACGTTTTAAGGGAAAAAATACACCACTTTCGCTCAAATCCGATCATTTTTTCTCTTTCGTGATGCCATCAGGCAGAAAAGTTTAAATAAAACTTTTTAGAAAACAATTGAAATTGAAAATGTTTAATTTATTTAATATTTGTTCATTGCCCTCAGAAACAAAATTAATAATTTGAAAACATAGTTGGATATGTTTCAAGTTACGTAATCCTACCAGTCTCCATTCTATTATTTTACTGTGTACATATGATTTTAATTATGAATTTTTTTAAAGCATAGTTAAGCTTTTACTGAATTATGTTGTTTTTTGAAGACCGTTGCACTACAGATGCATATTAGGGTTTCATGTCTTCCTTCTTTCGCCAATTACTTTGCCAAACTCGCCAAATTGTTACAAAGAACGTGCAAAAGTGGATTTTTTTTAAATAGCTGGTTGGTTGTGCGATGGTCTTTGCGCCAGAGCTGAATGGGTGTTGTCGCAAATATGCAAAACTTAAGTAAAAGGAACAGTAGCTAAAAAACGTTTTAACGACAGAAAAAAAAACCAACAAAATTTATTTTAAAGAAAAAAGAACACTTACATTTTACACTGTTGCCAAAAGTTACAAATTATGTTTCACACAGACAATAAATGAATATTTGCGCGCGTGACATCTTCCGATATATAAAGTGGGATGCTAATTTATGGTGTTTCACTACATTCTCCCACCTTTGAACTTGAGGAAAAACTTAGAATACAAGCACTAGTAGTACTGCAAGTTCAAACGACTTGGAGCTCGGGAGCATCGCCCGTATCTGGTTCGTATACTCGTATCTTTGAGTCCAGAATCGATGTTTTCGGACGGTAAGTCATTTGTCTGGAAGTGTGACCTTTCAGCTTCTTGTACTTCAAGTGGATACAGACGCTGTAGCGGCCGTAAAAATGTTCCAGACCTTGTCTTCACGTGGGCAAGTCGAACATTCCCATCCTTTCCGGGATACAACTTTAAAACCCTCGCTAAAGGCCAGCTTAGTCTTTTGCAGTTCGTATCGCCTACTAATACGACATCTCCTTCTTTCACATCCACATGTTGATCCCCTTTAACCTTGTAATATTCTCTTAGCTGTCCAAGATATTCAATCCGGAAACGTTTCCGCAGGTCTTCTCGTACACGAAGCCTATAAGCCAATCTTTTATTCAACCTCTTTGCATCTATTTCTTCAAAGTCTGCCACTCCAAACTCTTCGATTTCATTTAAAAACATTGATGGTGACAGCACCTTTAAATCATCGAGGTCTTCAGAGACGTAAGTCATTGGTCTAGAGTTGATTAAACTCTCTGCTTCGCACAAAACTGTACTTAACTCTTCAGCCTGTAAGCAAGCATTGCCAATTACTCTTCTAAGAATTCTTTTCAGGAGACCAATCAGCCTTTCCCAAAAACCTCCCCACCATGGTGCTGATGGAGGGTTGAACTTCCATTTGATTTTCTTTATCGTTGCTATATCTTGTACTTTTTCCCAGTTTACATATCGAAAGGCATTAGATGTTCCAACTAGATTAGTTCCATTGTCTGAGTAAATAGTTGACGGTCGTCCCCTTCGGGCTATGAACCTTCTCAGAGCTAAAATGAAGCTGTCAGTTGTCAACAATGCTACTAATTCAATGTGAACAGCACGATATACTGCGCAGGTAAACATGACAATCCAACATTTTGTTTTATCTTTCAAGTACAAAGGTCCACACAAATCAACTCCGACAACTTCAAATATTTTAGCTTCCCGCACACGATCTTCTGGCAAGGGGGCTTCTGGAATCTTGATTGGAGCTGTCGTGAACCTCGCACATTTTATGCACTTTTTCAAAACCTTCCTAATGGTCTTTCTACTCTTTAATATCCAATAACGTTCTCGTAATCTTGTCATAAGGACTTGAATTCCAGCGTGGCAATTATCCGCATGTTCTTGCAAGATTAGTTTTTCTACCAGTTGATGCCCAGACGGTAATAACACTGGATATCGAAAAGCCTTGAGATCTTCTCTCATAGATATTCTTGACTTTACTTTTATCAGTCCATCTTCATCCAAATAGGTCTGGATGTTAAAGGTTTGTTCATAAAAACTCTCTTTCTGAACTTGTTTCCAAATGACTGTTTCTGCATATTCTACTTCTTCCACTGACAGTTCTCCTCGAACCTTTTCCTTTGGTTCTTTACAATTCTTCAGAAAACGCAGAATCCAGCCCATTACTCTCGTGACCTTTCTAAATGAAGATATTCTTGAGGAAAACTCGAACTTCACAGTGGTGACGTTTGTGGCAGCAACAATGGTTTTCTTCATCTCTGCTTGTAATATGTCCATATTTGGAAGGGCATGGGATGTAGGCCATTCTTCTTCCGGATTCCGCAGCCATTGAGGTCCCTCCCACCATTTTAACTGGAGCAACCTTTCCGCAGAGCATCCTCGAGACGGTAAATCAGCTGGAATTTCGACGCCAGGAATATGTTTCCAGCAGTCAGTTTCGGTAAACTTTCTAATTTCATTAACTCTGTTCATGACGAAAACACTCCAGTTTTCATTGCGTTTAATCCAATACAAAGCATTGGTGGAGTCCGACCAAAAGGTGATAGGTACATTTTCGAAACCAAGATCAATAATCACCTTATGTGAAAGTCTTGCACCTATGAGACATGCTAACAACTCGAGCCTAGAAATTGAAACTTTCTTGAGAGGCGCCACCCTACTTCGAGCTTGTACTAAAGAGCATTCAGCATGATTTGCAGTTTCGTATCTTAAATATATACATGTCGCATAAGCACTTTGAGAGGCATCACAAAAGACATGCAATTGTATAAGTTTACTGTCAGTTTGTAAAATCCATCTTGGAATTCTTATCTCTTGTAGCTTTGTTAAGGCTTTCCACCATTTTCTAAACTCCTTTGAAATGTCTTCTGGTAACTCTGCATCCCAAGATAGCTTTAAAGTCCAAGATTTTTGCAACATCATCTTGGGTATAAGCAGTACAGGACTTGTATAACCAATCGGGTCAAATATACTGCTAGATACAGAAAGGACTTTTCTTTTCGTCAAAGATTCCTCACAATCAAAGTCCTTGACGACGCAAGACAAAGTATCATCACTAATGTTCCAATTCAAGCCTAACAGATTAGTCTTCTCTACACCAGTGTGATCTAGAACCCTTGAGTCGACATTACTGATCCAATCTCGGAGATTAAATTGAGCGCTGGACAAAAGAAAGCGAGACTCCAAAACAAATTTCTCCATTTCTTCCACATTATCGAAGCTAGCGATGCAGTTGTCCACATAGAAAGAAGTTTTTAAGTGCTGTGCAGTACTTCGCAGTTCTACGGGTGAGGCATCTAAATGATGATTCAGAGTTACGTTTAGCAGAAATGGACTCGATGTAATACCAAATACAACTCGTTTATGTCTATATTCTACAACATTCTGTGCTTCATCATACCAAAGAAACCTTAAGAAGTCGCGATCACTTTCGCGAATTCCAATTTGCAAAAAGGCTTTCTCAATATCTGATGTCACTGCAACAGCTTTCAATCTGAATTTGTTCAACAAAGACGGTATATCTGCTACCAGGTTTGGACCCTTTTCCAAACAGTCGTTGAGTGAAAGCATTCCTTTTCTTTTAGCAGAAGCATCAAATACGGGTCGAATTTTCGTACTAGCACTGCTTTCTTTTATTACAGCTCTGTGTGGAAGATAATGCACCTCATTGTTCGAAGCATCAGGTGCCAGCTCTATAATTCCCTTTGACAACCAATCCTGGAAAACAGCTCCGTATTCATTTACATGACCCGAATTTTCCAGTTTTTTCTTCGTCGTGCAAAGCCTCTTTTCTGCCCCTTCTCTGTTACTGCCTAAATTGCTCCTTTCACGAACCCATGGCAACGCAACTTCGTATCTTCCTTCAAAATCTCTGTTAACAGTTCGTTTGAAGTGGGCAACTGTTTCTTCTCGTATTAACTCTTCGCTCTTGTCATTTGGTGATTCAGAAATGCCTATCAAATCTAACTTCCACAAATTATCTATATTGTTGCATAGAAGCGAAGTAACAGTTAACACGTCGCTCGTATTTCTGGCCTGAGCTCGAGGAATTTTTCCCATCAGTGTCCAACCTAATTTCGTATGAACAGCTACTGGCCCAGTTTTACAGGAATGTAATTTTCCTGTTAACAATTTTCCTGCCACATCCGCTCCAATTAATAAATGAATTTTGGTGTCCATACGTCTAGACTTGTCTTCTCTATCTGAAATACTTATATTCATGCATTCCATTTCAGTGATCCATTCTCCAAATGGCACTCTTGCTATTTCATTGCAAATTTTCTTTTGGTCCAATACCTTAATGCGACAGTCAAAGGTCCTTTCAAAGTCACTTAAATTCAAAATATATTCTTTATGAGACTCTTCTTCAGTTTGTTCTCCACCAAATAATGTGTGTATAATTTTAACTTCCTTTATTGGCTCAAAACCCATCACGTCTATTATTTCCTTGGTTGCATAGGACCTCTGAGAACCTGTATCAATCATTGCTCTTATTAACGCTTCTTTATCGCCATTACTCACTTTAACAGTAAGAGTTTGCAGAAGGACATCAATTTCATCCGTTTGGTTTGATAAAACACTGTTTTCAGAGTGCCTATTATTTGTGACTTCGTTGGACGCATCCTTAGAACCATTCTGTCGATTATTTTTTCCATAACACATAACTGTATTGTGTCCTCGAGCCCCACACTTTGAGCATTTGATGTTCATTGGGCATGATCGTGAATGATGATTTGGTCGCAAGCACTTGAAACATGCATTATTCTTCAGTAAAACAGACTTTTTCTCATCATAAGACATGTTAGAGGTTGCTTTACATTCGTGACTTTTATGTGATTTTTCACAAAATATACAAACTGGCCCTTTATCCGCTGTAATCAATAAAGATGAGGCAGTTGGTATGCGGTTGGAATTTTCTTCAAATTTCTTTTTCTTTGTTTTTGTTTCATTATCTTTATTTATCCCAAAACCGGACATCGCCAAACTTATTCGTTCCTCACCTTCAACTTCAGTTTTCAAAAAATTCATTAGGTCATCCAGTCTATCTTTAGCTTCTTTCTTCGAATGTGAAGTGACACTTCGATTCCAAGCCTTTAAAAAGTCATGGGGAAAACAGGATTCTACCATTGGATAGAGTATTGAGGCACATTTATCTGTAGTTACGCCTAACGTGTCAAGGGCCCTCATATAGGATTCAAGTTTGTCGTACAAATAAGTGATGCATGGTTTCTCTTGAGTCTGCACGGAAATAATAAGTTTCAACAATTCTCTTACATACACCTCAATTAAAAGGTCTTCTTTCCCGAACCTTGTTCTCAAGGAATCCACTGCTTTTACATAATTATTCCCCGTCGGTGGAAAACTCTCTATGACTTCCCTTGCCCTTGATCCAACAACTGTGGCTTGGACTAGGTACTGGAACTTGTCTTCCGGTGCTATATCCTCATCCTTGTGGATGTTAGAAAACTGCCCCCAGAACGGCAACCATTCTTTGATGTCACCTCCAAATTTTCTAAATTCCAATTTTGGGAGTGTAAATTTTCTCTTACAATTATCTTCATTTGGGAAGGCTAAAGCGTTAAACTGATTAGAATTGGCACCTTTGGTAGCTTGTATTCTCGCCAACTCGATTTTCATATCGTTTTCTTGTTTAGCCTTTTGCAATTCAAACTCCCTGTCTTCTTTTTCTCTCGCCAATTTCAATGCCAATTCTTCTTTTTCTCTCGCCAATTTCAATTCTTTTTCTTCTTTTTCTCTCGCCAATTTCAATTCTTTTTCTTCTTTCTCTCTCGCCAATTTCAATGCAAATTCTTTTTCTTCTTTTTCTCTTCTTTCAGATACCGCTGTCGTCAAAAGCTCTTGAACAAATCCCGGATCATCTTTTGTTGTTTGGTTTTCCGAAATCTTCTTTTTAATATCGCCAATATTCATCTCCGGCAATACATTTTCCCCTAACGCTTCGGCCACTGTTTTTAAATCGTCCTTCTTTAAGCCTTTCACTTTGAACACAGATTCCATTTCGTAGCAAATAAATAATAGTTTTTACCTTGTAGCAAAAAGTTCGTCCGAGACCTTACACGCTCGAATCCCGGCAGGGATGCCAAATGTCGCAAATATGCAAAACTTAAGTAAAAGGAACAGTAGCTAAAAAACGTTTTAACGACAGAAAAAAAAACCAACAAAATTTATTTTAAAGAAAAAAGAACACTTACATTTTACACTGTTGCCAAAAGTTACAAATTATGTTTCACACAGACAATAAATGAATATTTGCGCGCGTGACATCTTCCGATATATAAAGTGGGATGCTAATTTATGGTGTTTCACTACATTCTCCCACCTTTGAACTTGAGGAAAAACTTAGAATACAAGCACTAGTAGTACTGCAAGTTCAAACGACTTGGAGCTCGGGAGCATCGCCCGTATCTGGTTCGTATACTCGTATCTTTGAGTCCAGAATCGATGTTTTCGGACGGTAAGTCATTTGTCTGGAAGTGTGACCTTTCAGCTTCTTGTACTTCAAGTGGATACAGACGCTGTAGCGGCCGTAAAAATGTTCCAGACCTTGTCTTCACGTGGGCAAGTCGAACATTCCCATCCTTTCCGGGATACAACTTTAAAACCCTCGCTAAAGGCCAGCTTAGTCTTTTGCAGTTCGTATCGCCTACTAATACGACATCTCCTTCTTTCACATCCACATGTTGATCCCCTTTAACCTTGTAATATTCTCTTAGCTGTCCAAGATATTCAATCCGGAAACGTTTCCGCAGGTCTTCTCGTACACGAAGCCTATAAGCCAATCTTTTATTCAACCTCTTTGCATCTATTTCTTCAAAGTCTGCCACTCCAAACTCTTCGATTTCATTTAAAAACATTGATGGTGACAGCACCTTTAAATCATCGAGGTCTTCAGAGACGTAAGTCATTGGTCTAGAGTTGATTAAACTCTCTGCTTCGCACAAAACTGTACTTAACTCTTCAGCCTGTAAGCAAGCATTGCCAATTACTCTTCTAAGAATTCTTTTCAGGAGACCAATCAGCCTTTCCCAAAAACCTCCTCTTCCGATATATAAAGTGGGATGCTAATTTATGGTGTTTCACTACAGGTGTAATGGTAGCTATATATTTTCCTCGCCAAATTTTAGTCGCCAAATGAGCTAAAATGTATTTATTCGGGAAATTACTATGACATTATCTGTTAATTTTATGGCATTTTTTAAATTTTGAATTTTTAATGTAATATAAGTAGCGGGATTTTGTACTTTAATAACGAACGGTATCAGCAACATAAGCTTATTAAAAAGCAAATAAACATATAAAAAAATGCAAATCGTTTGCTGTTTGCTGGAGTAGCTTATTTTTAATTCTTACTGATTATTTTTTTACTTAAATAGGTATTCTCTTTAATTTGAGCTTCTTATCAAAGGTATTTTTGAAATTAATATTAATTATTACTGTATCCAAGATGGGTAATTAAATGGAAAAAATTACTGGGTAATCTTCATATCTTATGTAACTCAAATGAAAGAAAAAATAGTTAAATTGACTATAAAATTATTTTTTCACCTCTACCCGTGCAACGTCGGGTATAACAGCTAGTAATACATAAGTGCGAGCTTAACTTAGTGAGAAAAAAAATCGCAAGCTGATGATCACAAACGAAATCATTGCGGATGAAAGGGTTTAAACCATGTTCTCCCCTAATTGTTTAGAGCAATGTATTTACAATTTTAATTTCAGAAGAAAAAAAATAATTTTCTAAAAAGTTTTAGTTCTGTAGTGGCAACAGAAATTCTGAATGAAAATAAATTCTTTATCGAGCCGCGAATGGTAAATCAATATTAAGCCGGAACAGAGCATAAATCAACGGAAATGCAAGAATGAAAGCTGGAAAGAACTACGTCACCAGAAGTAAGCCAATCAACTTGTTTATGCGATATGTTGCGTTTTCTTAACTATTAAAAAATATAATGGATCCATAACATACCTATAGTTCATAAAAAGAAATACTTTTTTTTATTCGGCCAATTTATCCCATTTAGTACACACTCAATAACAATAATGAAAAATGGACAAATAAAAAAAAGTATAATTATTGAGCAATTTTCCTTCTTAAATGAGGTCTGAACTTTGACGACAATGAGCAATCCTGAATAATCACACCCCAATTCCAATAATCCTCTTAAACCTTTACAAAAAAAAGAAACTATTTTTTTCTTCAAACTTAAAACATCCACTGACTAGTTAGAGATCAGATCTTTAATGTCTCTTTATTGCATCTCTAGAAAGACGATCACTTTAAAACTATAACCTCTGACAATGGATATATAATGGATTCAATAGGATGGAGAAGGTTGCCTTGAAAAAAAGGTGAAGCTGTCGGAAAAGTCGCCAAATCTATCCCATGTATCAAATGAAAAGAATCGAGACATGCTCATCTTATGATATGAGTCTTGAAGAAGGGTGTATTATGGATTTAAAATAGAACCTCTTGGATTTCTTGGAAAATAGTGTTTTAATGTGTAAAAATGTTCTATTTAAATACAAATCTATCGTGAGCTGCATTTATCTCACCAATGAACTTAGACCTTTATTTGCGTAACTACAACATATAAGAAAGCATACTAAAAGATGGAACTTTTTAGTACAAAAAGGGTTCAATTCAATGGTGAGGATACTGGAGTTAAACTATCCATGTCAGAAATAAGGACTATTTGCACAGTTGTAATCAGATTTTTGAAAAAATTATATTTGTTTCACAGTTTCATTTAAATAAATAAAAGTTTCTAAATAGGAAAAAAGATTGCGGCAACAGCGATTCTTTATTAAAACAAAGCCAAATAATTCGCCATGTTAATGGTTAGGGTGCATAGCAGAAGCGATTAAGGCTTCACTTGACTGCATCGCTTTTAAACCGAAACCATTTCTATCTTCTTTATCCTCCACGGTCTTCCTCACAAACAGCATTTAACCCATACTTCCCAACTTCAACGATTAGGTATGAGTGCCAATAAGGAAATACTCATAAGAATCGAGATGCCACAATTAGCCACCGATTTTGATTACTCTACCCGCTCATCCACTCTTCATTTGAAATCGATAAGAAGTTAATTGGCCTGGGTGGATTGGTTTTTTAAGCCAATTATCTTTTACCTGTGGGCAATGCTGTGAAAATATGAATAAACAGTATGGGAGGTTGGCCACAGGGTGACTTTTTTTTTCTCTTCTCGTTATTTAGGCTTAGTGGACAGCGGTTATGTTTTGTTTAATGTTCAATTAATTATAGCTGAGTCATATTCTTATTAAAGAAACAGGATGCATAATCCAAGAGTAAGTTCTATTTAAAACACCATAATATTACGTTTGGTGGATAAACGTATACACGTGCTGACACGGCTCAACGTAAACGTGGTTACGTGCCGGCTTGAAAATCACATACATTTCCGGATGGATGTATTAAAATAAAATTAAGATAAACGAATTGATTTTTTTTACAAATTAGCAAATTAATGGATACCTAATATATATCGAAATTAATATCATGAAACAAAATACCAGAAGATAGAGCTTTTTTTTTAAGAAAAGAAAGTAATCCCCTTAACTTTGTGTAATTAGTTAATCAGTATTGATGATTCTATAGAAAATATTAATTAGTTCCTTCACAGGAGCCAAATTCTTTTAGATGACCTCATAGCTAACTAGCATAGTAACACCAGTAGCCGAAGTTATCAAGCATTCTTCTTGGCCCTATTAGTTAATTGCAAAAAAAGCATAATTAATCCACTAACTATTAACAACCCAACTAAACATTAACTAATGGCAGTAAATTTAACGAGATCGGGCATAAAACACTTGAAGCCCGACCAGGAAAAAGCAAAATTCCATCAAGCCTTTTAGTCAATCAATTTTAACTCTTTTATTTTTAACTCTAAAATACATATTTCTCACTTATAGTATCGCGTCTGATCCAAACCAATCTAATGGCCACGAGAAATTTTTTATAGCTGTTAAAATTTTAATTAAAACTTGTAATAACGTAGTCACATTTTTCAAATGCAAGCATAACTAATCGGCTAAAAAAATTAATAGATTTCTGTTAACTGATGTAGCCGTAACACTAGAAGAAAACATTCCTCTTTTCTCAGATAGTTTTAGAGACAATAAATTATAACTAAACTCAATCAATTTTAACTAATCAATCAATTTTAACTCATTTTAACGCTTTTAGTTTTAACGATCAAGGGAAAAAAACTCTTTTAAAAAACTATTTAAAAGACATATTTCTCACCTATAATACCTAGCGTCGGATACAAGCAAATCTAATGGCGATGAGAACAATTTTATAGCTTTTGAAATTTTAATTGAAACTTATAATAACGCAGTCATATTTTTCAAAACAAAAATAACTAATCGAACTAATGACTATAACTAAAAAACTTAATAGTCTTCTGGGAACTGCCGTAACACCAGAAGCTGAATTCATCAAGCATTCCTCTTGACTGAGATAGTTTCGGACAATCAATGTTAACACTTTTAGTTTTAACGATCCAGAAAGAAAAAAAGCCTAATCCCAGCAAAGGAGTGTAAAGACGGTGAGAAAGTCTCCGGGTGGGGTCATTTCAATTATATACTATTTTAACTCTTTTATTTTTAACGCTAAAAGGTGTATTTCTCACCTTATAGCATTATAACGTCAGATCCAAAAGAATCTAATGGTGATGAGAAAATCTTAATTTAAACTCATTGAGCAAAAACTTCACTCGTTGAGCAAAAATTTTATAGCTTTTGAAATTTTAATTGAAACTTATAATAACGCATGCAGTCATATTATTTAAAGCAAAAATAACTAATGAACATAACTAAAAAACTTAATAGACTTCTGGGAACTGCCGTAACACCAGAAGCCGAATTCATCAAGCATTCCTCTTGGCTGAGATAGTTTCAGACAATCAATTTTAACTCTTTTAGTTTTAGCGATCGAGAAAGAAAAAAGGCCTAATCCCAGCAAAGGAGTGTAAAGACGGTGAGAAAGTCTCCGGGTGGGGTCATTTCAATTAACCCGTGAGTTCGAGTCCAGGAGGGTGGAAGCATGGGATCAACAGGTGAAGAGGAGGATCCTGCTACCGGCTTTTTTCGGCTGGCTCTTGACAACTTCTGACTCCCACTATAAATCTTCCGCTGCTTCATAAACAATCTTCAGGTAGTCTCAGGGCTACCTGAAAAAATGCCTCTGAGGTTTTCTTTTCTTCTTCCACGGAACGGATTACAAACGTAGTTGGCTAAGTAGCCTTGACTAAAAAAATATATACATTGTGTTTTTTTTTAGTAAAATTGTTTAATATTTAGGGTGTCAACAACTTTATTCAACTTCTGTAAAACATGTATTAATATATTTTCTGTAACACGTTTAAATTTGTTTATATTTTTATGCAAAAGAAGTAAAGGGAAAGGATGACATTTTTATATTTAACAACGAAATTAAAGGCCTTTTTTATATCAAACAACGAAATTCAAGCCTTCGTATAAGAATACGATATTTTCGTAAAGGTTTCGTTACAGGTACAAGTACTTAAATCTTACCACAATACCTATTCTAAATGCAATAATTTATCATATATTACATCATCATAGCACGTACATAAATTTGACCACAGTTCAGATCATTTGTACAAAGATTGCGCTAGTATTATATCATAAAGATCTATATGATTATTTTATCGATGCTTAATATTTTTGGGGCCAATTTGTAGGTCGAGTATGATGCGTTATAGCATAAGTATCATTTGGAATAACTAACAAACAGGTCAGGACCCACAGCTCAAGGCACACATGTGACAGATTCAGAAATAAATCTACCACAAACGCATTATCTCTTAAAGATGGCTTCCAATAATTTATGTTCCATAATTAAATAATATGCCATCAATATTTATAGATTACTGTTGTAGCCATTCTTAATTACGGCCAGTCTTCTTTCAGACTTCTATGCAAAAAAAAAAAATGCCTTTCCTTACAGGATCCCTCACAATGTCATAAATTATAATAATGTTTATTTTTTTCTTCTGTTGCATTTCGTGACTAATTGAAGATCTAAGTGGAAGAACGTACTAAATGAAATTTTTTAAATAGATTTTTGTCTCAATGACCCTGCGTTATTCCCTCCTGTAAAATATTTTAAATAATTAAAAAATGGGGCTCTTCTCTCTCTCTCTCTCTCTCGCTCTCTCTCTCTCGAAAATTGTATGGGTAACCCTGCATTACTTTTAAAATTTATGTCTGCCAAAATACAGCTTTAAAAAGAATGCATTTTTCTTTCACTCAGTGTGAAAATAGTGCTAGGTAACTAGAAAACAAATTAGAAGGGACAACGTCATCTAGTTCTTGAGTTGGCCTATTGGTGCTACTATGTTCCAAGTGAAATTGGTACTCGAATCAGCAGTCAAGAAAGAATTAATCCTCATTAAGCATCTCTGCAACCACTCAAGACCTGAAATATGATCATTCTTGAGTTTAAAGTATTTTTAAATTCTTAAACTAGTTTCGACAAACTGTGACATCCGTTATAAATAAAAGATAGATGATACTATTATCCTTTTAAATGTGATGTTATTATGTGATCATCTTTAAAAACATCCATTCTTCAAGAGCTGCCGTGATAACCGAAAACAGACAGAAAAATCTGGTTTTAATATCGGTTATAAATCAGAAGCCGATTTCCCTCGACAAAATATCCTCCAGTCCACGCCCGCCAGGATATAAAGAGACTCGTCGCTCTGAATTTAATGAGTGTGTCTGATAAGAGTCTTCGCTGGACTCTCCAGGTGCAGTCTTGAAAGAAAACCGTGGGCGTGGGAGACCGGAAAAAGGTTTTTAATGCCCCTGAAATTTGCCCCATCGAACAGAATACACTTAGGTTGTGCCCACTTGATTATTTGATGGAGCTACTAAACTTTGCTATAGCAAATTTAATCCCCAATGTATAATGCTTTGATTATGAATCTAGAATTTTTAGTTTTCCTGCCCTAAAATTTGCCCTAACTAAATTCGAATAGAATATAGTTATGTTGTGTCCATTTAAGGCTGCTCATCACCCCCAGACCCGGTCCTCCTTCGACCGGGCTTGCTAATGGTAAGTCTATGGGGGGAAAATGGTTTTTGTTCCAAAAAAAAGCAAAGAAATTATAGGAATATTTTGATGCGTTTTTTTTTTTTAAATTCATAAAAATCCAATAAAGTAGTGCTGTATAAGGTTATTTTCTTAAAAAAGTTATTTCCTTTTTTTTAATCTAAATTTTTTTCTATTAAAAAAAGGCAAGTAACGTTTTAAAAAAAATAACCTTATAAAGCACTACTTTATTGGATTTTTATGAATTTAAAAAAAACCGCATCAAAATATTCCTATAATTTCTTTGCTTTTTTTTTGGAACAAAAACCATTTTTCCCCCATAGACTTACCATTAGCAAGCCCGATCGAAGGAGGACGGGGAATGGGGGTGATGAGCAGCCTTAAACGTTTGATGGAGCCACTGAACTTTGTTATAGGAAAATTTGGTGAATAATTTAAATTGCAAGGCAAACTTTTAAGTTTTTTTTTTTTTTTTTGCAATTTCATTTGGGCTTGGAACGTTTTTGCTGCTTTTATTAGCATTGCAACTTATTCGCACTCTAGAGATGCTAGTTACTCTACTGGATACAGATTCCTTTACGGTGCTTATGTTGTGTCCACTTGAATGTTTGATGGAGCCACTTAACTTTGTTTTGGGAAAATTTGGTGCTTGATGTTAAATGCTTTAAATTTGCGCTGGTCATAATTAGTTTGTAGTTTCATTTCGGAGAACGCTTTGCTACTTTGCTAGTGTTCCAACTTTCCAACTAAGTCTCGCTCTAAATACATATTTCGTTACGTAACAGTTATGTCTGCGTTGTGTCCACTTTTTAGTTGAATATTTGATGGAACCACTTAACTTGGTTTTGGGAAAAAATGTTGTCTGATATAAATTTGCGCGAAGGCCTTTTTAGTTTTGTGGCAGTTTTATTTCAGCTTAAAGAACGCTTTGTTGATTTATTAGAATTCTTTCTAACTCGTTCTTAACACTGAAAGAAGTCCCTATTATTACAGCCCATTTTTTTGTCATTTTTTTTAATATACCAGTGATGTAGTGCTTGTTTTACATCACACTGATGTTTTCTTGACGTACAGAATCACATGACGAATTTACTCCAATTCTATTTTCATATAAAAGGTGAGTGTGAGTGCATCGCATCACTGCTAGTGAAGCAAACGTTTTTGACGGTACCACACAATAATTTTACATCATTGGAAATTCCTAGTAGAGGGTGATGTCAACACTTTTACAATCATAATGTGATACTAAGTTAGGGGGGGGGGTTACATTGCAGTTACATCTATCACAGATCTTTTTAAGTTTTAACATTCGGATCTTTTAAAAATGTAGTGAATCAGAATTCTTAACCATATTCATTCAATTAGAAATTTCATTCTTCGAAATTCCCAGTATAGGGTGTAGGGAATACTTTTACGATCATACTGTGTCTCATTGTAATTTCATTCAAATGGCCATCAATAAAATATAGTCGCTCTGAATTTGATGAGTGTGGCTGATAGGAGTCTGATACTGGACCCTCCAGGTGCAGCATCTTGAGGAAAACCGTGGGCGTGGGAGACCGGAAAGAGATTCTTGACGGCGTTCTTTAATGCCCCTGCAATTTGCCCCGAATTAATTCGGACAGAATAATGCTTGGGCCGAAGATTTCTGATAAGACGATAAGGATAGGTTGAGCATTAGCAATTCTAAACGGGAGCAAGCAGGACTACAACGCAGACAAGCAGGCTAACTATTAAAGTCACCGTGTTTTCCAGGCCAGACACTAAAAATGATAAGATACTCGTAGTTTTAATTTATAACTTTCAATTACCTACTATGAAATATATGGCAATGATAGAAATGCGATGAGGTCGAAAATTACAAATGGAGATTTTGTGTTTTCTATATTTTTCACAAAAAAAAAAGTGTTTTTTGATTATGGTCTGTCTGTCTGCCATTCTGTCAGTTTGAAACCCCTTCTATAGTTTGAACTAAAAGGGCTACGGACTTCAAATATAGTATAAGAGTTCCCAGTATCTGTCGGACATTTTAGTTAGATTCTCGAGAAATTAGCCAAAGGGTAGCTCCTATAGAACTTTGTAGTATTTGAAGGGTATTACTGAAAAACAAAAAGAGCTAAGGACTTTAAACTTAGAATAAGAGTTCTTATTAGAACCAACGAGTTCTTATTGTTCCTATTTCATCGACGTTTTAAAGTTGCAGTTACACATCCAAAGCTAACACATCAAATATATGCTATTAAGTGGTAATTCAAAATTTTATGTGGTTTCACACCTCTTGTTTTAGATAAGCAAAATATTGATTGATATATATTGGGCTTTTATCGTCATACCAACATAGTTTGCTTCAGGGAATTTAAACATCAAGCAGTTTCATATTTTCCATATTTATCATTCATAGGTGGATGAAATTGTGTAATATTACGTTTTCTATTAGTGCAGAGGAATGACCACATTGTTGTTAATCGGTAAGTGTGTTTCTATTCTATGAAACGAGAAACCACAAAGAAGCCCCACAGCCAGTTTCATTTTCCATCAATGAGGAAAATTGTCCATATTTTTTTGTATATCAAGCCCCAAATTGTCTCCAACCGAACCGCAGGAGTCAGCGTTCTGAATGCACAATTTCAAACAATCATTTGGTTCGAGAGAGGGGGGAGTCGTCGAATGCCAATTTTTTTCGTCAACATTATGCTCCCCATACAAATAATTCGAAAAGCCTCATGCATTAAAACCTCATAAAATCTTAAAAACCAAGTGTCATACAAAACCCATGAAGGTAGGAATAAGATGTAGATGCTGCTTGGTAAAACTTCAATGTTAAAACAGGTTTTCCAAGTGAAGCCATTGATTACTTCCGCAATAGGTCCAAACGGACGCTTGACGAATTATTTAACGCTATTCTTTGCAATTAATATTACGAGCTACGACACAAAATAAATATTAATTTGAATCTGACTCTTTAAAAGAAGCATATTAAATTTTTCAAATCTTGTACCAATGTCTACAACTGCAAAGATGATTTATTTTCGAATTCCCATCACCGATTTTCAAAGAATAAAACGAGGCTCATCGAATTGTAACCCAATTCAAGTGTGGCCTGTTTGGGCCTATTACATCCATTTGGCGATTTTTTTGCGGTTTCTTCATTTTGAAGCGTTTACACATTCATTCCTACCTCCCTATTCCAAAACCCCACCCGTGGCCGATAGCATCAAGTCCCCCGCCCACCTTCCGCAGAGTATAATAAGCCTTCGTCTTAAAATTCAGGAATTCTGAGGAGTAGTACAGTAATAAAAAAAGGACGCCGTCTCTCATTAATCGCTGGCCCATGATGCGATGATTATAAGCCACGGTGGCTCGAAGTAATGGTCCCTCTATCTGGTAATGACTTGATGCCTCGAGGCATGCACAAGATGTGTCGCTGTCCAGCTCAAAAAGACATTGCAATATGGGGGAGGCACTGTATATTGCAATGCTTTCTATAACAAAGTGTTTGATCAAGAAAAATAAGCTCAGAGCCCAATCTAGACTACAGTGCAAAAGAAACCAGTTCTTCATAGGCCCCTTCCCTTCGAAATGTGGCCTACGGAAGTTTAACTTATTTCCATAATTTGTTACTTTCCATGAATAATGGTGACTCTATGTATTTGTTGAACATCAAACAATTATGGTCTCCATTAAATCAAAATTAAAACAAATTTAAACCTAATTTAAACTATCATTCAATTGATGTCAACATATCTAAAAATCGGTTGCCTAAAACAGATTTGGGGAAACTTGAACTTTCCGGGCCCTGCTCAGACTATAGGCACAACACATTTTGAAGATCCTTAACCTTGATACAGAAAATTTTGCATATGGTTTTCCATAATGATGGAGCTACAGTTGGCTGATAAATCATAATTTTAGCTATCACGTTATAAGCGTCCTCATAAAACATCGATCAAACCAATCATAAAAGGTAAATGATTAAGACAAAGTCCAGTTTAAAACAAAGCGAAGTCTCATGAAATTTTAAAATGTACAGAATTTTTGGGTCTGCAGCATTTAGCATAACATAAACTCGATTTTAGGGGCCCCTATAAAATTTTTGGGCCCTAGGCTCCAGCCTAAATGGGCCTTTTGGTAGATCAGGCTTTGAAAAAGGCACATGATGTAAATTAGTGTCTGGGTTGTGAAGGGCACTTGATCTGAATGTTTTCGAAGCATGAACGAGCAGGGTCTCTGATGCATAGATATGTAATTTAGGAGCATGCATGTGAAAATAAGATTTTGCGTGAACGTTAAATATTTGTGCATCAAAATGTAGACAACTGTCTTGCAAAATCTTATTCCATAAAACACTTTCATTTGACTCAAGCCGCTGTAATCAATTACTACATTTGAAATACAAATAATTTTTTTTTAATCACTTTCGAACTGGATTTCACTTCGACTGACATTTATTATAGAAGGATATTGTGTGCAGCAATATCCTTTTTTAGGGACATTACACATTCTACGGGCCTACCCGGCGGCTCAATGGTTAAGGTGTTAGCCTTTGGAGTACTGAACCCGAGGCTCCGGGTTCTCTACGGGTTCGAATCCCGATAGGGCATGGATTTTTGTGTTTGTCGAGTATATGCGGAGTACGTGCTCGTTAAATCTGTTGGGACCGAAAGTCCTGTGGGCGGTCATTGCCCAGTTTCCTACGGGTACAGGTCCCTGGAGACTATTTCCCTCCGCTTCAGGGACATGTTCAAATTGTGGAGGTGGCGCCCTCGATAGAAGGCAGCAGCTGTCGCGTATGTATGTGTGTGTTGTGTCTGTCTTACTTGACGAAGGTTTATGAGTTGGTCTCTAACAAAGCACTCAATCCTGAAAATATGTCTACCAACCAACCAACCAACCAACCAGCCTACAGCTGGGTTAGAACTTCGTAGCACCACAATAAAACCTAACAGTAAATGAAGTTCAGATTATGAGTAGATAATACCATTTTCTAAACCCATCTTTGATCGCTATCTGCCAGGGCTTCTAACACGCAATGCCCGGGACCGCCTTGTAATATCCCATTGTTACCGATAGATTTATATTTATTTTATTGCTGTTATAAAGGGATGACACTTCTTGACGATGCAATAAAGACTTCTGATTTTATTGCACCATCAAGTCATGTCATTTTGGAAGTAATTGCAGTCTAAGTATTCATTAAATCCTTTTGATAAAAGTAGTTCATTAGAATATCAAATCAAATGTGTTAACCATGCTGTTTTAAATTATTTATACAATACCCAAAACAATAAAAAAGTTTTTTGGTTTGGGAAATTTAAAAATAGTGTGTAAAATTTCGCTTAATTTCAATCTCTAAAATATTTCATCTAAATCGACCATCCTAACATATGGTTTAACTCAGATCTTTCAGACATTAAACTAAAAATGTGGTTACATAGATTTGCATTTCTTTTATTACATAAATTTGGATTTCCTTTCAGTTGGCATATTTCTTTCAGCTGCTTCAAACAATTTAGGCATCTAATTTTTTTAGCAATAAACAAAGGCTGCCATAAAACATTCTCTACAAACTGTACCATATGATCATAAAAAAAAGTGAAATTGTGCGATGGAATGTGAATTTGTTTGACAAAATATAGCTATTGAGCAGCACAGTAATGGTCAATGGAGCTAAGTAACAAGGAGTTGTTTTTTAAATTTTTCCCATTAATTATTTTTTAGATAATTCGATTCGCATAGACATTGGAATCGTTTGCAATTATGCAAATGTTCTCTGGTTTAAAACACATATAACTTGATCTAAGCTGACGGGTATTGATCGCATTTTAGGTTTACCAATTTCTTCGTCTATTATTGTCTTAAGTATCTGGTATCAATAAGTAACCAGCTTGTGATTTAGACGACAACCCCCAAAAAGGTTTCAAAATAACAACTCAACTCCATGCCCTTAGGCAAATCACCTACTCCGCCTTCGCCGCTTGCATCTTCCCTCGTCGCAAATCAAGGGGGGAAGAGACTAACTCCGTAATTAATATTTTCTACGCATAAGACTATTCCGATGTGAGTCGCTAATAACTGTCTTTAAGTCGTACATGACGCGACTCACTAATGTCGTCAATGACTGCTCAGGACCTGTATGATGTACGACATAAAAAGGGGATGGCAATTCTTAGATTCTTATTCACCGTCTTTGATGGTATAGGTAGCACTTGTTGTTGGTGTAAGTTCGACTTAGAGCTGAGCAATGTGTCAGATGTAAATAAAGACGACATTAAAATATTTAACACCAAATGAATAACCACATTGTCACACTTGTTTTTAAATTTTAATACTTTGCGAGAAACTTAAATCACACTGTTGGAATGTTTACATTGCACCACAGTCATTAACTGTTGCCAGTTGACAAGTACTTACAGGAATAAAAATTCTTAAATTGCATTAATAAAAAGTTATTAAAACTAACCCTCACTTTCTCAATTTAAATAATTTTTTTAAACATACATTTCGATGAACTTTTTAGATTAAAGACCTATTGTCCTGTAATAACTCATCCATTCGCAGAGTGTTAAAATTTTAGGTTTGTGAATTGTTTTAGTCATTATATCTGCATCCTGGAGTTTTGGAGCTCTTTTCAGTCTAACGCTCTTTCAGCGCTCTTTTCAGTCTAACAAGCACCAACAGAGAAAATATCATTTGGTAATTTAGTTTTTAAATTGTGAGTTATAATTAAACTAAAATATACTGAAGAGGGCAACACTATTATTTAAACTAATTAAATTGATTATTAAAAAATTGGATGTCATTTTCAGGTTTGAATTTGTTTTTCTATGCTGTTTTGACGATTCTAATACCTGTAAAATTATCATCATCATCATCATTATTATTATTTTCATCAGTATCATTATTATTATTATCATTATTATTATAATTTTTATTATTATTACTATTATTGTTATCATTATCACCATCATTATTGTTGTTATTTTTTCTTTGCGTATATATGTGAAACTTATTTAGCTATTCCGAAGACTAATCACTGCATAATCGTGCACCTAAGATAAACTCAATACCCTAACTCCAAATTATGGCATTCCATTCAACTCCTTCAGCACTAAACTTTAGCAAACAGCGAGTCGCTGAAGACGACATTGTAGGCAGACGGCTGTCACTGCGACTCCGCACAGGTGGTGTCAGACACCTGCCTTTGACTCTCATCATAAGTGGCAGACACACAAATATGCTGGTCGGTCCATGGTTGTCTGACATACCCCCCCCCCTCCCCCCTCCATCATCACATAGTTGTGGGATTTATCAAAATATTTGCTCGCCCACAAGATGACCTTCTTCAAGCTCGCGTTGATCAGCTAACTGAAAGAAGATTTCATGTTTTTGTCGAAGTTTTTTTTTTGTGGATACTTGATTATCCCCATTTTTAGTATCAGGTGTGGCGAAATTGATTGAATTTTTTTATGTTGAAGTGTGTGTAGGTGTGATTTTGGAGAATACATTGGTAGAGAGAGGGAAAAGGTTTCGTATCATTTTAATTTATATCATTTCCGGAGTAACAATTCGATACTTGAGTTCAATTTAATCAATTTTGAGCGGCATTTCTTTCTAAAAATTATGCTTATATCTCTTGAGAAGACAACTTTGATAAATAAAAGTATTCTTTACAAATTTGTAATTAAATTTCAAGTACAATTTTTTGCGTAAAGTTCTGTTAACATATTATGATCTTTTAAAATTTTGTGGTGAAATAAAATTGAGTAGGATATTGGAAAACATCTTGGTAAATTAAAAAAGTTTTGTCTAACTTCATTCTTGAGTTTAATTTGATCAATTTTGAATTCATTAATGAAAATTTTATTCATTACCCTGAGAAGTAAATTCTGATACATATTAGTATTCTGCACAGTTTGTAATACAATTTTAGATATTCATAACTGCCACATACAAGTTGAACTATCCTAAATCCCAAAGCGGTGGTTTCAGCAACCCAAAACCCTTAAAACACCCACTAAATGTACCCCTGAATTGAGTTGAGGCACGATCTTCGATACGATTAGCCACCAGATTCACATTTGTGAAACCTGCCATGCTGTTTCTCACGCCCTCTGAAAAAAAAACCTATCTTGCAGCATCAATGGGGGAAGAGATAGGGTGTAAGAAGGCCCTGAAGCCAAAGACGCAGCAGATACTGCCAGCATTGGGCTGACAAAGTCATAAATTATTGATCGAAAGTGAGTGTTAAACAATAAAACTTGTTATTTTAAGCAGAACTTCATAGCGTTTGCCTGGAGGAAAAAAGATGTTTGCAGAAGGGTGCACCTAATTTTGCCTTGATTTTGTAAATGGAGTTAGTCAATTTTTAATTGATAAACTTTACTGAAAGACGGACAAACAAATGTATATTAATTACAAGGCTGATCTTTTAAAAGTGGTTATAAAAGGTATAGAACAAAACACAATCGTTCACATCTTGCAAAGACATTCATGATTCATTGCATGCAGAAAAATCGTAGGCTGCATCTAATTAAAAATTGAGCACGTCAAGCTAGGGCTTATATCACACTAATAATTAATACTCATTTCACAGGTAAGGTAACATTATTTACAGAAAAGGCGATTTTTTGTGTATTTTCATGAGAGTCTGGTCTAGACTTCAGTACAAGAGAAGACACTATTTTATCATCCAGGTAATGGGCATCCATCCTAATGTCCTTGAGTGTTGTTGGTTGTTATACATATATTTTCAGGCTTGTGTGCTTGGTCAGAGACCAGCTTATAAACCTTCGTCAAGTAAGACAGTCACAACACACACACACACATAAGTGACAGATGCTGCCATCTATCGCGCGCCACCTCCACAATTTAGACATGTCCCTGAAGGGGAGGGAAATAGTCTCCAGGGACCTGTACCTGTGGGAAACTGCTTAATGACCGCCCACGGGACTTTCGGACCCAACCGATTTAACGAGCACGTACTCCGCATATACTCGGTGTGTCTTCAGCGACCAAGACTCGATCGCGGGACCTCTCGATCCGGAGATCAAGACACTGACCACAGGGCTCCACACAGGCCCCTTCAGTATGGTTTGTCACTTTAAAAAAGATTCAGTCCCATTACAGCTTTGTCAAATTCAGCAACTCACCGCAAAAGGTCAACAACTGCCCTGCCGAAGATGACTCTAATGCCCAATCTGATCTCCATTTGGCTATGGGTTTTGTCACGCGATGCCCAGGGATCGGCTGGAGCTCACAGACCTGTTGCCTCTGGGCCATTGTTAGTTACGCACCTTCAGGGACAAAGAGACCCAACTTCAAAACTGAAGCTTTAGATAAAAAAAAAATTGTTCATCTAGTGGATATAGTATCTTTTTTTTTAATTGCTGAAGACATCTCTCTTTAGACCATTGTTAGTTATGTACAAATCGACCCCACTACAACACCATGTGATGCTTTTATTTTTCAGTTTGATCAGTTTCAGTCAGCCTGAATATTTCACACATAGTTTCAATTATATTTTTTTTATATAAAATATTGATAACAGAGCTATTGCATTTGGGCATTGTTAGTTTGGCATCTCAGAGACCAACCGATCCAACTCCAAAACTGAAGCTTAATTTTTTAAAAAAAATTCAGTTATGTTCTGTTTATTTCATCTACTGGTAACGTTTCCTTTTTTTTTTTATTAAAAGACCGACCTTTCCTTTTACATCATTGCCAGTTAGGCATCTCAAGCACAAAGCAACCCCACACCAAAACGAACTTAAACTTTTTTTTTCCAGTTTTGTTTTGAATATTTTACATCGTATGATATTTTAAAATGTAAAATAATCAGACCTATTTCCTTTGAGTCATTGTTAGTAAAACACCTGAGTGACAAAGCGACCCAACTCCAAAACTGAAGTTTAATAAATGTTTTATTTTGTAGTTGTGTTGAGTGTATTTCATCGAGTGGCAATTGAAAAAAATTTTAATTATAAAAAGACTAATATCTGACTTCTTCCATTGATATATTGTTAGTTAGGCACCTTGGGTACAAAGCGACTTGATAAAAAGCAAACTGAAGATTATTTTTAGTTTTGTTCTGAATATTTTACATCTAGTGGCAATAGTATTTTTAAGTGAATACCGATTTTAGATCTATTTCTTTTGAGCCATTGGTAGTTAGTTACACCTTTGGGGGAGAAAACGATCCAATCCCCAAACTTCTTTTTTTTTTCAGTTTTGCTACGGAAATTTTGCATCTAGGGTAAATGGTTTTTTTAAAATTCAAATAAAATTTGACCGGCAACTAAAAACGTGTATTTTCTCTTTATGAAAAAATTCTTACGCTGTACTATGATAGTATTCTATGGTTCTACAGTACAAAATCAAAGAAAATGTTGCCTTAGATGTCGATATCACCAGAAGAAATTTTAATTTGTTTCAGAAAAAAATCCAATTGAAACAAGTATTGGTAGAAACTGACGTTTTTAAAATTAAATAGTTGAAACGAATTTAGCTATTCCCAGTAATTATATAATTAAAGCTCAATATCAGTTTAAATTTTTACATAAATTCAACATTAGTAAATGAAACTCATTTAGTTATTCTTGAAGATATTGGCCAAACTTATATTTCGAATGCATAATAAATATAATAACGTAATCTTAATGTGATCATATACGAGCAGTTGCACACACTTCATATAAAATACTAATGCCTTAATAAAGTTGTCCTTTTATACAACACATTAGAATTATAATATGGTATGATACATAACGTATTAATGTATTATAAATATGCAATCATAAATATTTAATAGATTGATAACATAGAGTACATCCTAATCTTTTTTTATTCACCTCCGACCTACTTAGTACCGAAATCACAGATTCTGCGAACCATCATTTGGCATTCAGCCTGAAGTACACCATTATAGAAGCTAAATAGGTTAATCCTTCCCCCTTCGCCCATGGTAAAGAGAGACTCAGCAGCTAAATATTTAATTAGACTCCTAAAGCGTATGTGCATTTAGACACCAAAAAAAATGGCTCAAAAACATATCCTTTCTAATTTCTTAATTCGATTCCACCAAGAAGTCGTGATCAATTCATAAACGAGGGAAATTCGTTCTGTAAAGGAAAAGAATGGGACGATTATTATGATGTGGTGGCGGGGCCAGTCATTTACTACCGTGCGTTCTTTTCTTTTTTTTTCGGGGCCCATGTTTTGCCCATTAGTCGGGCCCTGGCCCCTGTGACCCGCTGCTACTGAGAAATCGGCTTCTGAGGTGAATCCGCCCACCCCTTTTGTGCTTTTGAGGGGGCATCCACAAATTACGCGATAAGTTTAGGAGGGAAGGGGTCGAGCCGAATATCTTCAAATCTCAGGTTTCGTGTCAAATATCACGTCATTTTTCAAAAAAGAAACAACGTAAAATTGCAAGAAAACTGGGTTTCTGGATTTAAATTTGGCGAACTATTGCATGAAAATATTAATCCAGAGATTTAAAAGATTTTAAGAGTGAAAGACATGAATCTCTGAGTAGAAGATTCTTTTAAGACATAGAAAGCTTTAAAGAATATTAAAATTAAAAAAAAAATACGCATTTCGAAAATCTCGCATGTGATTACCATGGGGGAGGGGGGGGGGGTAAAAAAAATTCATAAAAATCGCATACTTAGATGCATGAACACCCCCAATTAATTTCAGGGGAACACATACAAATTTATTTTGTAGATTGATTTGGTTAAGGCTGTTCATCACCCCCAGACCCGGTCCTCCTTCGACCGGGCTTGCTAATGGTAAGTCTATGGGGGGGAAATGGTTTTTGTTCCAAAAAAAAGCAAAGAAATTATAGGAATATTTTGATGCGTTTTTTTTTAAATTCATAAAAATCCAATAAAGTAGTGCTGTATAAGGTTATTTTTTTAAAAAAGTTATTTCCTTTTTTTTAATCTAAATTTTTTTCTATTAAAAAAAGGCAAGTAACGTTTTTAAAAAAATAACCTTATAAAGCACTACTTTATTGGATTTTTATGAATTTAAAAAAAACCGCATCAAAATATTCCTATAATTTCTTTGCTTTTTTTTGGAACAAAAACCATTTTTCCCCCATAGACTTACCATTACCAAGCCCTGTCGAAGGAGGACCGGGTCTGGGGGTGATGAACAGCCTTAAGTTAACGTCACACTAGAGCTACAACAGGAGTATTGAGGAGTCTAGAGGTCAAGGGGGGTACAAGCAGAAAATGTTTGCGTATGATCGCCAGTAATGATAGTTCCAGTTGACCCGATGTATCAAATATTTTTTTCCGCTCTTTTATCAGCTTTCTTATAACATCAATCAGACCAATCGTATTAGGCCAATGTTTTAGTCATGTGCACGCTAAAAATAAAAAGCGGCATCAAAACAGTTTAAAATTTACTACAGTTTCGGAGGTCCACAACATTCATAAAAGTAACTGAAATTTTAGGGTCTCTAATATTTTGGGGTCCGCTGGCCCTGGCCTAACAGGCCTCATCGAATATCAGACACTGGGTAGTAGAACAAGCACACAAGCTGGAATATATATGTATCATACCATACCATACCATACTGGGTAGTAGGGTCTCAGGGGACCTACATCTGTTTAGTAACTGTCTGCAAGCAGTACACACAGTAATTCAATGTTCTTCGGGATCTTTCCAATGTTAATCTGATATTACGATACATTCGACATAGAGAGGAGATTTTTTCAACTCAAACCTAATTTTCAAAAAAAAATATTAAGTTATTTTAACTTTCCAAATGTAATGTGGGAAGTCTCTTGAACCCTTTAGTGGTATAAATATTATTTAAAAGCATTTTATTTGAAACAAATTTTTTGTGTTTAAAATTTAAATTTAAATCTCATACTCGAGGAAAACAAGCATACGCTTTCTTCAAATCCGCTGTGATCCAAGAGTCTCAGCATATGAATAATAGCCCAAATGAATATTTTACGAACTGTCTAATAGCGTTGAAAACATAATTTACATTTTGCAATAGTAATTTTATCTTATTTCATTGCATATGAAGAAAGAATACATTAATATTAATGTAAACCACTTTCAGTTGTTTTCCCTACTTACAGTATATGTCCCAGGAAAAACACCCTTTACGGTAGATACTAGAGATTTTCCTCTCCCTTGGGTTTTCACTCAGAAACCATAGGGCACAGTTGTGAAATATACTGTAATCGTTCCTGCCTATTTCTAGCCTCCATAAGGAGATTTAACACAGCCAATATATACTAAGTTATTCGAATCTCTATTTTTAGTTTTGTTTAGATGTACACACTGAGTTGCTTATTTGTCTTAATTAACGTCGCTCTAGAGCTACGTGAGGGGTCTTGGTGACTGTACATGTTAGAATTGCAACAGTTTCCTGAGAATTATTCGCTAATTTTTGTATTTTTAATGATAAGTCGGAAGCAAAAGCAGCAGATAATGAAGCAAGCACGAAATGGACAATTGTCTACAGAAATCGCTTCCGTCGTCAGTAAATTTAAAGAAAATTCGTTTAAATGAGTGCATAGGTAGAAATTATATGGCGTCATTTTTTAAAAAAAAGTCGAAATGGCTTATTTTAGGCATTACTTAATCTGATAATGTTATTAAAAGACGTTGTCCATATGCGTCTTTAGTCTTAAATGAATCTTTCAGGTTAACTTATTGTTTACTTTTTGACGGTATGTGCAATTGGAAAAGGGCATTTTCTACTATTTTTACTACAGGGGGAAAGTTATACTTCAAAATTATGTAAATTGGACGAAAAATAATGTATCTCACAAACTCAGAGTTTACTATATTCTGAACTTGATACTCTACAGACTTTTTTGGCCTTAAGCCTATGAGTGCCTGAGTAAGCAATTGTGTACGCCTATGTTTGCACGTTATCTGTAATTTAATTTGCGATTTGAAAGGGGCATATTTGTAATTTAACTTGGCCAACAATGAAAACTGTTGTCAAATTGTATTTTTCTGCCGAAAATAAGAGATTCATTGAGTTAAAAAATATATTATTTCAAATTGATGTGTATGTCAGCTAGCTTTTTTTATATAAAATTTCCCCAAGGAACCAGTCGGAGATACCATTTCCCTTCGTGCAGCCCAATGTGAATTATCCTTTGAATGTTGCCAAGAAGTAAAAAGTTGAAAACTGCCTAGGCCTACGAAACACACACTTTCAAAAATGCATGCTCAAAAACGACGAAATTTTCCTTAATTTTGACGATTCCGTTACTGGCAAATGCTCCGAGTTTTCGTTTCTTCAAAGTGAGGAAATTTGAATCGTCATTTTTATGAGGATTTGAATGTCGTCTAATCTAAAGAAATATTTCGTCATTTTTGAGCATGTGAGTACAACAATGAGATTCAGTTTCCTCAAAATCAAGATACAGAATCGTCAAATCACGATCGTAAGAGTGAGGATTCAAAAGTCACGTGATAGTTTGACGAAACAATCCTCAAAATTAACGAAATGAGGCTTGAGGATTCATGAATCGTCAAAAATGAAAGTGTTATTTCTGAGAGTGCAAAATGTCAGATAAAAGCCATGTTCTCTCCACCTTGAACGCAAGGAACATGCACGAATTTCCATTTCTGCAAACTACTACACGGCCCCTCTCAAACCCAACAACCCGTCAAAGCTACTCCCCCTCCCATTCAAAGGGGATGAAGAAGAAGAAGAAGCAAAAAAGCAGCAGCAGCAAAAAAAGCAACAGGTAGGTAGGACCACGTGATAACAGTCGGTAGATTTTACCAGAGGTAGAAAAAACGCCATCCATCAAGCGCTACAGCGAAATTGGCCCAACTCTGTGATTACCGCTAAACATTGGCACAACGCTGATAAGAGTGTAATGGCCATGCCCCGGAGGGGGGCGGTTTAAGGGGGGGGGTCTGGATTTTCCCTTTCCACCCACCCACCGCCTATTTCTGCTGAAGAGGTTTTGTTCTTCGGCATGTTCTTTCTTTTCTTGCTTATAATGATGACCGGTTATTAACTTTGCCCATTGACTGACTCTCTTCTGATCTTTTTTGTAGGGGGTTATGGTTGACTTGGGTTTTGGGTTGAGGATGGGCCGTACTAGAGCACCCATACGGGCTGTTAGCTGGGTTGGTTTTTGGAAGCTTGGTTTATTACTTTGACAGAGACGTGCTTATACCAGTAATTATCCTTGTATTTTGAGGGCTGTTCGTACTTGTGACTAAGTGACGATTTCAATGGAACTTCAAGCGATAACATTCGTCAAGAACGTTAAAACTTTGGACTTAGAACCAAGAGACTTGGGTTTTGGGTTGTGGATGGGCAGTACTAGAGCACCCATATGGGCTGTTAGCTTGGTTGGTTTTTGGAAACTTGGTTAATTACTTTGACAGAGACGTGCTTATACCAGCAATTATCCTTGTTGTATTTTGAGGGCTCTTCGTACTTGAGACTAAGTGACAATTCCAATGGAACCTCGAGCGATATCTTTCGCAACGATATTAAAATTTTCCACTTCAAAGATTTAATAATTAATAAAGTAAGAAACTTAATCATTAATAAAGTAGTAAATTTTCTTATTTAGCTGCATATGGGATATTGGGTTGCAATTTTAAACTTCGTCAAGAGACGAAACTGACATGACATTGTAGAGACATCGTAAGCGGAGTTAGGGCGTAACAACTTCTTTTGACAGCCCCGAAACTAGCATTGGGTTTAAAACTTATACAGTTGGCAAAATATATATCGATGCATGAAACTAAATTTCTACTGACGTTCACAGGTAGATGTAAATTTTAAATATTCAAAAATATTCTTTTTAGGTTAGAAACGAACTAGAATTTTACTCTAGATATTTTTCAGTCATTATTACGGAATTTATACCCCCCAAGTTCTTAGAGAAAGTACTTTCCTTGCTGACTAGATTAGAGGGTAGAGATACCAGATTAGGTCTGTACCAGATAAATAAATCGTAAACGGTGTCTCTCTCTCTCTCTCTGAAAGGGCGTGTCAAAACCAGGAATTTAAATTTCCGTCTACACACAAAAATAACCTAAGTTATGGTTGTAGTAGGAGTGCTGCCCTACTTATTTATGCGGCGCCCACTGAAAGAGCCCCTCTTGGACAATCTTCTAATTGGGGGATGGGCGGTCGTGGAATGTTTGGCCCGTGGCTGTTGTCGGCTCCGGTGCGTCCCACACTCCTGTTATTAGACCTTGTTCCGGTGAATTTGCCGCACTTACGGTGCAGTATGATCCATATTGGCAATGTTAAGTCAATGAGAGATTTCACAAATGACCGGGGGAAATGTCGCATTTACGGTTTTGTCAAAGATATTCGTTTAATTAGTGAGTAAAAGTTAGTTAAGTGAATTAAATCTGGCACATTGCAAGTGCGGTATGTTTTGCTGGCTTATATTGTCGGAACAAGATTGCCTTGACACTACACCATAGAGTTAGGAAGGAGTAGTAGACAGTTCAAATGGTTTGAAGCAGGGCTGTCAGGTTTTTCGAGCTACTGCACGTAACATACCGGCACTGAGGTATCCCAAGATGCACCGCTTTAGCGGTATTGTGAGCTACTGCGCAGAACATAGTAACTGACAACGATGCACCGCTTTAGCCTGCTTCTTTTGGGCGCGTTACTACGCACATACATGTGGCCCGCTCTATTCTCTTTCCTAACCCTATGCATTTCCACTACAATCGAGAATAACCGAGTTTCTTTTCTAATACAGTGCATCATAAAAAATCTAGGGTAAAATAAAGATGTGTTCTAAATTAAAGATCATGGATTTATACCAATTTAAACTTGATAAAATACATGGCTAACATAAGATTGAGAAGATATGAAATTTCAAACCTTTTTACCAATATTTTCCATTGCTATTCGCTATAAATGCGATCATGGCAATAATAGTCGTAAAATTAGTTTAGTTAGCTACAGAACTATAGTACTAATTTTTAAAGCAATTAAAAACCTACTTCTTTCCAAAAAAAATTTTATTCCACATGCATCTAAAAATAAGAGCTCAAGATAAATAACAAACTTTTCCGAAAAGTTTGTTATTCCATAACTCTATAAATTAAGAGTTCGATATATAACCCTTTCGAATCCGATTTATTGCTTCATGCACAAGAGCATTCCGGCCATCTGTTTTCAGTATGCGAAACACAGCGTCTCAAAAGCGCCGCGGCAAAGAGCAACGATAAGATCTTCGACAAGTTCGATTCATCGGAACCTAATTGCCTTCGACGTGCCAATGAGTCTTGGATTGCACACGTGAATCCTATCCCCCTGATCCGGATTTCAATTTTCTGAAACCCATTTTCTTATCCCGGATGGCATCGAAGAGGTCTATTTGCCATCTTCCCATTTTTTCTCGCTTTCGATTTGGGCTCCTATTGCGTGGAGGTGAAACCAAGATGGGGATGCGGTCAGAAGAAAAACACGCAAGAATGCGGTGCATCGAGTGAAGCTGTGATGTTTCTGCCACGCAGCCCGATTGGCGAGTGATTTGGCGTTATTTTCATGAGGAATCAATGTTGCCACAATATACCTCGAGAAACTTTGTTTAAGAGTGTTCAATTTTGAATTTATTTTTTAGTATTTGTTTTTGAATATTTGGTTGTAAAATTTATTAAAAAGTAAAAAAAATATTTGAACCAATTAAAAAAAAATGGGATGGTAGAGACACGTAAGTCAGCTACATTTATTGAATACAAAAAAAAAAGTAAAATATTCAATTTGGAAATGTGGCTTAAAAATTAATTTTTCCCATTGGTTTAACACCGAAGCGCTTTGGCTTGGAGACTCACGCTCATTCGGCCTCATTCGCCGTTTCAGTTAAAATGTGAAAGAAAAAAATTTAAGAAAGTTTTAAAAATCTACTTATAGTGGATTGTTATCAATTCAAATTCGACGGGCGCTCTACGTCACGATAGGATGTGCGGGAGTTTCGGTTCGTTGGGGGTTCGGTATCAACTTGGCGATTTTAACTATACTTCCCACCACCCTTTTTTGAAACACTTTAGGGATGGAGAACAGAAACAGGATTTTTTGCCTTCGGTTTTGACTAAAAAACAGGTTTTTCATAAGGCCGGTCTTAATGTTCAGTAAAAAAAAAAAAAAAACGGTTTTTCAAAACCGTTTTTTCCCCCCTTGAAAAACCGCCATCCTTACCGTTTCTTATTTGGTTGGCGGCGAGTATAGCTTCATTTTTTTTCTCTTGCCAAACATTTTCGTTTTATTTAGCCTCCACGATTCGGGCTTCTGTTCTCCTCGGAGGACAGGAATAATTGGTTTACGACACGATTGCGATCGAAGAGGAAATGAATTATCGATGATGAAATGATCGATGATCGAATACCATTTTGGTTATTATCGTGAAACTTCTTTTTTTCTTTCACTCCTTTATAACCCGTCCGGAATACAGAAACATCGATTTGTTTTTTACAGGGGTGTGTTGCACTTCCATGAAGGGGAAATTGTCTCCTTATCTGTTTTAGATAAAGTAAAAATTGGTTCAGATTTTTTTTAAGGGCATGTGGTCCAATTATTTAAGATTGAATTGAAATGTCAGAATTTTGAGAGGAGATTAAGTAATTTGTGAACCCTATTCGCATGTAGAAACGTATGCCTTGCATTTTGAGCTTTGGTTTCTTTGAAAACATCACGACTTTTGCTGTAATATAGCTGAAATACCTTTCCCGTAACATTAATTTTTTTTTTTACACTGGATTGGACTAAAATCCTGGAACTTTTCATCATCTGTTACTGTAAGTCGTAGCGTGGTTTTACCACTTGTGTGATCAAAACCTTAACATTGACTGGCAAAAGTGGTAAATCCACCACCAGGGCCTGCTTTAGGAAATCTCAGAGTATAGGCACAACCCATTTTGGGGGCCCCTTTACGGAAAATTTTATGTATGATTTCCAATAATGATGATGCTATAGGACCTATGTATAAATTTTTTTTTACAATTTATAGGCTTCCCTACAAACATCGATGAAAACAATAACGTTAGGTCAATTACTCACTTAAAATTGAGCAAAAAACAAAGTGGAGTATCCGAATTTTTTTGGTTTACTGATATTTTGGGGATTTATAGCATTTAGCATAATAGAAACTGAAATTTAGGGGCCCCTAAAATTTGGGGGCCCTAGGCCCGGGCCTAACAGGCCTTATGGAAGAGCAGGCCCTGTCCACCACCATCTCAATAATGGTAGCAGCCAGAAAGTTCTTGGATACGGTGCATTTTTTTTACCGACACCTGTGTAAAACTAAACTTAGCGGCCTGACGCTCAACAGCTCTTACGAACCAAGGCTGAATGTGTCCATTTCAGCTTACGGGACATACTATGATTTGTATTGTAGTATAAGTTCCCATAAGTTTTGAAAGAATGAAGCAAAAGAAAACAGTGTTACACTGTCAAAAATTTGGCACAGGATTGCACCGGAATCCTGGAACTTTCTAGCTGCCACCACTATTTGAATTGTGGATTCACCACTTTTACGGTGTTTCAAAGCTATGGTTTTACCACAAAAGTGGTGAATCCACACTCCTAATAGTGGTGGCAGCTGGAAAGTTCCAGGATTCCGGTGCAATCCTGCGCCAAAATTTTTGAACAGTGTATCATTGCCCTAATGTTCTAAACTGATAAGATGAATCGCGAACAGTTTCCAAATCAATTGCAGTTTGATCGTTATAAAAAAAGCAACAAGTTTTAATGCAAATACTATAAATTTTCCGCGCTTTCTTTGATCCTCATTCCTGAGATAATTTTGCTGCTGTTATTAACTCATACTACCGTGCGTCGGAGGCAACTGGGCGGATCCTGTCAGCAAACTGTCTCATTTTAGGGTGGCAACGCCCCATTTAGAGCTCAATTCGGTGGCAATGCCGCCATTGTGTGCTTGGAAAGATTTTGATGTATACCTCTTATGGGCCGAGCCCACGATATAATTCCCAGCCTCGTTGGAATTTTCGATTAATTACTCTAGAAAAAAGAAGGCAGCGGAGGATTTGGAGGTTAGGGACGTATTCCAACAGATAGAGTGGCATTTAATGCGACATTTTATGTAGTTGATATATGGTAGAATAGTTAATGAATAATTGTTGATGAGTAGTAAACAGTAGAAAATTTGTTGAGTTGTAAATAGTACAATAATTTATAATCGTTTAATAGTAGAATCGGTGATGAATAGTAAATAAGGAAATTGTTAATGAATAGGTGCTGGAAAGCTGTTTAGAATAAGTAAACAAATAGCAAATTAACGAATAATAAATATGATAACAGTTGATGAATAGTAAAAAGCAAAATATCTGATGAATATTCAATAGTACAATGTTAAATAAACAATAAAGAGAAGAATAATTTATGAGTAGTAAAAAGCAAAATATCTGATTAATAGTTTAGAGTAGAATATTAAATGAATAATAAAGAGAAGAATAATTCATGAGTATAGTAAGTAGTAGAATGGTTGATGAATAATAAAATTAAAATATCTTATGGATAGTCAATAGTAGAATATTAAATGAATAATAAAGAGAAGAATAATTGATGAATATAGTAAGTGGTAGAATAGTTGAAGAATAGTTAATAGTAGAATTGATAATGAATATTAAAAAGTAGTAGAATAGTTGAGAATAGTTAATAGTAGAATTGATAATGAATATTAAAAAGTAGTAGAATAGTTGAAGAATAGTTAATAGTAGAATTGATAATGAATATTAAAAAGTAGTAGAATAGTTAATGAATACTAAATGTAAAGCTACAAGACACAAATAGCATAATTGTAATGCTAGATAACATTAATAGTATAATTTCTGATGAATAAAGAACCACATAATTATACAGATAATTTGTATACATAAAGTAAAATGAAGCGATTTTCCACCAATTGCTAAAACCTCACCGGATCAATTTAGAGCTCTCATTTTGACTTGATCGACAGCGAAATAGATTTCGGTAGCTGAACATAAAACAAAATTGATCGTTTTCTCCCCCTCCTTCCACAATTACACCATCTTAATATTCTCCATCTATAGATTAAAAAAAAAGTCACCTTGATCACAAGAAACTAATTTACGCTACATTTAATTATTCCCCCGTTTTCAATTTAGTTTCTTTTTTATCAATCATTCAGATTATCCTTGTAATATTTCAAAAGCTGTCTCTCACATTTTGTAGGCGTTCCTCCTCCTCTTGGAATTGCGCAGTCTAGTATATATAAAATGAATGAAAGAAACGTGTTCCACTTTTGTCCCTTTTACCTTCACCGACGCCGTTCGAAAAGGTGTCCGAAAAGGCCAAAAAATGAAAAGTGTCACTTTGATAGGTTACATGTGGGAGTCTGAGTTTTCTTTTCAACTACAGCCGCAATGAATAGCTCTAATCGTTATCCTCGCACTCCTGTCTCCAAGCAAAACTAATCAGCGATTTCATTTATATTCGAGTTCGAGGGCGTATGAACTTGTTCCCCTAATTAAGGCCGATATTTCCTTATGCCAGTCATTTTTTTTGTGTGTGACTAACTTTTTACTTTGTTTTTGTAATTTTTCCTTATTCAAACAGTTTCACAAAATATTCGGGTTTATTTCTTTTTATGGGGTGTTTTATTCTTTGAGCCTTGGAAATAGCACGATCTTTTCCGAGGTTTTGGATTGGCAAATTTCTTGAGATGACTGGTTTACTCTCTTGGGTTCAAATGCACAACTGAGGAATTTTTCCAAGTTCAGTTTTTCCGAGGTTTCGCATAGTACTACTAAAAATATTTTATGTTCACTTTAGACTATGGGGAGTCATCGAGGTGTTAATAATGCAAAATCAAAGTAAAACTATTCTGTTTGGAGGAGCTGGTACACGTTAAATCAAACGTTGCGTTCAAAATCATGAAAGAGAAGGCTCGTAGGAAGTTAAGACAGGTGCCTTCACAGGTGTCGACACCTCATCACTTTACTGCGATCCAAAACTAGAAGCTCGCTGGTCATATTTATAATTGATCTAATAAAAAAATTTATTATTATGTTTAAAAAATTATATATTTTTTTTTAAAAAAGTACAATAAAAAATAATACAAATAATCCGATAAAAAATAATAATACAAATAATAAGATGAAAAAATTAATAATACAAATAATAAGATGAAAAAATTAATAATAAAAATAATCCGATAAAAAAATATGCAAACAATCCGATAAAAAAAATATACAAACAATCCGATAAAAAACTAACGATAATTCAACCAATCTGATAAAAGAATACTAACAAATAATTTAAAATATATCGAAATAATTCGATAAAAAATTAAAAGTATATATATATATCCAAAGCCATTGGCGATAAAGGAACGATTGTAGTAACCCTTCCCAGGTGAGTTGTTCGGGTCAATTCGGGCAGGACAGTGTTTACCGCCCGCTCTTTTTCGAATCTTGTTGTGGGGGAAAGCAGCCCCTTTCTGTTTGATGGTTATTATCGCTCTGAAAGAAAAGTTGACGGGTACACGCCAGAAGCCGCCAGCTACCGAACAGGGTTGCCGCACAGAGCTAGATAGTGGCTAGTTTAGTTGTTTGGCGATGAAATTGCGTGGAAACACAAGAAGATGCTTTTTGAGGTGTTCTGTAATTATTCTTTAAAATATCCGTTAAAGTAATAAGTTAATGAAAATTTTAGGAAGGAATTTAGAACAGGAATACTAATTTTTGTGAATGTAGTTATTAGTCTATTTTTTTTTATCGATGTTTCTTTGATTTTTTTATATACCTATTTTTTTTAAAGGTGATCCGAATCTATGGGCCTCCACTTTAAATACATAATTTTCGGTTTTGGACTGATATATTTTAAAACTGCATGCTTAGCAATTTTAATAATAATTTGATCAAAAGGATTCGATTAAATACTAAAACTTCAATTACTTCTGAAATGCATGGCTTGATGTTGCAAGAAAAATTAGAAGTTTGTATTGCATCGTCAAGATTCAAGTGTCATCTCTTTATAAACAACAAAAAAAAATAAATAGTTATTATAAATCTATTGGCAACAATGGAATTTTGCAAGGCGATCCCGGGCATCGCGTGTTAGAAGCCCGGGCAGATAGCGATCAAAGATGGGCTTAGAGAATGCTATTATCTACGTATAATCTGGGTGGCAGCGCATTTGGCCAAAACGAAAAGACCGATTAACTGCTTTCCCCCCTCAGCAGGGGGCCGGGGTGACCGTTGGCTACTTTTAGGACAGCAATTTTTCGCCATGTAGCCAAGGACCCAAGCTCATGGCATTGAATTGTTAGAAATTTGCGCTTAGCCCCTTTCTCACAGATGGTTGTACGGTAGGAATTTTTGGGAAGGGTTTGTCCTCGCGGGGGTTTAGGAATTGGAATTGACATCCCTGACAACTGGGCAATAATTAGGACGTGGCTGAAGGATATTTTTGGCGCCTATTTTGTCATCGTTTTAGGATGACTTAGGTTTTTTTTTAAACATATTCATTTAGTTACCAATGCTAAATTCGAAAAAAGAATATTATATACAGATATTATTAAAAACTAAACTGTGTACCAAATTGTTTATTGTCTCTTTACTAAGAAAGCAGTATACAACAATCCATCTTTTTTAATTGTATAAAAAGAGGGTTAGTTTTAATTTGCATTCCTTAGTTAATAAATGAAAACATTTTATAAGAGCGTGAAAATACAAATTATTCCCTATGATATTTCCTTTTTGCAGTTTTCGATTTCACGAAAGTTTTTGAAAATCACTTAAGTTGAGAGATTATTTGATGATAGATTGTTTGCATGTTGTTGTCAACAATCTATAATTTTTATTGGATGGCTTGCTCAGCGTTAAAAAAAGCACGACCGATGACAGATACCTAGAGACAATAATTTGGTTTCTTCTCCCAATTTTGGTACTGCTTTTTGACTCCTTTTCTTTTACCAATTTCCTCGCTTGGAGATATTAGAAAATGCAAAAGTAATGGACCAATAGAAATAAGTGAGTTTCATGACATCATTTAGTTTCCATGGAGATATTCATGACATCATTTTGTTTTTCTACTAATCAGATACTCTTATTTACTTTACCGCACTAGTGCCGAAAGTGCCATTTTCAGCGCTGTCTGTGACGTAAGCACGTAAAGTGTCATTTTCGCAACGATTTATGATTGAATATGATATGAAAAAGTGAACTTTTTGCACATTGTTATAAAAACATTGTTTAAACCCCTGAATGATGACTTTGTACTTTCATTTCCGAATAAAAGCATTAAATTTTTTCAATACAAAAACTTAAGTTTTCTTTGCATGAAAACTAAAATTGCTTCCAAAAGGTTAATTATGAAAAATTACTAAAAAAAATTAGGGCTAAGATAGCAATTAAAAACTTTTGATTCTAAAAATGTTTGTATTACTTCAATAATTTTATTAGATATTATTTTTCAAAATAGCAATTTCTACTTAAACATTATTTTTTCAGTAAGTTTTTATGATGGTACTAGTTCTATATCCATTACATGACATTATAAGACGGATTAAGACCATTGTCCGAAACAATTTTTGTATGGTAAATTAAGTTAGACGGAAAACGAATTTATAAAGCTTAAAGTTAGTTAATGCGTTTTTAGTCGGAAATGAAAGAGTTTATGGTATTCATAAACTCGTAGTAAATGAGGCAAACCTCCATAGCATTTTTATACAGGGTGGCAATTTCGTAAGAGGCTTTAAAACGAATAAGGAATTGCTGATTGAGGACTCGTTTTCAATTGCTACCCCATATTTTCGTACATTTAAAAAGTTAATTTTACAGAAAAATAAAGAATGTTGAGGATTTCATTTTTATTTCCACGCTACGTTTACAACATAAAAAATGGAAGGTATTATAAGCGTTCAGTTCGTCTGTCTGCCACCCACTTTCATAGCCCAAACTACAAATGCTACAGGAAAGTGTGATATGACAAAAATTCAGGGCATCGAAATTAGGAAGACATTGAAATAACCTCATAAAAAGTTCGAATTAGAGGTACTTCAATTATTTAAAGAACTGTAAAATGTAATGCTAATTTAAAAAACATAAGATATTTTTATTAGAATTAAATCACCATTGCCATTCGCAACAATCGCTCGAGAAACTTTATTTCTTTAAATGAAAGATTAACACAACTTTATTTTGGCGACATAAATCAGTTTGAAAGGACGTCAAATATATTTCACAAATACACTCTAAAAAAATGAATGCTCAAAAACGACGAAATATTCCTTATTTTTGACGATTCCATTACTGGCAAATGCTCCGAGATTTCGTTTCCTCTAAGTGAGGAAATTTGAATCGTCATATGAGGATTTGAATGTCGTCTAATCTAAAGATATATTTCGTCATTTTTTAGCACGTGAGTATAACAATGACATTCTGTTTCCTCAAAATCAAGATACAGAATCGTCAAATCCGGATCGTAAAAGTGAGGATTCGCGTTTACTCAAAAGTCACGGGATAGTTTGACGAAACAATCCTCAAAAGTAACGGAATGAGGCATGATGATTCATGAATCGTCAAAAATGAAAGTGTTATTTCTGAGAGTGCAGATTCTTTAGATAGTATTATGTTGATATGAAATGTTTTGCTTCTACTTTAAAGCGAGGAATATTACATATTTATTTTTTGAAATATAAATTAATTTAGCTAACGATGACTATTGATTTTTATCGAATAATTATTGAATTTTCCAAAGAAACTAAATGAAACTAGCCAAATTTAGCGTGTAAATGTTTAATATAGACTTCATACTATGTTTGGAGCCTTTTTTCCCTGGTTCAACACAAATGTTGTGTGGAAGCGGGCTAAGGGACAGTTTCCGTTAAGAACCTACTTGTTTTGCATTTATTGTAAAAAACTGAATTTCTGTTAAAATTTCAGCTCCAAAAGTATGAAGACCACATTGATAAAATAGTAAAAGGCCGTATCACTTATTTGTAGTTAACAGATTATTTTAACATTGTTTTCAATGCAAAATGCTTTTAAAGTTATGACTGATGACTTTCTTGGTGGGGGGCAAGTTCACCGAACTCTGCAACCTTAGGTCTATTGTATTCAACCCCATAAATGACACAAGCACGAGAGACACACAAAGAAAGAGACACAAGCACAAATACCAACATTTATTGACGAGCACAAACATCCATGCTTTACCAGGATTCAAACCCGAACCCAGCAGCTCCAAAGGCTAGCATCCTAACCATTGCGCCGTCGCGGGGCGGCTTTTAAAGTCAACTACTAAAAGACTTTTTTTTTAAGTTTGAAAAATAATAATAATTTTCTTAGGAACTCTAATATAATAAATGATTGATACCTGTAATCAAAGGCTGAAAACTGATATTTTGATCTTCTTCTATCGGACCAGGTCAATTTCGGAACTGATTAACGTTTTAATTGTTTAGGGGGTGGCTTAAAAAATTTCCCCAAATGGGGACGCCAGGTCACAAGAGGTTATACGCAACTGTTGTGTGGAAGCGGGTTAAGTGACAGATTCTGTTACAAACCTACTTGTTTTTGTTAATAGTCAAATACCAAAATTATTTTTTTAATGCAATTTTCTGCAAATTTATGTTTAATATAGTTTTAAATAAAAGTTACGTAAGATAACTGCAATTGGAATGCACACTTGTATGAAAGTATTGATTTAAAATACGTATCTATATTTAAATTTCTTTTTAATGTAATTTTTTGTTTATTTAAGCCACTGTTCCTATTTAAACAATCGCACGATAAACTCGATTTGAAATTAAAGATTGAAAAACAGTTTATTTTAATTATATTTATATAATATCATAGGTTCAGGATATATTAAGGAAGAGGTATAGAACGTCTTGTTTGTGTATAAAAATGTGATTATTTTTAAATTTCATTTCGGCATTCATTAATACATAATATTGAAAAAGTTGTCAAATTACAAATTATCCAAAAGGAATGTTTAACTTCTTGAGTGGCAACAGCTCCGCAAGAATGAAAATAAGATCTTGATTGGTTAATCAATGTAGTGTTTATGTTATCAATGTACATGTTATGATAAAAATCGATTCCAATATTAGCCATAGCAATTGTACCTAGTTATTCGTCAAAAAGTAAAGAAATTTAGCACAAGTCAATGGGAATATCAGACTTTGTGAACAAAAATTATTAAAAATAACAAATTTCTGTGTTAGAAAGATAAACCATAAGAATTTTTTTGAGCAAAGTAAAAGGAAAGTATGTTGTGTCAGTTTTTTCTAGCCTCTAGTTTTTATTGTTATTAATACAATAAAGTATGCTTAAAAATGGTTTAATTTTTATATACTTTATTTAACAATTTAATTATCATCTGAACTTCCTATTGATATTCACCCTGTAAAAATTAAAATAAAACTCCATTACATTCGTGAAAAAACCGCAAAAAATAGACCTAAATAGACATGTATTGCAGGATTATATTTCTAGGATACTCAATTAAAAAATAGTGCTTAGGGTAATCCAGTAAAATTCAAAAACAATTTGAAAAAACTAAATCAAAACGTCCAAACAGGGGAATGCCAGGCATGGTCTAAGTCATATATTGGAAATGACCGACACACAGCTGCATTTAATTAACGGCCTTTCTAGCAAACGCAAAACTGCTCCAGTGTTGATACTTGATAAGAATGTCTAGGCGAGAATAATACATTCTTCTCCGAAAGCGGCGCCAATCAAATCTCAGCTGATTGGTAAAAGACCCCGGACTTCATAATTGACTCAGCTGAAATGTTCTCCTTCTTTGGGGGGTCGTATGACGAAAATTATCTTTCATTACAATACCAATTCTCCAAGTCCCAACTGATGGGGAAAACATGCCAAACTTGCAACCTCCGAAAATTTCCTAAGAGGGGAAAAAATAGCGTGGCAGCCATATTTTGGCCAAGTGTCGTGTAATCATAATCTGAACTTTACTTACTGTTAGTTCCTTTATTGTGATGTTTCGAAGTTCTAAAAGAGTGTTTGGTATAATATACTCCCCTGTATACAAGAGAAAACACAAATCTTATGCAAACATTTTGCCCATCATAAAACAGAAATACGTAATTTTAAACAAAAACTAGCTTTAGTGCATTAAACCCTAGCATCAAACACACACACACAAATCTGCAATTCTGTCCTTGCATAATTTTTTTTAAATAATGACGTTACTTGAAAACCTCTGCTCCATTTTGGTTACAACCTACGTTTTGGGCTGTGGGGCGCCCTGTCGTCAGAGTCCCGATCTCCGGATCGGAAGGTCCCGCGATCGAGTCCTGGCTGCTGAAAACCCACCGAGTGTATGCGGAGTACGTGCTCGTTAAATCTGTTGGGTCCGAAAGTCCTGTGGGCGGTCATTGCGCAGTTTCCCACGGGTACAGGTTCCTGGAGACTATTTCCCTCCCCTTCAGGGACATGTCTAAATTGTGGAGGTGGCGCGTGATAGATGGCAGCATCTGTCACGTATATGTGTGCATGTGGGTGTGAGTGAGTGTGTGTTGTGACTGTCTTACTAGACGAAGGTTTATAAGCGGGGTTCTGACCAAGCACACAAGCCTGAAAATATATGTATACCAACCAACCAACCTTCATTTTCAAAGCAATCCCTCCAAACAAAAGAGCATATGGTTAAATTTTAAAGTAACCTATATTGCAATTTCTCTACATCTGTCCATAAGAACCAGAAGGACTCTTAAAATGTCGACCCCGTGTAGTCATACACTATTTGCCCACCCACTCTAGAAACCCTATACAAGACAAAATCTTTCCATCTTCATGCACTATTTTATTAGTGATCGGTCACCCTCTCTCTACCTTCCGATCATAACACACTCAGAGACTACATTTTTACGGGCTATTTAAGCTCCTGATCGAGAGCAGTTGCTTAGTGCTCTTGTAACTATCTGTATTTACGTTTTTATTTGTATGCTATACTTTCAAACATCCGATTTAACTGCAGATAAAAATCAACCATGCAAATCACAATTTTTTTTCGATAACTATAATGAAGCAGTTATTTTTGTTACTAATGCTATTCACTTTAAAATTAAAACTTGAACTAAGGAACGGAATTTATATGAAACAAAAAAAAATATTTATGAAGTAATTCCAAGTAATTGAAGTAATTTATATTATATAGCTTTAAAGTAGTTATTTTTTTATCGACTAACAACATACGATAACGTTTACCTTCTCAAAGAACAGTCATAATCACCCGTAATAGTCAAATACGTAATATTGTAAAGGAACTTTTTAACAAAAAAAAAAGGAGAGCTGAAAATTTCCATGTTGCACAACATGTCCAACACAGTCCTAAATATTGGAACTTAGTCGAGAAGTGCTGCAGAGGAAGCGTCTGTCAGCAAGACGAAATAAATTTAACGTCTTTGCCGCCTTATTCAACGTGTGCACTGTGCAGGGCCTTCTGATATGAGTTGTAACTCTTGACCATAGAATGGAGTAACGAGTTACCTGTAACGCCATTATTTGCAACAGTTACTCTTTTCATGTAACGCCGTTAAATTTTTCAGAAAGTTTCTGTAACTTGTTATTTTTAGCGGTAACGAAGTTACGAAAAATTTCGTTATCCTTGCGTTACTTCTCCCGCCGCTCTTGACACATATTTTCGGCACACTTCTGCTTAAATTTAATTATTTAAAAATTAACTTTTAACACCGCCGAATTTTCACTCTTAACCTTTTTCGGTCATTCTTATGTATTTAGCCTTGGTTCTCTTTGAGAAAACGATACATTTCTAGTAGCTGTGATTAGTTACTTTTCATACAAAGTAACTTTTAATGTAAGAGAGATACTTTTCTCAACTAAGTAACTGTAACAATGTTACTATTTAACCCTTTAGTCCCCAATGACAATTTGGCATCATCGATTTAGAAAAAAAATCTGGTCGTTTATAGCCATTTATGATATCAAAAAGCACATAATTCGATTATCAAACTTTTTTCTATTAGAATATAATTTTTATTAATCCCAATTGATGTAAGCCCTATTATTTTTTTAAAAAATTATGATTAGAAACATGATGGTGCCAAATGGCTCACTGGGACCGAAAGGGCTAAACGTAACTTTTCAATCCCTGTCTTGGTGAATTCACTAAAACAGGGACGGATATAACCTATTATTTTTTCCTTAACATCCCAAAACTTCCACCGAGCACTTGTTGGATTTACCGAGCTCCCTCGCACCTGCTCCCCACCCCACGCTAGGCACTGAATGGAAACCCGAACCGCGTTTTACTCTCGCCACGGAGGAAAAAGTGAAAAGGGAGCCATAAAAAGCAAAAGAAAAAAATCTAGTTGTGGTATAAAAAAACATACAACACACCTGCCCGAATTCTTTTCTATGAGCCCTATCGAGTTGCGTCGTCTTTGTTGGATATTTTTTGTGAGGGGTCACCCCACCCCCGAACGAAAATTAGAACACCCACTCAAAAAGCGTTACTCGAGTTCTATGCGGTCCTATTCTATTTGTCTGGGCACCTGGTGGACACCTGTATTCATCCATACTATAGTTCGTTCTTATATTTTACCTCTCGAGTGCATTCAAATTCTGTGATTAATTAGAGATTTTTAACGAAGGGAATTTTTTGTATTATGAGACCTCATAATGAGTTAAATAAAATTTCGTGATGAATTAATCGGTGAAGTTTAATAATCAATCATAATCAATGAAATTGGACCACCCTCTCATAAGTTACTCGAGTTCTAAGAGGTCCTATATTTCACTTGTTTCTGTTTGGAAACCTGCAGGGAAATTCTGTAATAAGTTGGGAAGTTAACGTAGGGAGATATTTTTGTATAATGAGACCCCCCCAATGAGGTACATTTAATGATGAATTAGAATTGATCAAATGTCATAATAAGTCGGAATCAATGAAATTGAAACAAAATTAGAACAACCACTCAAAAATCGTTGTCCTCGAGTTCTATGCACCCCCATTGAGTTTGCCCATGACACCAGGTGGACACATGCATCCATTCGGGGGAATTCTATGATGAGTTCAGGGTTTTAACGATATTTTGGTATTATGAGGCTACCTGAGTTAGATTTACTGAGATTTCATGATGAATTGGAATTCATGAAATTTCAGATTGAGTTGCAATCATGAAATTTCAGATTGAGTTGCAATCATGAAATCTCATAACGAGTTAGAGCTAATGAAGTTTGTTAATGAGGTGTTTTATGGGTGTTTCTTTTTTGGTTCACAGCCGAATTATGATTGATAGAATTGTGAATGATAAATTCCAATTTCAAAAACTTTTTGAAACAATATGAATATTTTGACCAATTAAACCTTAAATTGAATAGAAAAACCGAACCGGTTACTTTGGCTCAAGATTTTCAAATTAATAACTTCTAATCAAATGCACTCTTTAAAACTATGTTGCCTTCTTCAATTAGTGGCAACTTTGCCTTGAAACAAGTGGGAAAATTATTGAAAAGGTTTTGTCATTACTATGGTCTTACTCTTGGGCAGAAATTGTCCCATTCGACGGAATACAAACACAGGAAAAAAATAGCTGAAACTGTTTTATTTTAATTGCAGAATAACTAGCTTTCAAACACCACATTTTACTAGCATTAATATTTCACTGATTATAATACATATAAAAAAATTATATCATTTATTTTACTACCTGTGTAACAAAGCTTAGTTTGCTTAAGTAAACATTGACAATATACCTTTGATATCTTCCCAGTTCAAAACCGTTCTAAAAATAACATTGCCTCTCCTCACCAAGGAGCATATGGCCTAAGGTAGCGTAATCAGAATTTCGTGCATTGTGTTCAACCATGGGGTCAAAGACCTTTAGTGAGGGTGGCAGGAGCCTGGATAACAGAAAGACAGGTGCTCTTACCTGTGGACCAAGGTGTTTTTGAAGACACCTGATCGGGAATATGCCTTTGATAAACATCAATTTATGTCTCAAAAACAGTTTATGATTTGAAATGCATTGTAATTTTTTTTTCATAAACTTTCAGAGTTTTTTTTTTTTTTGCTTAATTTAACTGATCAGCTATGCTTTTTAAAGAAAATTTATGCAGGGAAAATTAAGTTACTAAACTGGATAGAGATTAACTTTTTTATTCGGAAATCAATACGTTGATGGTATTCACAAGGTCATTAATGGGTTCATTAAAAATAATTAAGTTAATTTCCTGCAAGTACTTAATGTTAGTGCCATAGAGCTAATGCATTAATTTTGAAATCACATCTTTTGCTAAGGAATTATTTTGCCATGTTATCCAATTTTCCCCAAAATTGAAAAGAAATAACATTTGGTTATTTAATTATTAAATGATGAAGTTTTAACATAGTGTCGCCATCTGCGTTAAATTTTGGCATTTTAAAACTTCTAACATATATAATTAAATAACAAGATAACAATATTCATTATTTAACTGCAGATAAATTATTTTTCTTTAAAATACTTTAAGAAGAGTGGTGCGTTTAAGGTTAGAACTCTTCATACAACGATCACTGGGGTAGTTACCCTTTCAAATATTTCGTTGGGGCTCTTGTATCACCTTGCAAGATCCCACCATTCTATCGCACATTTGCCCAAAGTGATGTTAGCCCGGTAATAATAATGGGCGCTCATTAAGAGAAACGGACTCCGTTATCTGCGAGATCGCTGCGCTCGGTTGAGCGTGAAAACGACAAGTTGATCGGACGCCTGCGCGATTGCTCAACCCTTTGTGCTTTAATTACGACAGAGGGAAAAGAAGCGAGGTTTTGATATAATTGTAACTGGTATTTTTGATAACATTGAGTAATTTTTTTTTTAAATATTGGCTAGTATACATTTGAAAACAAAAAACACTCGATCAAACTACCAATAACTTTTGCAGTATTCAATTCCTTGTGAAAGAGGGAGGTTCGTATATAAGACGGTAGCCATTTGAAACTTCAGTACAAATCCAAATTTCCGACAAAAAATTTCTCAATTCCATTTTAAATAAATCGTTAAATGTAGTCGCAAAAATTAAAAGTTGGTTTAAAAGAAAATAGGATAAAAGTTACTGATCAGAAAGTTATGAAATGTAAGTCATTTTGTAAAGCAATGTAATTTTGTTCCACGAATCTCACAGGAGCAATTTGATATTAAAAAATTTACCGATAGATGGCTCCAAAACCGATTATAAGACACTTTCAAATTTCTCTGCAATGCTATATGCATTGATGGATTTCGTCCGGTATTAAATCGGTCCATCATTCCATTACTTCGTCAAATTTTTGATATTTTATCACTATTTTTGCCTTACGAAATGTATTTTTGGCTGAAACCAATGAAACAAAAGGGAAAAAGAGTAATGTTGAATTCCAATAAACTGTGAACGCTCTGTACCGTATGATTCCATACTTTTCAGGCCCAATTATATAAAGTATAATATTTTGTTACATTGCTTCATTTTCCTGCCAATTATTCCATTTACCTTTTCCAATAAAATCAACACTTCCCCATGAATACTCCTGTCATCTTAAACTAGTTATCTTTATAATTAGCATCGTTAAAGCACAAGTTTTATCACTACCATTATATCTGTACTTTCCAAGAACTTCGAAACATTCTTTTATTTCTAGAACTTCCTAACTCAATCTTTAATTTTCTATATCGCCATAAATATGTCTTTACTTTTCTAGAACTTACTAACTCATTCTTTAATTTCCTAATTTTTCGTAGCTAATTCCTGAACTTTCTATATCTTTATAATTATTTCTTTAGTATTTCTGATTTTCGTGATTCATTTTTTAATTTCCTACATCTTCATAACCCGTTATTTAATTTCCTAGATCATCATAACTCGTTATTTAATTTCCGATATATTTTGAAACAATTCTCATTTTCAGTTCCAACTGCACTAAAAATCCGTCAATTGTCAGTTATAACCCTGTCAAGTCAACATACCGGCGAAGGATTAGATGCACATTCTGGCACGCATGCCTCCAGGCAAGGGTTGGGAGTCACAACCCGGAGGACATTGGAAGTTATCCGCTTCAATTTTCACACGCAATTTTTATCCTAACAGAAGGAGAGGTTTTTTTTTTAACGAATGATAGGATGCATAGAGTGAGATTTATTCGCCTACATTTTCACACGAAGTTGGTTTTCTAACAGGGAATTAAAGGAAATTTTAGTTTTCCCCATAATAGGATAATTTTAGGCAAAATAGGCATTCGTTGGATACATAGGATGGGACAGATACGCCTAGGTTTTCACCATTTCTCACGCAGGGGTTTTTATAGCAGAGGTTTAGAATTTTCATTGTTCCGACTGATAGGATGAATTGAGTAAGATTTATTCGCCTAAAGAGTTTTGGAAACAAAAATCTAAGAAATGGTTTGACAAAATTACGAAAATATATTCTGAAACACTTCACTACACAGCAATGCACTTAATTAAAAAAAATGTATGCTATTGGGAAAAGCAGGCACCATTTTAGGCATTTAAATGATAAATAAAGACATCATGCCTTCAAATAAGAAAGGTTGTGATTCTGAACAATCACCAATATAATTTTTTCTACTTTCTTAAAACCAATAAGTAGTAGCTACTATAGGAGCCATAATTTGGGCGAAACCTAGCTCTAAATTTTGAACAATGAACCAGTGTGTAAGTAAGTAAACGAAACAAGCCACGACAACAATTAGTAGTTTTTAAACAATTAAAGAACTTCCATTTGTATTGGTGAAACCAAGCTCCAAATTTTGAACAATGAACCAGTGTGTAAGCAAGAAACGGCAACAATTGTTAATTTTTAAACAATAAAAAACTTCCTTAAATTGGTGAAACCTAGCTCTAAATTTTGCACAAGGAGCCAGTGTGAAAGTAAGTAAGTACAACAAGCCACGGCAACAATTAGGAATTTTTAAACAATAAAAAACTTCCTTAAATTGATGAAACCTAGCTCTAAATTTTGCAGAAGGAGCCAGTGTGAAAGTAAGTAAATACAACAAGTCACGGCAACTATTAGGAATTTCTAAACAATAAAAAACTTCCTTAAATTGGAGAAACCTAGCTCTAAATTTTGCACAACGAGCCAGTGTGAAAGTTAGTGAATACAGCAAACCACGGCAACAATTAGGAATTTTTAAACAATAAAAAACTTCCTTAAATTGGAGAAACCTAGCTCTAAATTTTGCACAAGGAGCCAGTGTGTAAGTAAGTAAATACAACAACCCTCCCCAACAATTAGGAATTTTTAAACCATTAAAAAACTTCAATTTATATTGGCGATACCTTCTAAACAAAACTACACTTTAGCCAATACCGGAAGAGTCTTTACCTCTTGAATAATTATAAGTTCCAACAGTTCATCAAACATTCTGCATTCCGGCATACAGAATCTATTACGCCGAGTATAAAATCGTGAATCCGCCATTAGTGATTTTAGTAATTTCCCTTAGCATGTATAAGGTAGCATCTGCTACAGCAACGAAGGTTCACGAATACTTAATGATTATAAAAGACTTATTTAGAAGTATATTTGCATATTTTTATTCTTTGTTTAGATGGTTTTTCGTGATCGATTTGTTTATTGAAGGCCACTTGGTGTGGGGAGAACGTTGGCATTTAAATGTTTTCCATTATTGATTATTGCAATTAACTATTTGATAATAAAATACTATAACTGCGCTTTGGGTAAAAATGTTATTCGGTTTTTAATTCTATATTTTGCTATTTGAAATTAAATCTATAGTAAATGACCAAATGCAAAACTCAATGTGAGCATGTGTATTAATAGACGAGGAAGCAAACATGCAATATTCGATAGGCACACAGATATAATTTAACTATAAATTATATGTATAAGAGAAGTAAATGCGTATTCAAATAACATGGTATACGGGGTTCATAAAAGAAGATAACTTTTTTATTTTCTATGTGAATTAATGATTTTAAAAAACCTTGCTTAAGAAACCTCATTGATAATTGTAATATGCTTTGTTTTTATTACAATTTCGTGGATTAGTGTATTATTCTTATTGTACCTTTTTAAATATCTTCACTTAATATTTTGTTTATCTACCAACTTTCAATTTCGTGCAACCAGAATCGTTAAAACAAAAACTTGTAAACTTAGCGTAATTCTATATAAGTGCTACCTATATATTCAAACTTTCGTATAATATATCAATCCCACCAAAAAACTTCAAAAAAGTAAACAAACGCCAATCTCAAAAAAAAAAAAAAAATCAAAAAACAAGTCATTATGAATGTTGTGGCTAAAAAAGCCGTGATATAAAATGAATGCCAATCTCTTGTGTAAAACTTCCTGGTCATAATAAATAGTATAATTTAAGTTTCCCTGCAATAAAAAAAATGCACTGTTTGAGGTTGGTGCCCATCTTAACCACCCTCTATACCTCTGTATAAATGTATTGAGATCATACATTTGTCAAAGTTTTTTTTTAAGTATCCTTCGTTATTATGATTTAGTAATTCAAGTTCATTTGCGAGATTTAATTATTTTCGGGGGATTAAGATGGGCACCAACCTCAAACAGTGCAATTTTCTTATTGCAGGGAAACTTAAATTATACTATTTATTATGACCAGGAAGTTTTACACAAGAAATTGGCATTCATTTTATATCACGGCTTTTTTAGCCACAACATTCATAATGACTTGTTTTTTGATTTTTTTTTTTTTTTTTTTTTTTTTGAGATTGGCGTTTGTTTACTTTTATGAAGTTTTTTGGTGGGATATCAGTAGTTTTTTTTAAAATAACAAAATATACAGACACAATATGACTACAAAATTGACGACATGATTTCAATGTTTATAGAGAGTTATATAACCGTTATATAACTCGCACTCGGAATTTAGAACTATTTATCCTTTTCCCCGTAGAACATTTGTATACTGCACACTTAAACTGTGGTGAGGAACAGATGACGTTTTATTCCCGATACATTGTTTTAGACACATTTCGAGATTGCATAGCAGCTTTTATTTTTTGTGCACCTCAACCGTCTCTTATGCCCAGTCTTTTTTCACTTTTGTAGGCATATTTATTTTCAATTTTCTTTTATAAAACTAAAAAATATACAGCCTATTCAAGAAGAAACAGCAACCAAATACGTTTCTTAGGTTACTGTTCTGTGTTATAATACAAACATTTAGTAACACAGCTCATGTTAAAAAATGTAACTTTAATTATAATATATTACTTTGGCATAATAAATATTCCTCAACAAATTTTAGGGAAAAAATATCATTTCCTTCCATAAAAAATAAGCAAAGATTACTTTAACATAATTAAATATTCCTCAGTAAGTTTTATATATATATATATATATATATATATATATATATATATATATATTATATATATATATATATATATATATATATATATATATATATCTTACTTTTTAAGAAAAAAAAACAGATTTATTTTTTGAATGGTATTGGTAACTGAATATGGCAACCAATTAGGCAAATATGACTGTTTACATTTGATCAATCGATAAACTCGAATTATTCATAAGTTTTCTAAATAAAAACGCCAAAAAGTTTAAATGAAGCATTCCGTTAATTAATTAGAATTTTTTTTCAATCTGTCTATTCAGGTATTAGATTAATCATATTTTAGAAGCTGTAATAATCATCCAACACTTAACACGCTTCTATGCGGCTCTTTGAAGAAAATGCAGTAAACCTTGGCTCGTTTTCGGTGGTACTTGGCCGCTAGGATGACTTGTTTATCGCGCATTCATACCGCCAAAGGTAATATATATTTTAATTAATAAAAAATAGAAAGAGTTATTTTTGAAAATTCAAACCTATGAAAGGGGATGAATTGGAGCATTCTGAATCGTTTAATAAAAACCGCTTCCAGATTCATGGTCTAGCAATGGCTGCAGGTCTAGGCAAAAATTAGGTCAAAATTTGACTAAAACAGCTCGAAAGATTTCATTTTCGAAAATTTCCATAATTTTTTTCTCCGCTGTTTTTGACTCTAGAATAACCAATTTTTTTTTATTTAAAGTAATCCACAAAATCTCTTTACTGTATTTTTTTTTATTGTTCTACAAAGTTTAGTTTGCCTGGCAGAAAATAAAATCAATTTCTGCCAGAGCGAAATGTTTTCTGTATATATACATAACTGCTGTTTAGCCCTTGGCGTCATTTTGAGATTGGCGGGCGGAACGACCGTTCCGTCTGATAATTCTATCCAGTTTTAGTTATTTGTGCTTGTTTGATGTGATTAATTTGTGTACAGATATCAATTTATTTCTGGTATTTGTGTTGCAGCATTTAGCATTTCTGCAATTTCTAAAAAATTTTACTCTTTGTCCATGAATTGCCTCTCCCTCTAACCTTTCTCTTATAAAACACTTTTTACTACATTTATTTTTGACAATTTAAATGTCGTATTTTGTTTTACAAGAAAAAAAATGGTTCCTTGTAGCTGCAACAGTTGTGCTGCAATATTTTTGGTGAAACTTATTATGAAATTTTTAATAGTGTAATCGATCTATACCAGAGACATAACACATTTTAAATTTTAAAGAAAAACCTCTTCCTAGCATTTACAATCATATAAATATTTATAAAACAATAAACCAACCCTTATGCTTTTTTGATATATTTTTATCTGACTTAGATATATTTTTATAATTTTATTTCTAGGAAATAGGGGGTGATTGGAAAAAAAGACAGGACAATAGAGCCACACGGCTGTCTGTCACTTGTTGAAGCGTTCTGTGATTATACCTCGTCCACTCTTTTTGAAGAAAAATTGGTTCAACCGAATTAAAAAAATATGGTGAAACATTCACCATGCAGCTCTAGCATGAAATTTTTAATTGTCTAATTAAGTTTTATATATGCATTAATTCTTCCTCGAATTTTTTTTTATGTTGCATTCGTCTATATTCGAGACATAACCCAAAGAAGAAAAAAAACCATTTTTCTAGACAGTCATTGACAATCATGCATATTTATAAAACAACTAACCAGTATATTGTCTCTGAATATTTTTATTCCTACTTTAATATCTTTTTATAATTTTATTTCTAGAATTAAGGTTGTTTGGAAGAAAGACAGGACAATAGAGCTACGCGGTTGTCTGCCACTTGTTGAAGTGTTATCCGTAATTATACCTCGTCCACTCTTTTTGAAGAAAAAATGGTTCAGTCGAATTCCAAAAATATGGTGAAACATTCACCACGCAGCTCTTGCAGCTACTAGAAACAATATTTTTGGTGAAACTTTGCATGACATTTTTAATTGTCGAATTAAATTTTATATATGCATTAAATCTTCCTCGAATTTTTTTTCAATGTTTTATTCGTCTATATCCGAGACATAACCCAAAGAAAAAACATTTTTCTAGACAGTCAATCATGCATATTTATAAAACAACTAACCAGTGCATTGTCTCTAAATATTTTTTATTCTTACTTTAATATATTTTATAATTTTATTTCTAGAATTAAGGTTGTTTGGAAGAAAGACAGGACAATAGAGCCACGCGGTTGTCTGCCACTTGTTGAAGTGTTCCGTAATTATACCTCGTCCACTCTTTTTTGGAGGCATGCGAGGAACCACACCCATTACTTTTTTATTTATATAACAATATCACACTAAAAAACAAGACTTGATGGGGGAGTAGCCACTTTGCTTCTGATTGTGTTTTGTCTGTGGGATAATTTTTGGGTGAACAATATGCGAGTGATAATGAGGTAAGTACATTTATGATTTGGGGCTGGGGAGCTCAGTCGATTAGGCGTACGCCTTGCATGCGAAGGGTCCCAGGTTCGGGTCCGGGCATCGCCAAAATAACTGCCGACCTATTAATGGCCCATGCAGTCCAAAAAAAGTCTGACGAATAATACCCCATGTAGAGGGAGCGCACGTTAAATATGCTTCAAAGTCCTAACGGTTGCGTTGGGTGCCTATACAGGTGTGGGCTCGTCACCTGACTGTGGTTCTGAAATACGACGCCCGTCGCCAATAGCCCTCGTGTAGCTCTAGTGCGACGATAATTTAAACCTACCTTCCATTTATGATCTGGTCTGTTTTTTTTGCAGTACATATTTAATAAAAAAGCAACTACTCTATAGTAATTTTTTTACACCTTCTTTTCGGTATCCATTTCTGTGGAACCATTTCACAAGTTTTAAAAACAATAACTTGAGAAATGCTTTAACCCAATACCAAAAATATGGTTGAAAATTTTCACTACAGCCGTTACAGCAAAAACATGGAGGGTGGTTCAACCGAATACCGACAATATGATAAAACATTGCGGTTACAAGGAACCATTTCTATGGGTGGGGGAGGGGTGATACATATATATTCCGGCTTGTGTGCCTGATCAGAGACCCTCTTATAAGCCTTCGTTAAGTAAAAAAAGACACAGAAAGAATTGTTACTGTCACAGAGAGAACTTATACCCAGGGCAAAGGCGGAAATCGATCCCACACCCGGTACAGTGCGCAGACTGTTAGCGGAGGCAGCTATTATTAACCACTCGGCCATCCGGGCCCCATTTCTATTGTAAAACTAAGAACAAAATTCATAAAGTGGTAAATGTTTTCACTCTATCTTCATTTCATTTTTGTCCTTCGTTTTTCTTTTTCGAGTGTTTTTGAAAAACTCTGAAAGTGGACTTGTATCATTGCTGCTCTGATCCCCTCGAATTCGGAATTCGTTTCGTTTGTAAACTCTGGGACGGTGCATCGTGATTTGAGTTAAATTAAATAAAATGTGAGCTGGATTGTTGTATTTAGAGTAGAAAAACTTGCCTGGAAAAGTACACAAAAAACAGCATAGTTTTGGAAACGTAAATAAATTGTCATTTTATTCCGTTAAAATATATTAAATCATATTATGGAAAAGGGTAAGATGATTCTAAGGTGTATAAGGTTTTTGACCAAGATACACCATTTTTTGATAAAATTGGCTTAAATTTTTTAAATTTAAATTATTCTAAAAGGTTTATATTTTTTCGCATGTTCTTTTATTTATATTGTGAACGAAAACAAGCTTATTTTTATGAAATGTCTTTCTTTTCTGCAGGATACAGATTTTTACAATCTTTCTAATACTATCTTTAAAGTCAGCATCTTAAACTTCACTAATACGTAAAAAAAATCACCTGTAATAAGTACTCAATGTTTTTCTTTTATATTTTATTGATTTAGAACAAAAAATTTAACAAAAAACATTTTTTTTGAAATTTTAAAATATTAATAACGCTATAGAATTAATATTGAAGATGATAAATTTAATTTGGGGATATCGAATCATTTGAATTTTATACAACATAAAATCTTTTTTTATTTAAACATTTGATTTCATTCATTATTATAAACATCAATATAGCTTCCAATAGATGACACACTGCTAAAGTTACCAATTTAAGAATTTGGAATTTACTTGAAGCAGAGAACGAATTTTCTTAATGAAAAATGCAGAAACCCTATCACACTTACCCCACTTGACCCTATCCCATTTTTAACACCTGCACCACACAGACATTTTGTAATACCTAAAAATGTTACTCTTTAAACGGGATAGAATCCATTTCAGTTCTGAACAAAACATTCAAATGAGAAATATATTGGATACCCTCCAGATAGTTAAAAGCAATATGTTTTAGTTTATAACAGCTTTGTTCGACTGAGTAACCCACTTTTAACACCTGCACCACACAGACATTTTGTAATACCTTAAAATGTTACTCTTTAAACGGGATTGAATCCATTTCAGTTCTGAACAAAACATTCAAATGAGAAATATATTGGATACGCTCCAAATAGTTAAAAGCGATATGTTTTAGTTTTATAACAGCTTTGTTCGACTGAGTATCCCATTTTTAACACCTGCACCACACAGACAAATTGTAATACCTTAAAATGTAACTTTTTAAACGGGATAGCATTCATTCCAATTCTGAACTAAACATTCAAAGGAGAAATATATTGAATATCCTCCAAATAGCTAAAATCAATATTTTTTAGTTTTATAACAGCTTTGTTCGACTGAGTATCCCATTTTTATCACCTGCACTACACAGACAAATTGTAATATCTTGAAATGCTACTCTTTAAACGGGATAGCATTCATTCCAATTCTGAACTGTACATTCAAAGGAGAAATATATCGAATATCCACCAAATAGTTCAAGTCAATTTTAATAGTTTTATAACAGCTTTGTTCGGCTAAGTATCCCACTTTTGAACACCTGCACCACACAGACAAAATGTAATACCTTAAAATGATACTCTTTAAACGGGATAGCATTCATTTCAATTCTGAACTAAACATTCAAAGGAGAAATATATTGAATATCCTCCAAACAGCTAAAATCAATATATCTCCATTAAATTCCATCACGTCGAGCTTCAAACAGATATACCCCTCAATTATTCCTGCTTAAACTTTGTCCCTCTTCAATCTGTAATTAATGTAATTACCAAGGTCCATTAGCTCGTCACCGAAGAAAACAGAAAGCGCAGTAATTATGCACCGATCTGTTTTTGTTGTCCACACAATGGACCATTGTAACCTTTTAGTGATATCGAATTAAAAAGGAACAATGGCCACATTATCGCGATAGGTGATATCACGATTTTAACGGGTTCGGGAAAACTAAACCCATCCTTGGCGACATGAGCTTGTACAATGCGTGATTAATTGGAACGCGGAATGGAATTTAATTGGTTCGGTGATTAGCTTGGATTGCTCAATTTGATGGGTGAGTTTTATTGACTGTTAGATTGGTGATTGGGTTGAATTTCCCAGTTTGGGAACTTTTATTGGTGAGAGTAGGTTTGGGATTGATAGTCAATTAGATTAGTAAAACCGAAATTACCTTCCGGGTTCCAGTCCGTACACTCTTAAAACAAAAGAGTGAAATCCACTCCTTTAGAAGAAGTGCATTTGATTTTCGACACTGGAAAGGAGTGAAAATTAACTCAGACTGAGTTAAAATCGCCCGTTTGTTTTAAGAGTGTACGAATGACACTTATTAGAAGAGAATATATTTGATGCAACTGACATACACCTAACTTTTTACAACACACTTAACTTTGTATTTTCAAATAGCTCGAAGTTTCATTGTTTGAAAGCTCTGGTGTCATCTACGACACTTGTCCGCAGTTCAAATTTCAAAGCGTAGGGGACTATGGTGGAGATCTTGTCGGAGGTTTAACTAAGCAAAAGAGTGAAAGCCACTCTTATAGGAGAAGTGCATTTTCGGCACTGAAGAGAATGAGAATTAACTCAGACTGAGTGAAAATTAACTCAGACTGAGTTAAAATCACTCCTTTTTTTTAAGAGTGCAAATATGCGCAGCGATTAGATCAATAAAAGAAGTGCATGGAAGCAAATTTTGAAAAGTCGGGATTCACATGAAGCTGTCCTCTACGCAACATCAATTAACAATCCTTATTTAAAATACCCTAATACCCTAGTGAATAAAAAAAATTGCATCTGTCCCACTCGTATCCGGAATCTTACTAAAGATGGTGTGACTTGCAGTTTTCATGCTTTTTTTTCAAACAAATGAAATAAACTTTTGGTACTTCTCCATTTCATAGGAGCAAATCTCGCCAAATAGAATTTATAGCATTGAAAATCCATCATGGGAAATGTTCCGTTTTTTCTGCGGTTGTACGGTTTTGGCGAATTTATCGCATGCACCCTCAAAATAATAATAAAAAAAAAAAACTAAGTACCGAAGTCGTTCCTCTCTGGTTTTCAAGTAAAGATTTTACCCATAATAGTTTCCTTATTCAAAGCGAATGAAATTTCATTCACAAACAATTTTCATCCAAAATTTAAGGAACATAATACAGCAACCCCTCGTTATATCGTGCTTCCCGGGAGACCAGCAAAAAACCGCGATATAACCGAATGCGCCATATAACGAGCGACTTGATAAATATTATACTTTTGCTGTATTGATGCCCAAAACAAATTTTTCAAGCAAAAGCACACTATGTATTAGAAATATACAACTAAATCATATTAAATAATTAAACTACTCTAATAAAAGAAACGAAAATTTAGAAAGGACTTATTATTAATTACTATAAACATTGCACATTATTGCACAGGTACACTCTTAAAACAAACACTCCTAATTTAACTCAGTCTGAGTATATTTCACTCCTCCAGACTGGAAAATGCACTTCTCCTTTTGGAGTGGATCCTTTGTGTGTTAAACCTCCGACAGGATCACTCCAAACGAGTGATTTTAACTCAGTCTGAGTAAATATGCATGCCTTTACGGTGTCAAAAATGCACTTCTCCAACTGGAGTGGATTTCACTCTTTTGTTTTAAGAGTGTATGATTTTCTTTCTAACAAATGAACTTTTGGTACTTCTCCATTTCATAGGTGCAAATCTCGCCAAATGGAAATTTCAGCATTGAAAATATTGGATATCCATCATTGGAATTCTATGGTTGTAAGTTTTTGGCGACTTTATCACACCTGCACACTCAAAATAACAAAAATAAAGCACCGAAGTCTTCCCTCTCTGGTTTTCAAGTAGAGATTTTACCCATAATTAATACTTTCCGTATTCAAAACGAATGAAATTCCATTCACAAACAATTTTCATCCACAATTTAAGAAACAATGCTACAACACATCCATTGAAATAATATTTTTTAAAAAAATCTTGCGGAGGAATACCATTGCATTGGTTCTTGTTTCTACACCCCCGAGGAATATCAACAGACCGGCGCCTTTCAAGACACTCTGGAATGAGGGTAGTTGTGCCCGAGGGGGGGTCTCGTAATTTCTTCGCCCAGACACGTTCCAAAGGGGGAAAGGAACGTCGATCTGTTATCGGGGGAGTTCGCCCCCTCCTGGCTACCTGTCACAGGCACAAAGGAATGCCGCCAAATTGGCACCCACGTTAAAAGGATTGGTAAATATGAAAATGTTTTTTGGGGTTTGAGAAACGCTTGAATGGTTTTCTTGGAGATATAGAATGTGTGATGTTAACTTTTTTTAAGGTATATGATTTAGTTGTTGAAATTGTTAACAATTATTCGAAAAAGAATATAATGCATAGATTATTAGCTAGCATATTTGCATTTATTTTTTTGTAATATAGACTCTTAAAGAAATGTCAAGTTACATTAGAAGTATATTTTTGCTCAATAAAAATTTACAATTTTATTGAATTTTAAGGCCCGACGTAAATTCCAAAAATTGTGGCTGTTGAAAGCATTTTTGCAAACAAAAAAAATCTGTATATCCATAAGAATAATGAAATTACTGAGTTTTTTAAAAGAAATTTAGATATGAGATTTGGAAGTATTTTCTGAAATAAATAAAAAAAATAGAATTTAAGTGAAAGTATAAAGTTTAAGTGTTGCCAACCAAAGTTTTTTTGATAACTTTGTAAAAGGTAAAATGACATTAGTAATGTTTTCCTCTTAATTTTTTTGTCAGTCTTTCAAAGTTAAGTATACTCACATTCGAGTACCAAAAACAGATATAAGAGTGGTTTTATTTTATAATAAGTATTTTTATAACAATAAAAATGGTAGTATTAATTACCCCAAGTGAAAAAAAAGTTTAGATCCCCCTTTTCGAATCTGATGATATCCTCCCAACTACATTGCAAAACACCCAAAAAGAAGAAGCCTCAGCAACTAATAATAGAATGAATAAAGTCATAAGAACGGTTTGATTTTATAAATAGTATTTTAATAATAATAAAAGGGTGGTCATTTATATTATTCCAAGTTCCCTCTTAAGAATTTATAGAGTCCCGTTTTAAAATAAAAATTTTCAAAAGCTATGTCTTTTCCGCTATTTTGTATGATACTCTTTGGGCTTCTGAAAATGTCAATCCTGTCATTTTTCGAAAAAGTTTAGATTCTAATCTAGGGATATCCTCCCCACTGCCTTGCAAAATACATGAAAACAAGAAGCCTCAGCAACTAATAATACTTTAAACTTTGCCAACAAGTCACTTTTTATCACTTCTCTTTGGTAAAATGGCTTTAATATTGCCTTTTAATTTTTTTTGTCAGTCTTTCAAAGTTTAGTATGGTCACATGAGAGTATCACGAGTAGTTCGATTTTATTGTAATAATATTAAAAAAAGGTGTCCCTTTTATACTTCAAGCCATCCTATATACTCAAAAGGGATTCGATTCCGCTATTTTGTACGACACCCCTAAGGCCCGTTTGATCACCTGAATACTTCAATCAGGACCCCATTCGAAAAAGTTTAGATCCCCCTTCTCTAATCTGATGATATCCTCCCCTACTGCATTGCAAAACACCCGAAAAGAAGAAGCCACAGCAACTAATAATAGTTCTACCCTAACATATATCAAATGGCTGGCAGTCCTGCTTTATAATCAAGCAGTTAGGGAGAGGGCAACTCTTTGGAATAATTATTTACCAGTAGAGAGAAAGGGGGTGGATCTGAAAGTTTTTTTTTAGTCGCCCGCAATTTCTGGTGGATGATAATGACTATCTGTTTCGGAAGATCATTTATAAATCGATCTGTGTTCTTTTTTCTTCTTCTTAAGCTCCGATTTGTTGTTGGTGGTTTCGGTATTTTGTTCAACCCGCGGGTATATGCCGGAGAAAATGATATGGTTCCGAATTTATGGCTGAGATTCGGAATTGTTTTTCGTAAATAAGACGTCCCATCTTCGATTCCAGTAGCCAAAAAGTTGGATGATGGGAATATTAATCGCGATACTTGGATAATGCGTGTAAAATATTATGTGAAGCTGGAGTCTAAACTACTTGACATAAAGGCGCCCTTTTAAACAAAAAAAAACATTTATAAGTTAATCACAATATTAAGAGTAAGTCGCATCTTCGATTCCAGTAGCTAAAGTTGGATGATGGGAATATTAATCGCGTTACTTGGATAATGCGTGTATAATGTTATGTGAAGCTGGAGTCTAAAGGAGCATCACTACTTGACATAGAGGCACCTTTTTTAGACACAAAAAAAGCCCGTTTATAAGTTAATCACAATATTAAGACTAAATGAACTTATTTTCTTCACCAAGAACAAATATAAAATAAATGTTGGTGTCTAAAACGCAAGTACTACAGCCCATGCATGACATGAATTTGATTCAGTCCAATAGACTTCATTTGGATAGCCTGACCGGTTTGTTTCAGTGGTAAACTTTTCGACTATGAAATCATCATAATATTTTCATTTAATTGTCCATCCTGTTTTATAATTGGCATCGTTTTCATGTTATATTTACGTTACTTTTACTTTAAAAACATCAAAGCAAAACTCAGTTTATATAGCTAGATATTTAATTAACAAACTTAACTGGTAATGCGAAATACAGTGTGTCTGGTCACCCTACATTTAGAGAAATATAAAAAGCTTTCGGTACTGAAATATTTGATGTCAAATTATTTTCAATTTGTGCAAAAGAAGAATAAACACGAGAAATTGCAAGCAAATGAAACTCCTGGAATTACGTTAAAAAACGAAACATCATCATACATTTCATTTAGGTGCAGATCTGTACGTTTTACCATTTTGTACCCCATTTCTTATAGAAAAATTGGAACATGATTTCTACAGAACTGAAACAAAGGCTATAACCATTTTTTTGGAAATGTGTGGTAGATCGTAAACAAATGAAATGTTCATAATTACACATAAAACGAAACATCGTTGTACATTTTCATTTGGTGCAGATCTCTACATTTTACTTATAGTAGTACCTTATTTCTTGCTGACAAACTGGAATATGACTGCGATAAAACCTAAACAAAGGCAAACACCATTTTAAGCTGGATCTTTGTCGTAACTAGAAACAAAAGAAATTCTTATTATTACTCATATAAAAACAAAATATCGTTGTTAATTTCATTTGGGTGCAGATATGTACATTTTACTCATGATACCTCATTGCTTGCAGACAAATTTAAATGACAGTGAAAGAACCGAAACAAAGTTGGATCTCCTTCGTAACTTGGAAACTAATGAAAATTTCATAATTATTTACGAAAGCGAAACATCGCTAACAAATTTCATTTCTGTAGATTTGTACATTTACTCATGGGGGTACCTTATTTCTTACAGACAAACTGGAATATGACTGAACCAAAAAAAAAAAAAAGGCTAGAACCATTTTGTTGAATCCTTATCGTAACTTGCAAGCAAATGAAATTGTCATAATTTTGTATGAAAACGAAACATCATTGCACATTTTTTTAATGGAGATTTATACATTTTCCTCACTGTACCTCATTTCTTGCAGACAAACTGGAATATGACTGCTACTGAACCGAAACAAAGGCTAAACCATTTTGTTGGCTCAACCCAAGGACCCACCTCGAAGCAGAATTCGGAAGTCTTAATCCAGACAATGAGCTGTTTATGTCCCTCATTGTTATTCCGCAGTGGTGGCGATCCAGAAGGTTAAGCACCTGCCTGCCATCACCAACTGGACCTTTTTGTTAGAGATTATGGCATCATCACTCTCTCTCTCGGGTGCTTTTTTAGGCCTTCTGTTCATGACCTGTGCTGTTCTTGGGTTTAGAGTGGCACTTAAGAAGAAGAATTAAAATGTTAATTATTATTTTTTTTATATCAAACCACACCTCTTTATTGTAGTGTGTGCATTTATTAGCAGGGGCAATGATCAAAACTTTCGATGATATTTTGTGTCTCTAATTAATCTAAATATATTTGGATGACTATCCGTAGAAATAAGAACAACTACTAAAAATAATCTAAATACTATATGCTACTACTAAAAACTACTCCAAATTATATGCTTCCACTAAAAGCTACTCCGAATTCTATACCATGCTAATAAAAAATACTCCTAATTCTATACTACTACTAAACATTACTGTTAATTCTATGCTACCACAAAAAACTACTCCAAATTCTTACTATACTACTAAAAACTACACCAAATTCTATGCTATGCTACTAAAAACTACTCCAAATTTTATGCTACCACTAAACACCACTCCAAATTCTATACTCTACTACTAAAAGCTACTCCAAATTCTATACTCTACTACTAAAAGCTACTCCAAATTCTTTACTATACGACAAAAAAAAACTCCAAATTCCATACTATACTACTAAAAATTACTTCAAATCCAATACTACAACTAAAAACTACTCCAAATACTATGCTACTAAAAATGCTGTCAATACTTTACTATACTACTATAAACTCTGAAAAAAAAACTAAAAGCCTTCCTAAAATTTAGCTGAAAACAAAAGTAAAAAAAAGCAATATTCAACAACTCTAATAAATATCAAATATCCTGATCAACCGATACATCCCAATTTATCAGCTATCGACTCCTTCCCATATGCAAATAGCAAAAACCACACCTCATAGCACTGTCCACTAATGAGATTTTAGCAGAGGACAAACACAGGCATCATTAAAGCAGGTGGACGAAAAATACTTGTCGCTCAAGTTCATTAAACGCGTAAACTTCTTCTGCAGAGATCGCTGTCTTGAAACAAAAATATTGCCAAGAGAAGAGAGGGGACTGGTAATTATGGAACGTTCCTGTAATGATTCCACGGTTTTTATCGTCTGATAAAACAACCTATTATACCTCTTTGCACCGGTATGTTGTAGAGGGAGGGTCCCCTGGAAGAAAAAAAAAAAGAATAATAATAATGGTAGTAAGAAGGAGAGCTAAAAAATAGAATGTATTAGAAGACTGTTCCCGTCAAAAGTGAAGTGATTTTTGGGGAATGTTTGGGTTGTTTTTAGGGAGTGTTTATTATTTGCTTGTGCTGTTTTTGAGATGAACTGTTAGTTGCACGCGTATTTTTTTCAAAAGTTGAAAGATAACGTCATTCTTACTTCGAATTAGTTTCCTAAATCATAAATTAATTTATGGAGATTAAGAAATTAAACTTACTTATAAAATATATGATACAATTATAAAACTACAGCAGAAAAAAAATTATGATAATGAAATAAATACCAAAAATTTTTGACATACTTAAATTATCATCTTCACAAATTGGCGAGGTGCTTACACAAAAAAATATTAAGTCCTATAAAAAAAATATTTCGTAAAAGACAATAATAGTTTACGTTATAAAAAAAAAACCATATTAAGCACTGCAAATTTCATAAAAGAGTGTGAGGTAATCGAAAAAATACCCTAGTTTTATAATTATCTTCAATATGAAACAAATATCAACCAAGTGGCAATAATCAATTAGCGGCGTTCGGAGAAGAGAGGGGACCGAATTTGAGGATTTCCAAAATCATATTCTATCTTATAATGAGAAAATTTTAAAGTAAGAAAAGTTGATCTTAAAAATTGCAGATAGTATCGAAGAAGATAATCTTAAGGGGAGCGTACACCCCCATTCCCTTTCCTACCTCGATCGGGCTGGCTAATGCTAAGTCTATGGGGAAAAAATGGTTTTTCTTCCAAAAAAAAGCAAAGAAATTATAGGAATATTTTGATGCGGTTTTTTTTAAATTCATAAAACTCCAATAAAGGTGTGCTTTTAGATGTTATTTTTTTAAAAACGTTATTTACTTTTTTTTTAATCTAAATTTTTTTCGATTAAAAAAAAGTAAATAGCGTTTTTAAAAAAATAACATCTAAAAGCACACCTTTATTGGAGTTTTATGAATTTAAAAAAAACCGCATCAAAAATATTCCTATAATTTCTTTGCTTTTTTTTGGAAGAAAAACCATTTTTTCCCCATAGACTTAGCATTAGCCAGCCCGATCGAGGTAGGAAAGGGAATGGGGGTGTACGCTCCCCTTAAATTAGAAATACCATGTCATTCAAAAGATTGTATTTCAAAATATGTGTGCACCTTTTTTTAAAAATTCTTTTTACATTCTTTCTTTCTCCTAATTAAATCTGGCTAAGATTTACTTTATTATATTTTTTTATAAGTTAAATTTTTTCACCCCTTACTCACAAAAAAACTTAAGAAAATAAAAAGATGCAACCTTCTGAATTAAACACCCTTCTAGTCCTCGTTAATTTAAAAAAGCACAAGTTTTTTTTTATTTTCTAAGGCTCTCATTTTATAAACTATTTAAGGAACAGGTTACAAAACATACCACATCGATCTTTCTTCTAAATACCTGTGCAGCCGATTAGCTTGCGGTCGTAAATCTAGCAGGGAAGCTCCCCCCTGAGGCGCAAAGAGCTACCTACGCTTTCCCACGCGAAAAGGTGAACTGTCTGTTTGGCGACAGTTTCGGTCGCCATTCTACGCCATAATAGATGGACGCAATTGAAAGAGCCGCAGAGTGACGTTTTTATTTCGTTGTCTTAAAATGACAGCGCGACCTTTTTTCTTAAGGGGGGGAGGGGGTGAATAATTAAGCTGTCAGGGCTGGGAAGTACTTACATTAATATAATTTCTACCCATTTCGGTGTTTGAACAAAGTATGTTTTTATCGTGCAAGTAAGGGGCGATGTAAAGTACAGTAGCCAGTGTTGGCTGGAAGTGTTTCATGTTGGTTGGTTGGTTGATATACATATATTTTCAGGCTTGTGTGCTTGCTCAGAGAGCCTCTTATAAACCTTCGTCAAGTAAGACAGTCACAACACACACACACACATATACGTGACAGATGCTGCCATCTATCACGCGCCACCTCCACAATTTAGACATGTCCCTGAAGGGGAGGGATATTTCTCCAGGAACCTGTACCCTTGGTAAACTGCGCAATGACCGACCACAGGACTTTCGGACCCAACAGATTTAACGAGCACGTACCCCGCATATACTCGGTAGGTCTTCAGTGGCACCGGGACTCGATCTCTCAACCTTCCGATCTCGAGACCGAGATCTTGACCACTAGGCTCCCTACAGCCCTATTTCATGTTTATATTGCCGCTTTTTGTTTTAAAACTATTGCGATCTTTGTTTCAGTGGGATAATACGTATTTATTATTTTTTTATTGTTTAGGTTTCAAACATAGAACCACGTTTAAATTAAAAAATAATTTTATGTCTAATGTTCATGTGGTCTTAGAACTGAAGGTTGTTTTGATGGTTGTGTATTGCCAACGATCGTCAAATCCATTGGCTCAAGTGTTTTCATCAAAATTAAATAATATTAATCAATAAATTATACTTACATCATTAGATTAGATTATGATATTTTATTAACTATTAAATTTAATGTAATTTATACTTATATATGGAGTTTCGTGAAAATAGTCGACTTTATAGCAAAAATGGTCAACGGGATTGTATCGCTTGTACTTGTGTACTTATGTACTTGTATCGCTTTCCACCCACACTTAATTCCCATTATCTATAACTATTCGACACTATTTTCAATATTTATTAACAGCTTTAATTCCAAATTCTATTGGTATAGCAACCAAAAGATCTTTCATGCAATAACCTGCCAACGCGATAAAATATTATGTAATAATCTTTTCCATGTCTATAGACTGTGATGGCAGAAATGAAATTAATAATTTAATTAATAAGTAAATAAACGGAAAAAAACAATTGAATTTTTTTAAAAAAAAATTCTGATGCCAAAAAACTCAATAGAAACGCCAAATGTGGCTCCCCCAGCAGATCATACTCGTAATTTGAATTGTTTAACTCTTTTTTTTTTTTTTTCAACTTCTTTCGTCTCTTAGCTATATTTCATCTAATTCCCCTCTCCCGCACCTTTAACTTTTTTTTGTTGTTGTATCTTCTGCTTTAAATGCGTGGGAAAGGTGTTGAATCGAGTGAAAAATCCAGTTGATCAGGTAGTAAGCTTTTTAGCTGCTTTTTTTTTTTATTTCGTACCCGGTAGCTTCAAGTTGAAAGATCATATTTCTTTTCGTGTTTAAAAAAAAATATATTAAAAAAAACTAGTGGGCTACGCTCCCAACTCGCTATCGCTCGCCAACGTTCGTTATTTTTGTATAAATATAAATATAAATATAAATATAAATATAAATATAAATATAAATATAAATATAAATATATTTAATATAAATATAAATATAAATATAAAGATAATATAAATATAAATATAAATATAAATATAAATATAAATATAAATATAAATATAAATATAAATGCTAGCCGATTGCTTAACCGACTGGGCTATTCTATTTAAAAGCGAGGGATTATTATATACTTATTCTTTGAAATAGAAATTAATTTTTGCAAACGATGGATAAGTAATAATTATTTAATTTTCGAAATAAAATCAATGAAACTAGCCAAATTTAGCATGTAAATGTTTAATATAGAATGAATGCTGTGCACCGGGCGCCTTTTTACCTGTTAAACTCAACTGTTGTGTGGAAGCGGGTTAAGTGACATGTTCTGTTACAAACCTACTTGTAAGGTTGTAAGTATAGTATTTTTTAATTAAAAATTAAGAACAAGCATGTGTCTATTTTAATGACAAAATAAGAACGATTGATTTGTAAAAGTAATTTACTTTAAAAATCCGAAACTCCTATCAGTTGGTTTTGCTGCCTATAATGTACTGTAGTAGGGAAACAACATTGAAGTCAAAGGGGAAAGAGATGGACCTATTGAATTGAATTAAAATCAATATAAAGAATTCTTTAAAAACAGTAACTTCCGCTGAAACAAAATTTTTTTCTCGCTTCCTTAGACTTTCAAGCCAGACAAATAGAAGCAAATTTTTAATATAAGGGTGGAATTTTTATTTTAAATTCAGTAAATGAAATCAAGTTTGTGTCCACAATACTATGTTATCGATTGAACTAGCAATCGAAATAGCCAAATATTCTACAAATTTAGTCGAATTAGCTACTAAAAAGGTAGACTTATTCCTATCAGTTATTATAAAGGAACTTAATTTCTTTAATTGATGAAATGCATTTTTTTATTTCTTAGTTATGCTACAGTGTAAAGGCTCTATTTAAATTATGTTAGTAAAAAGTGCGTATGCTTGGTAGACGTTAAATCTGACGTGATCCAAAGTCCTGGCACCGTGCATGGTGGTTCTATGAGGTATAGACACTGGGCAGTTTTTTTAACCCTTTCAGTCCTAGTGAAGCCATTTGGCATCATCGTGTTTCTGATCATAATTTTTAAAAAAATATGGCTGACATATATTGAGATAAATAAAAAATATTTTCTTATCGAAAAAAAGTTGGAAGAATCGAATGATGTGCTTTTTTATATCATAAATGTCTATACCCGATCAGAAGTTTTTTTCTAAAATGATGATGCCAAATTGCTATTGGGACTGAAAGGGTTAAAAATATTTAGCCCGTCTCCCCAGCAGCCTTCGTTTAGCTCTAGTGCGTATCGTTCCTGAATCAACCAAATCCAGTCCAGGCCGACGCCCTCGGTTGGTACAGTTATCAGGCCCTGGAGTAAAAATAACCCTCACGGTGCATAATATGTAAATACTATATCCTACTCCCACGATCTTATAGTGGATTATTGTGAATGAAAAACCGTTTCCATTCACATAAGCTGTTCATTCACCTTTTTTCCTTCGAGTCCGATTACTACTCGGGAAAAATACTCCCAAATTGCTCTTTTCCTCACAAGAATAACACCGCGTATCTCCTTGAGATCCCGAATCTGATTCACATCTGTGAATAGAAAAGACGCGTGAAAAAGTCCGTTAGGAGAGTCCACGGAGGATGAGGAAGAAATAACTGTTGCTGGTTTCTCATCACCTGTTGTTTCAATGTTTGCTTATACATTTTAGAGAAATAGGTAAATTTTTGAATAGTTAAATAATCAATAAATGGGAAACAAATGTGCATATAATTCCGGTCTACCCTGCCTCGTACGGTTATCTTACATAAGGATTTTATGGCGTATGATTTTTTAGTGGCATTACACGAAATGAAGAAACTTAGAATCATTTTTAAGAATTAATTTTAAACAAAAATAGCTAAAATATAAAATTTGAGTCGATCTATTGCATAGAAGTGACAAACTGAATTCATTAAGTGGTTCTGATTTACATTTAATTTGCGATCTTTCTAAGTTCAGAACACCAAAAAAAATTTGAAAACTATAATTGATTACTTCCTTTATTTTTCAAATTACTTATTACATTTCAAGCGCAAATAAGCTTTGACTATTTAACTATAGTCACTGCTTGAAACTCTATCAATTTGTTTGTTAAATTTATATTAGTTGAAATAAGCTTTTTTTTTAATAAAGTAGGTAATTTCTAAGGGCAGAACACCATTATCATAAAAGTTATAACATGTATCTCCCTTATTAGTTAAACATGTTTGTTGTATTATTTAAGTATATAACTTATAGTTTATCTTATATCTTATAGTTATATTATTTAAAACTTTTTCATAAAAATTATTTTTACGCAAAAGGGTCATTTTGTGAAGAAGTTAAAGTATGCTTCTTAAAAAGTAATGTAACTGTTCTGTAGTAAGAGCGAAAATTTTAAATCTCCCAAGACCCCTCAGCACTGCACCCACCCAAACACCCCTCACTCCTACATTTACGGCCGCGGTTACGCAAAAGTTACGTGGGGTGGCCGGAAACGGCGAACGCTCCCCCTTTTCATCAATATTTAAACTCTTATATCTCTTCAAAAAAAATCGCCAAGCACCCCATATGCTTTGGGAACCCCCCCGTGAGAAACTTTAAAGATCTTGCACCCCTCTGTGGTATAAGAAATCGCTTGGTCCCTTCCCCCCTCCCCCTAGAGGTGGTTACGCGATTGATCAATGTGTTTTATAGAGAAAAAAAATGGCGGGAGGGAGGGGAGTATAGAGATATTTGATGTTGGTGCGTCGTGATCCCACGTACTTTGTGAATGAGAGCGAAAATATTGCATAAAGCTCTTCCGGTACAGTTAGAGTACGCTGCTATCAGGTGAGGTATTTTTAGGGGGGGGTTGTGTACCCTCTTCCATTGATGGCGAGGAAGTGGAGGTAATTAGAAAGGGAAGGATTCTAACGTAATGGAATTTCTAAGTACTGTAGATGTTATTTTTGCTATAGGTTAGACTGACCAGTGAGTGAACAGTCCCCAGTGAATGAACATTTGGTAAATATAATTCAAAAATAAGGATTGAAAATCATTTCACTAGATAGATTGGCAACACTGACTTCCTCCCATGTAGTAGGCATTATCTTACATATGGTTGGTTGTCCTGGTCATTATGTCCTGGCATTTATTCACTGGCGAACGCAGTTCCTTAAACTTTCATTCACTGGTTAGTCTACCCTACATGAAAATGGACGCTTAACTTCTAATGAACAAATAGTTCCCCCATATGAAAATAAACAAATTTATAAACACCAAAAAAGGATTTATTCTTTAAAATACAACTTGACAATGGTAAATGTCAGTGAGTGCGCCCTCTAGAAGAGAAGAGCATAGGCTTTATAGCCCGTTTCAAAATACAACTTAATAAGCTAGCTAAAACAATATTCAACAAAATTCCGACATTTTTTTTAAAGACAAAATGATTCACGCCATTGATATGAGAAAAGATGTAGGTTTTTTTACACAAAAAAATCCAAAGACAAATTACCCAAAATAAATAATATCTTAGCTAATTCTTTCACGTTTCCCAACAGTAGATATACTTATTTTTGTAAGGCTTTAAACTTAACGATTTTCTATAGCCAGCACTTCAAAGTGAAAATTTCATTCTCGAGAATTTTTCGCCATATCAAATAATAAAAAAACATCCTAAGATTTTCTAACTCTTTCTTGACAACTTTTTCTCTTATAACTATTTATTGAACACCATTCAACTATTTTAATGTAAACAATAATACAACTTATAGTAGGCTGCTCATTCGTTTAAAACATTTGTATCATCTTGTTTGAAACATTAAAATTACCTCATTTTTGTCATCACACCTTCAATTAAAACAAAAGCATAATTAATCTCATTGGAATAAACCATATTTCAACAACATTACAATTATTCTTTTTTTTTTCATTTTGCATCTGAAATTTGTTAAATTTTTAGCTCGCAAAATCACCGATACTTTCATTTTAGCGAAATTAAGGTTTACGGAAATAAATTTGCTTTCAGTACTTTCTAGATGTTTTTTTTTTGGAAGTATTTTCTGGAACTCTCGGGTAAGTCGACTACTAAAATTGGAGTACCCCTTGCAAATGTTTTTGCTGCCTATATTGTACTATAGTAAGGAAACAACATTGGGGTATGATTGTGCGGGGAGGGGAAGATCTCTTGTTATCTTTTGCATAAGTTAAAGCCTTATATAATTGATTTGTATAATTAACTATTCATAAGGCAACAAATACTTATTGATACACTCATAAAGCAAACGAGTGATTTTAACTCAGTCTGATTTAATTTTCACTCCTACAGGAATTTATTAAACTTTTTTGTTTTAAGAGTGAAGTATTTCATTATAGAAATCACAAAAAGAAAAACCATTTTTTTACTTTCAGAATTATCTAATGTATGTGAGAAATATAAGATAGTGAAAGTACTGAGGTAAGGTTTGAATTCCGAATAGATGATTTTATGATTTCTACTCATTTATAGAGTGCTGATTCTTTAAAAAAAAAAAAAGAATAGTTTTTGAACATTGGTTGTCTGTCAGCTTTTTCAGTCATTCTATCAGTTTAAAACCACTCTAAAGCTTGAACTAGACAAAGTTATGGATTTCAAATTTGGTATACAAGTTCTTAGTATCTATCGGATGACATGATAAAGTTTTCGAGAAAATAGCATTTGTGCAAACGATTGCTGTCGCGAAACTTTTTGTTTTTAAAGGTACATCTGGAAAACAAAAAAAGAGATACAAACTTCAAATTCGGCACAAAAGCTTCCAGTACCTGTCGAATCTCACAATAAGGTTTTTGAGAAAATTGCACAAGCACAAAAGATTGCTGATATAGTACTTTCCTAGTTTAAAATGTATTGCTGAAAAACAACTACAAATTGCATCTTATATTATTATGAAAGCAGCTGTGGTATATTTTTGGAATGTTTTAAGTATTCACTAACTATAAGCGAAACTGTTCTCCCTTAGGCCTCTTCTAACGAAGTTCGTCTGCAGTTTCAAACTGTCCTTATCTAATTAGTTATAAATTATAGCATGCATATACTACTAATATATTTAGTTGAAATGGTGACTAACTTTAGTGACAAGGTACTGTTGTGCCAAGGAGTTTAGCTTTTAGTTTAGCCTAATAAAACGTCATAAAATACATAACTTGATTGGTGTGGCCCATTACAGGGAAAGCACTGCGACCCCTGGTTTAAATACAAATGGCATTATAGATTTTTTTATAAAGTTAAAAACTGTAGTTTAAGTTAAATTTCAAAGTAAAAATTGTTTGTTCTATAGTTGGTATTATATTACTGTTTATAATAGCAATTCTTTGCATTGAGCACTAAAGGTGGACAGCCGATTTAAAAGGGTTTAATAATTGAACTGTGTATTGCAAAATTCACATTGTCCAAAGATAACTAAGATATAAGGTCCGGCCCATTCATTGTTAACTTTCATTTATCGTATTTAATTGGATGAAATCGCAATAAACAAGCAGGAAACTTTTTAGTTATGTTCTTTGAAAACGTGAATTTAGCAACTACAGTCTTCCATTCTTTTATCCAGAAAGTAAAAATATAAATTATATTTCTTCTTTGTATTTATAGGAATTTCTGCAGACGGTTTACAAATGAAGAAACTATCCTCTTTGTTCTGAGGTGATGGTGGGTTTGATCATTCTCTACGATACTGTATTTTCGGAATGATTCAGGTAATCACTTGTATAAATTTGTACAGATATAGCTAATGCAAAATATTTAGGCTCTCTCGTAGGCCTCTTCTAACGAGGTTTGATCCTTATCTAATTCGTTATAAACTATACATACATTTAAAAATAAAGTTTTTCGCTGAAATGAAGAACAACTTTGGCTGCTATATAATTAATAATAAATTAAACATGCATTTACAAATAAAGTTGTCGGCTGAAATGGCGACTATATAATTAGTTGTAAATCAGACATGCGTTTACAAATAAAGTTATTGGCTGAAATGGCGACTATATAATTAGTTGTAAATTAGACATGCATTTACAAATAAAGATGTTGGCTGAAATGGCGACTATATAATTAGTTGTAAATTAAACATGCATTTACAAATAAAGTTGTTGGCTGAAATGGCGACTATATAATTAGTTATAAATTAAACATGCATTTACAAATAAAGTTGTTGGCTGAAGTGGCGACCATCTTTGGCGATGTGACGAGATGCTAGCGGCGCCAACCTAACACCCCTCAGTCCCCCACCCACTTTCACTGTTACGCAAGCGTGGGATTTCCTCCCTCCAGGTGTGTAGGCATCTGCTAGCCCCATCGGAAGGTGGTCGAGGGAGAAAAGCTAATTTCAACCAGATCTGTAAAGGAAACTTTCCCAAACGGGACTTTTTTTTTCTAATGGAATGGAAAGTTAGGTGTTTGTAGCAACGGGAAAAGACTGAGAGAGTGCCGGTGGAAGCGGTGGTTTTTTTATATATGTATTTTTTTAGTAGGGGTATGTGTGTGTGCACGTTCCATTTTGGGTGCTTTGACGCCGGAGAATGGGCACGGTTGTCAAACTTTCGATAGTGCGGTGGGAAAGGATGGGGAGAAGGGAAACGTAAAAGTTTTTTTTAAATAAGTGGTTGGAATTAATGACTGAAAGGGTTTTTAAAAAGGAAAAATGGTAAAAATAGATTTTTTATGCTTTCAGTATTGATGTAATGTATTTCAAACTTTTAAAAATTACTAACTAGGAGAGTCTCTGGCCAGGGATGACTTATCACTTTCTTGGTGGGGGGCAAGTTCGCCGAACACTGCGACCTTAGGTCGATTGCATTCAACCCCAGAAATGACAAAGGCACCAGAGACACACAAAGAAAGAGACGGAACAAACACATAGACAAATAACAACACTTATTGACGGACACAAACATCCATGCCTTACCGAGATTCGAACCCACTAGGCTAGCAACCTAACCATTGCGCCGCCGGGGCCGATTCTGGCCAGGAATAGGAGATAATGTAATTCAATAGTACGAAATGCCAAGGGGGCCCATCCTCTGCTGTTAGGCCACTAAGAAGAATCAACTTAAAGGTGGAATTGAGTATCTTATAAGGTCGGAATCGAAATTTGACTTCTTGATGTATTTAAGAATTACGATTGAACATACAGAAAAAGGAAAGCGTCAATACAAAACTGCGAACAATTAGTACGTCAACAGGAAGAAAAAAAAATCGTACTTTTGGAAAGAAAGAAGCTGGTCCCTTATCTCTTAAAACTGTCTCACTAATTCCTAGCCAAAGTAAACTTTCAAACATCAAGTTTTTTTCTCTCTTATAAAAAAAAGTAAAATGTTTAAGAAAGTCCTAGTTTTTTATCTGAAGTGTAGTGATCTAACCATTTATAACAAAATGCAACACTTTACAAAAGTTCTGAAGTTAATTACACAAGCGTAAGGGTGTAACAGGTATACAAATGAATACATTCTGACACGTTATCAATCAAACAAACTTTGTTTCCAAACCTGACTTGGAAAGTGTAGAATTAAAAAAAGCTGTCTTTTCCCAGGTCCAGATTCATCAGCTGTCGCCATCATTCAAGTGACAGTTTGTAGACTTTATATTGCGCTTGTTTTAGAAAGTTGTTAGGCTTTTATTAAAAAGCTGTGTTTTAAAAAGCGAAGAATCATTCAGAAGATCTTCAGTAGTCCACGTCCAACAAACCCGTTGAACACTTAAATAGTTTATACTGTGTTTTTCCTAAAATGTCCGAAGTTAAAACTGAATTTTTTAACTAAACAATTTTAAATTTATATATTCCCTGTTTCAAAGTAAATATAAGCCTTGGAAAACTTGGCTGCTAAACTTACACAGTAACACGTTTTTTTTTTAATAATTAAGGGGAAATATAGTTTACTAACTTTACGATAATCATGATCTACGAAATCTTATTTTGAGTAGCAGTTTCTGAAAAGAAGGAGTTCTGCCCAAGGAAACAAAAGCATTCTTTGAGCAAACTTCCAATGGATGTATGGTGAAATGTTTCACCATATTTTCGGTATTAAGTTGTACTATTTTTTCATGATTTGGAAGCAAAATCCTCATAAATGATAATCAGCTTAATGGCGAAAATATGGCGAAACACATACTCAATCATTTGAACGCTCTAAACGAAATCATTTAATTGCTAGGTTCTCATGACTGAATTGTTCTTAATCAGTATTAAAAAGTCCCTATTTGTATTTATTTCCAGTTTTTCAAAAAATCCCTATTTGTATTTATTTCTATTCGGTAAGTCATAGCTCAGGTCAAACTTGCTTGCTATACACAGCATCATCATGAATTCGTGGCCTTTCAATACCACATTCAGAGAAAGTATTGTTCAAACAATTTAAGATCATTATGATAATTCAATAGTTATAAGGTTGTAATGCTTTGTTCCGCGATTCTACACCCAAAGAGCTCAGAACATCTTACTGCTACTCGGTATTTTGTGTCCTTTGCATTTTAATGCTCTATACCGAGAAAGCATTATTAAAGTAATTATATTCTATGCTTGTTAAGTCTCCGTTGATTTCTAGTTTCTGAGTAAACAATACGTTGGGCAACCTCGTTTCTACACCCAAGGAGCTCAGGACAAAACCTTGTTGCTACACAATATCATGAATTGCTTGCCTTCCAATATTCATGTAGACAAAGTATTATTCATTTAGATACTCATGAACTAATGTTTATAGGTTTGTAACAGGGTTTGCAAAAACCCGGGTTTTTTTTAAAAAAGCCCAGCCCGGGTGGGTTTTTTGGGGTTTTATTGGGTTCTATTGGGTTTTTCTAAGATTCAACCTTTTAATGTCACTGTTTGGTTCAAATTTTAAGTATTATTTTAAGAAAAGAGAAATTTCAGTCAAGATAAAAACTTATTCAAAAAAATTATTAATTTAGAATATTAAATTTAATTAAAATGGATTTTAATGGAAAAAATTAATTTTCAGCGAAAAAAATATCATTTTTCTACCTTGATTTACGCTTTTTTTAGGATTTTAATATTATGAAATAAAGTGAGTGTGCATGATAATTTTTTTTAATTAAAAAAAATTATTATTTATTAAAGAGTTTTACCTTGATTGAAGAAGCAATGACATTGAACCAGCTCTTTCACCTTTTCAATTCCAAGTACGTTTGCTAGTACTTAGCTATTTTATTTTTATATTTGCGAATTTAACAAAAAGTGAACAAACTCGCTGTTATGAACTGAGCGAAGTTTATCAGGTGTTCGATTTGAATTGTGTAATAACATAATTTTTCAGGAAAGCAAAATACTTTTGTAACTTGCCTTTAAAAAAAATCCTTAACTCTTTGCCAAGTTACTTTTCCACAGTAGTACTTTAGCCTGCTTTACTAATACAGTAAGATGGCACCATAAATGCGTCAAAAATGTAATCAATATAAATCTATTGCATTAAGAGAAATATGTTAACTTAGACATTTTTTATTCTGTATACCTTTCAAATTAATAAAAATATTTTTTCTTTAAAAAAATCCCAAAAAGGTTAAAAATTATTAATATTTAAAAAAAAACCACTTAAGCCTGGGTTTTATTGGGTTTTTTAAGTGGTTTTTTTTAATAAAACCCGCCCGGGTTTTTTTGGGTTTGTGGGCGGGTCGCAAACCCTGGTTTGTAATGTTTCCGTTGATTTCTAGTTTCTGGGTGAACAAAACGTTGGGCTCATGTTTATGAAAGTATCATTTAATTACTTTTTGATTTTCATTCGCCAACTGTTGTGAGACAGTATCTAAAAATGTCTATTTTTTTTAAAATTTTTGAATGTATACTTTGTTCTTGGTAAATAAAGGTTCAGGACAACCTTAACCTGCTATACTTTTATAGTGATTTATATTCATATTTTAAATAGAAAAATATACCTGAAGGAGATTGCCTGGATAACAAAAATACGCGTATTCCTGAGTTCTTTGTAATACCCATAACTTTTGTGTAATATAGTTCTGTTCAAATAGTTACAATTAGTTATGGTTTGGTACATATCTATTCCAGCTTGTGTGCTTGTTCAGAGAACAGCTTATAAGCTTTCGTCAAGTGGGACAGACACAGAAAGAATTTTTACAGTCACAAAGAAATGTATAACACATAGACAAATAACAACATTTATTGACGGTCACAAACATCCATGCCTGACCGGGATTCGAACCCAACCCCAGCAGCTCCAAAGGCAAGTGTCCTAACGATTGCGCCGGGCGGCTACAATTAGTTAAACTAATTACAATTCGCTTGAGAAAATCTAATAGTTCTAAACTTGTAATGTTTCCGTTTATTTCTAGTTTCTCGGTAAACAAAAGCATTGGGCAACCTCTCCCAAGATGCCAATAAGTTGATTCCACCTGAAGCAGAAGTCTTTGACCTGCCCCATCCCGAGGGGGCGCTAAATATAGTTTTATGTTGTCGAGGAGGGGGGCTTAAAAAGAAAAGTGTACGCGGAATAATATGGCGGAAGCAGTGAATTTCGCCGTTAGAATCCGCAGGAAGAGGGGATGGGTTTGTATGGTGGGTAGGAGTGGTGGGCCCCGTTCGGATGTTGTAACTGATTTTATTGCGACTTTGTTCTCTTTTCCTTAAAGACGGCCCCCCAACAAAAGGGCTTTTTAGTGCGGGGAAATATCTATTAAGTTTTGTGCTGGCCATTTCCTTGGTAATTTCTGTTAGGTGAATTTCTTGAGCGTTTATTCCGTTTTTAGATCTGGTAAATGCTTTGTGTAAAAACAAATGAGATTCTTAAAAGTCATTAAAAATGAATTGGCAATCGGAGTAAATTTAAGGAATTTTTCTAATGAAAAGGAAATAATCTTATTAAAAATTATATGTCAACCTTAGTAAGGCAAATTTCGCCTGACACAGATCTTCAATGTGATTTCTGATATTATTCAGTTAATTTATTAGAAATGTGTTTAAATATCTAGGAAACTTTCTATTTTAAATACAATTGATGTGATTAAATTTCCTTTTTTTTTCACAAGCGGGGGTTTTATAATGTGGAAATGGCACAAGAAAACCTTTGGAGTGTGAAATTGGCAAATCATATAGTTCCGGAAAATTATTAGATTCAAATGTGTACACATTGGTATTTTTTAAAAAAAAAAATCAGAAAAGTATGGTTTGTTTTCCATAGATACTGTGAATCAGTGAAAGATGTGTATTTTGCAAGAACTTCATTTTTTGCATACTTTTAGCCGAATTAAAGTTTAAAAAAAAGCTAATTCAAATGTAGTTTAATGTTCTTAAAAAGAAAAAAAAAAGCTGTTTCGGGACTTAAATGAAATCCCATCTTCAGTGCATAAAAACGATGAAATTTTATAACGATAGTTGTTGAAGTACACTAAAATATAAATCACGTTAATCCACAAACTGAATTCATCATGGTGATCCAACATAGTCATCATTAATTAAGAATTCAAAGTTGCACGGACTATTTGTGATTATGACTATAAAACTATAGAAAAAAAATTGAATTAAAAAAGTTTTAACTCTTAGAAAAGAGCCCTCACATGACAATAACTATCAACGGCAGTGAGAGGGTTAAATTTTCCCTTGCACCCATCGATGGCTCCTCAGACCTTTGTTCTTCCGCATATGTTTTCCCACACTTTCCACTTCCGTCGCCCCACTTTCCTAGGGCAAAAAGGGTTCCAGGGCACCAAAAGGGTTTTAGGGGGTCCATGTTTGTATATGTCGAGGGCACCTTTTTTTTATGACTTCACTTAATTTTTTTTAAGGACTAGTGTTAGGTAACAGCCCATATCGGTATTATGTTTTTGTTCAACGGAAATAGCTTTGTTGATCTTTAACCACGGGGGCTCAGAGCCTGGTATTTGGTAATGTCTGCGATTTACATCATGTTCTTTTCTTCATCACAACCAATTATTAATTTTTAGTTGCAGTTATGAGGACTTTAATAATTTGAGATATTCAAATCTTTATTTCAAATAGTGTAGGGTAGGGTAGGTACATATACTCCCGCTCGTGTGCTTGATCAGAAACCTGCTTATAAGCCTTCATCAAGTAAGACAGACATATAGAATTTTTACTATCACAGAGAAAGGTAGTGCACCCAGGGTGAAGGCGGGAATCTGACCTGCATCCGTTACAGTGTTATTTCAAATAACATCTTTCTGAGGACATAACAAACTTATGAGCAGAATAAATATTCTTAGTTTTTCGTTCGAATCGAACAGACTGCGAAGGTCTCGGACCACTCGAACTGTGACATCATTTGCAATTGATACGTCTTTGTTTTGAGATTGAACCCTTTCTAACTTAATTCTCAAAAGTCAAATAATATATTCAATATTCATATTTTTTTAAAAAATATTATAGATAAATGTTTAAATTATAATACCAAAAATTCGAAACTCTATTTGAGTATACAAAAAATAATGAATACTATTATATTTTTTCCTTCAAAAATTTATTATTTTATTGTTTTTCTCTATTTAGTCAATATTTATGAAAATACTTTAACACAGCTTGAATTAAGTCAATATTTGTTCAAATTTTGACATCATTAACCACATAAAAAACGACATTTCTGGAAATAAAAAAATTACATAAATTGATGATGTTTCCGAAGATTTACTTCAGTAAAATCATCAATTTATGTCCTGAGACTCATCATTTGACACAATTCTCTCCTCGTGTATTTCCGCCACCCAGTGGTACCCTCTACGGACAAAACATTTTGATGGATTTTGACTCCTGTGAACCTCTTCTATCCAGAAGGCACTAAATTGATCATCCTTTTTTTCTGTTCTGCACGATTGTTGATTCTCAGAGTTCGCCTCAACTCTGTTCGAGGTGACAGGTTCACTAAATCAATGCAGGATTTTAGAGTCAGGGTGGTTCATCCACATTTTTCTAAGGACCGTTTCATTCACAAAACAGTAATTTAACCCTTTCAGTCATAAGAATTTACTACACTACAGAAACATCTGATATTCACAAAATAAGCTTATTTTAGGTCAAAAATAGGAGTTCCATAAGAAAATAAATCATTTTAATTTTTTATACGGTTTTTGAAATAATGCCAAAATTTTTTTACTGTTAAAAACAACAAAACAAAAACAGTTCGAGTTACATATTTCAAGGTGTCTGACCACATTATTTAAAAAAAAACTAGTAATTATTTTAACCGAAATAGTTTAAATTGTGTTTTAAGGTAGGCGAATACCCAAAATTCTAAAATCTTTACTATTGCTTTAATCTTTTCCAAATTTGGCATACTGATTTCAAATATAGTGAATAATACTATTAAGGCATTTTTTTAAATTTAAATATAATTTATTTATTTTAAACGGTGTTTTTCTACTAAAAAAGGAGGTTTACGCTAACAAGTCTACCACATTGAATTTTCATCCTATAAACATTAATTATGTGTTAAATTCCTCGTTTTGAACTGATGCATGCAATGACCCTCTAGAGTTGCATACAAATTACAAGAAAAGAAGTTATTAAGAAAAATGTTATAAATTAACCACAAAAAAAGGATTTTTTCGATTAACTTACACTTGGACATTTTTTTTTAAACTTATATATTTACACCGGATATTAGAGGTTCATGGCACAGATATATATTGAAATAGCATTTGTAAAAAATTTCAGGTAAATTAATGTAAAACTTTTTATACTAGAAGTGTTGGCGCAACCCCCTTTTTTTAGGTGAAAAACACCGTTTAAAATAAATCAATTTTATTTAAATAAAAAAAATTGCCTAAAAAGCATTGCTCATTATATGTGAAATCACTATGCCAATTTTGGAAAAGATTAAAGTAATAGTAAACATTTTAGAATTTTGGGTATTCGCCTACCTTAAATATGTCGAACTGAAGTGAACTTTTCAAAAATCAGGTGAAACGCTTGCTAACTATTTTCTAAATAAAAAATAGTAGCTCTGACTTCTATTGAGATTAATTTAAAATATTGTCTAATAGAACAAAGTATGAAGAATCGAAAGATGTGTGTGTGTTTGGATGTCATAACGGGACATAAACATTTAGAAAAAAATATTGAAAGAGATGATTCAAAATGGCATCACTGGGACTGAAAGGGTTAAACTTAGGGGGGAATGGGTGAGCTGGATCGCGGGTCTCCGAAGCAAAGTGCATCAGTGTTAATCCAATAGGGAAAAAAATACTTTATCTGCTACATTTCTCCGGCTGTACTGAATATTTTTACAAAACGTATTTTTTACGTGATAAATGTAGCTGACTTACAGGTCCCGACAATAACACTTTTTCAAATTAGTTATTTTTTTTAATTTTTAATAAATAATTTTACAAAAAAGTATTCGAAGCAATTTAAAAAAGTGGGACAATAGAGACCTGTAAGTTATCTACATTTATTATTTAAAAAAAAAAACAGTTTTTTACATCAAATGTTAGTATTCGCATAAAGAAGCCAACGTGGTTTCCAGTTTAACAAAAATAAATTAAAAACAAACAATTTTCTTATAAATTAGTCACATTGGTAACAGTCAGATCAGTAACACTTAGAAAGATTCGATTTGTTACTACGATACGATTTCGTAACGAATTTTCGGCTCCCTACATGAGCTGAAAAACGTTATAGCATAAATTTTAGCAATAATTTTGAAGTTGATGCAATAATTTAATTTCGTCATCAGATCTCTAACGCTTCATCAGATTAGTAATTGGCACTTTTTCATAATATTGACCCTTATGGTTTTATTAACGATATTTCGTATGCGTATTGGCAATAGATTTTACGGTCGGTTCAAAAATGTGCCGCACTTATTATTTAAAAGTTACATTTAACTTAACGTTATTACTATTTTGATCATGAGGCAACCATACGTATGGGTGAAACAAGCCTCATGCGTCCTTGATTCTGAGGAAAAGAATGTGCGAATGATGTTATGTCCTTTTATAAAGGTTGAATTATCAGCTACGAGACCTGCATTGAAATGGGACTCCCCCGACATGTCATCGGAATTGCATGACAGGTTATGGGACATGGCGGAAGACTTACAATTTAGTCGATTTCGACAAGAAGAAAACCAAGTTCAAACGTTCAAACACATCCATCGTTTGACATTATCAATAATTGGGTGTACGGTCAAACCTAGCCGATTAAATATGTGAATTGATTTAAAAAAATATATTTGGAAAGTTTTGGCAGAATAGTGAATATTTCAGCCTAATGTATAAGTAGGTGTAAATCGAAAGCATTTATTCAAATTAAGCGTATTGAAGTTATTTTCTGGATCACTGAGGATTCATTAGGATTCCCCCCCCCCCCCCCCCCGTAAAGAAATTAGAAGTCAATTAAAACTCAGCATGTTTCAAAATGAATGCTGTTTATGTTCACTCCGGACTCTTTCGATTTCAATTAAATTTTTAAAAAAAAACCTTTCGAATAAAAAAAAACGTAGTTGGCTAATAAAATATAAATATCCACCCATCACGTATGATTAATTTTGACAGATCACACTTGCAAAAATTAAATCTGAAAACACCTTTAAACTACAACGTTAACTAAGAGTTAAAATTAGAAAACTGTATACTCAAACTTGGTCATTATGCCACAGAAGGTTAGAAATATAAACATATTTGTGAGGGAGATCTATAAATATCTATTGTGTGTAAATTCTTTCAATTATAAAGATATCATACACAATGTAATTCAACGTTTTCAAAACATAATTAGCTATCAAAAAAAAATTATTCCTTTAATATTTCGTAAACTGCTTATTATTATTCAAGCTCAATCTTTTCAACACGATCAGTGTTTCATGTCTGAAGTACGAAGAGATAGCCAAGACCACTTGTCCTCTTGACCTTATCTTGCCTCCTCCCAGGATAACAGTTTCAAAATATCTCCTTATCTTCATCAGTTTTATATCAAGAGACCCACAGTTTTTTATTCCGTAATATGTTTTTTTCTCTAACAGGGCTGCAACATTGGCGGTCAAGTTTGGTTTGGTTTGAATTATCGTCGCACTAGAGCTACACGAGGGCTATTGGCGACGGGCGTCGTATTTTAGAACCACAGTCAGGTTTGGCGGTCAAGGCTTTGCGGACTCGACGTCAATTATCTTCACTGCCCGGAAAGTTTTTCGATGTTGCAGAACGGGAAAAAAAATCCCCCCCCCCCCCCCAAAAGGTATTTCAACCATTTGAAATGCTGAGTTGTCGGATTTTCTGGGTGGGAAAATTCTGGGCACGCATTTCATATGATTATGTGGCATGTAAAAGATCCCTGGAGGGCCCATTTGGCCCGGGTTCTCTCGGCAAATTTAAATTTAGGCATACTTTAACATCCACAGAGAAATCAGATTCATTGGAATCTGGGCGTCAAAATTGGTAGCGAGAGTAGCCTAGAAGGTGCCCCAAAAAATGGCTGTCATTTCTGGGGAATGTGCCGAGTCTCTGCAAAGGCTTGACCGCCAATGTTGCAGTCCCATTAGAGAAAAAAAATCATTGGTACCGACATCATGCAACAAATTATACCGATTTCTTTACAACAATGCCAGTTGCAATCATGTCAATCCATCCTAAACAAAGATCCCATCCACAAAAGAAGCACTCGAATAGCTGTTCACAATGGGTGGGTGGATGGAGATTGAAAAAAAAACATTCCATAAGACTCTCTACATAGATAGTGATGAGAAGACCAGTTACCTGGAGCAGATGTTACACCACCCAGCCACTTGGCGTGGGAGCCTACGCCAAACCTGTCACAGTTACGCAACTTCCCACCCCCTCTAGGGGGAGGTTATTGGGGGTGTATCGAACCTGTGGAACAATGTTTAGCGGGGACTCCCTTCCCTATTTATAAAATCGTGAGTGGAAGTGTTAGTAACATTTCTCACGGGGAGCTGGAAGACATCCTCCCCCCTCTTTATTCCTTTCTTAGGGTTTTTTTTAGAGGTTCCATACCTCGTTGGTGCCTCTGGAGCATTGATCTGACGTATTGTTGCGTCGATGATTTTCTTTAACGGGTTTTTTTTTTGTGTGTGTTTAAATTGAAATTATAGGCCGGTGGGAAAATGGGTGGGATGTAGTAGGGTGTTTTTTGTTTGGTAGGGTTGGTTGGGGTAATTCGCGCAAAAATATGAAACTTTCTCCATAACTGATTGATAAATGATTGGAGTTTCAAACACCTTTAAATTTGTTGACACCTTTTTGGTCTCAACTTTGAAATTTTTGAATATTTATTAATAATTAAAATGTCTATTTTAGTTCGATTTGCGAAATCTTAAAAAAAGCACTTACGTTTTTCTCAAGTAATTACGGAGAATGGTTTAACACAAACTTAAAAACAAATATATACACGTTTTATTACTGAATATGGCTTGCCTGGCATTGCTATACAAAAATATCAGCACAGGAATTTTGCATGCATCCATACAAACCATTCCAATTTATCAAATACGTACATTACCAGGAAAAATTCTTGCACTGATCATTTAGCATGACAATGCATATAGACAGACAAACCATACTTATTGATTAAAGATTAGCATTGTCATTTGAAAATTGCAGTTACTATATTTTAAATATTCCCTGACAGTAAATTCTATTTAGGTTAAGGAGATAATATAGATTTTAATTTCCTTGCAAAATAAGCAGTAGATATTTTTTTTAGTTGTCCTTATATTATTACAATTTCTTTGCTTAGTAAGATTTTAAAGTTTTCGGCTGCCCATTTATTTCTGTGCTGAAGTTAAGCTAACTAAACAAATGTAAAACAAATAAAAGCTATAATGCTGAACGATTTATGTAGGAAATATTGAGTTACACATAAACAATTTTAAAAAAAAATAAGTTAATGCTTTTATTCGGAATTTAAGGTGTTAATGGTATTCAGAAAGTAGTCGTTAATGGGTACAGTCGTTAATTGTGAATAACATGATGAAAGCTAACTTTTAAATAACGTAAAAAGTTGGTCTTGTGATTTCAAATTTATAATTCTCAATCATGGAACAAATGTAGAAAAAAGTTTTTTGAAATTTCAATGAACGAATTTTTTATAAGGACAAAACCTAAAATACTATTTTATAATTTAAAAATAAGAAAAAATTAAAATATGCATTATTTCCCCCCAAAAAAATCAATTTACATACAAATATGCATTTCTTGTTCGTACATATACTATGCATTACATTTTTAATGAATAAATTTCTCTCTTTATCTCAACCAGAGATATAGCATCGTAAAACTCCTAAGACATACAGAAAAGAAATGTTATCGAGCATTTTTAGCGTCAAATCCCGGTTCGCAATGACGTCGTCGTGACGTCAGTAATCTTGACTTCACTTCGTCTCAGTTCTTTGTTCTCGCAGACGATAGCCGGTGGTATTTCGCTACCTGTGGCGGCCTGCCCGTCTTCTGTGTAGGTGGCTTGTTTGCCTAGTTCATGGTTTCCAAGGTAAACAAAACAGTGAAGGGTAAAGAAACAAAGTCAAGTTATCGACGTCACTATTTCTTTTGCAACGCAAAAGAAATATCTTTTGTTTTCTGGAAATGGTATCAGGGTTCTATTGATGAAAGAATTGATAAGAAAATTGATATTCCAAATGTATTGGGATATAATATATATAATATTTATTATATAATATATGTTATTTATAAGCTGTTTAAATAAGTTCTATCGTTATTTAATTAAATATTTATATTTAATTAGTAAGTTAAAACGCTATTAAATAATTAAATAAGTCACACCGCTATAACAAACTCAAATAACTGTTTTCCCTCATTCACAGAGAAAGAGTTACTTAACTCAAAATAAAAGAAAAAGTATAGTAGAGTAGAGTAATAGAATAGAGAAAGAATATAGTAGACTCGAGTACAATTCATTATTTTTCTACTGTTATGTAGAGAGAAAATTCTACAGTGCCATTTTGTAGCTGTGGAAATAAAAAAGTACCCACTTGAGGTTATTTCCTCCGTTATTCATCCTAAAGAATCGGACCTTTTTGACATGGTGCACAATTAACATTCTGAGTTAACTGCATGACACAAAATTTGCATAAGGGGCCATCTTCATATTAAAAATTTTACTAACTTTAAAATTTCCAATAGCAACAGCCCTTTTTGAATCCATATTTCAAATCTCTGACCTATGTTAATACGAAATGCCAAATTTTGTTAGTTTTTAAGCATTATTATAGGAGTTAGAGACGTGCAAAGTTTAGGTCCCATAATGTTAAATGAGTTTCACATAAAAAACTATCCAGATCTATAAATAATTAAGATAATGAAGCGAATTTTTTACTGAAAAGAAATTATAATAACCCAAACAAAATGCATTCAATATTGGGGTATTTAAAACAATTTTTATATTTTTAAATAATTATTATATTAATTTTTAAAAAAAATATGAATGGAAACCCCTTAATATTTTTAAAGAAATAAATTTAAGACAAGAAGTTTAAGCGAAATCCCAATTTTTAAAAATGTTTATTCATAATTTGCTGAGTAAATCACAAAATACTCTATAATTGCCCTTTAGGGGACTGTGTATAAGATTATGTGTGTAATTGATAAATAAAGACGGCTTTGCATGCATGCTTGCTTGTCATTTTAGAGTTGGTCCCCAAAAGGTCCACAAGTGATTCGATTGAATAACTCGTCAAATATTCATCCAAATGTAACAAAAACTTAGATTTAAGGCTGCTCATCACCCCCAGACCCGGTCCTCCTTCGACCGGGCTTGCTAATGGTAAGTCTATGGGGGAAAAATGGTTTTTGTTCCAAAAAAAAGCAAAGAAATTATAGGAATATTTTGATGCGGTTTTTTTTAAATTCATAAAAATCCAATAAAGTAGTGCTTTATAAGGTTATTTTTTTAAAAACGTTACTCGCCTTTTTTTAATAGAAAAAAATTTAGATTAAAAAAAAGGAAATAACTTTTTTAAAAAAATAACCTTATACAGCACTACTTTATTGGATTTTTATGAATTTAAAAAAAACCGCATCAAACTATTCCTATAATTTCTTTGCTTTTTTTTGGAACAAAAACCATTTTTCCCCCATAGACTTACCATTAGCAAGCCCGGTCGAAGGAGGACCGGGTCTGGGGGTGATGAGCAGCCTTAAGGGTTTTCAAGAGTGCTTAACATTTCTAAGTTATTAAAATTGGGTGTTGCCATTGGAAATTTCAAAGATCGTAATATTTTTAATATGAAGACGGCCCCTTATGCAAATTTTGTATCGTGCAATTAACTCAGAATGTTAATTGTACACAATCTCAAAAAGGTCCGATTCTATAGTGTGACTAACGGATGAAATAACCTCAAGTGGGTACTTTTTTATTTCCACAGCTGTACAGCTGTGGAAATAAAAAAGTACCCACTTGAGGTTATTTCCTCCGTTATCCATCCTAAAGAATCGGACCTTTTTGACATTGTGAACAATTAACATTCTAAGTTAATTGCATGACACAAAATTTGCATAAGGGGCCATCTTCATATTAAAAATGTTACTAACTTTAAAATTTCCAATAGCAACACCCCTTTTTGAATCCATATTTCGAATCTCTGACCTATGTTAAAACGAAATGTCAAATTTTGTTAGTTTTTAAGCATTATTAGAGGAGTTAGGGACGTGCAAAGTTTAGGTTCCATAATGTTAAATGAGTTGCACATAAAAAACTATCCCGATCTATAAATAATTAAGATAATGAAACGAATTTTTTACTGAAAAGAAATTATAATAACCCAAACAAAATGCATTCAATATTGGGGTATTTAAAACAATTTTTATATTTTTAAATAATTATTATATTGATTTTTTTTTTAAATATGAATGGAGACCCCTTAATATTTTTAAAGAAATAAATTTAGGACAAGAAGTTTAGGCGAAATCCCAATTTTTAAAAATGTTTATTCATAATTTGCTGAGTAAATCACAAAATACTTTATAATTACCCTTTAGGGGACTGTGTATAAGATTACGTGTGTAATTGATAAATAAAGACGGCTTTGCATGCATGCTTGCTTGTCATTTTAGAGATGGACCCCAAAAGGTCCACAAGTGATTCGATTGAATAACTCGTCAAATATTCATCCAAATGTAACAAAAACTTAGATTTAAGGGTTTTCAAGAGTGCTTAACATTTCTAAGTTATTAAAATTGGGTGTTGCTATTGGAAATTTCAAATATCGTAATATTTTTAATATGAAGACGGCCCCTTATGCAAATTTTGTATCGTGCAATTAACTCAGAATGTTAATTGTACACAATCTCAAAAAGGTCCGATTCTATGGGGTGACTAACGGATGAAATAACCTCAAGTGGGTACTTTTTTATTTCCACAGCTGTACCAAAACTTTAATAGAAGAGACAAATAATTATAATAAAAAAAAGTGTTAAAGGGATATCTGTGCTTGGATTTTGAATCAATTTCGCATTTTTTAAACTAAATATTGGATAAAATGAAGGCTGTAAACTATAAATCACACAATTTGCAAATTAAAATCATTCTTTTTGAACTTTAGAAGATTTAGATGAACTCTTCTTGTTATTGGTTATTATTTTTCAAACTTCGTTCGCGCATATATTATATTGAGCCTATGTGTTAAAACTTATAAATACCACACAATATCTGCATAATTTTTTCAATAAAGTTGTTAATGAGTGGAGTGCTTTATAAGATTACGTTGTACATTCGAAGAGATTTTAATAGTCATTAGTGACTGGTAAAAAAGTAAACTTTTGAACCAATTTTGTTGGACTTTTGGCCTGTTCTTGGCCGTCAATTTTTATAAGCCATAAGTGAAAACCACTACGTCTATTATTTTAAACTAAAAGTGGTCTAAATACCGACCTCGGTGGTCCTTATTCTGTGACGAAATTCTGACACAATCTCGCCACATTTTTACTAAGCATCAACACCTTTGGCCTCGCCCGAGTACTCCCACTCAGTCCACGAACTTATTCCGAGATAAAATAATAAAATCCTTCTTGTTTTTCACGACCCTGAGAAAGACTTTTATCATGTTTGCTCTTATAACAGAGTTCGCGCTGTTATCGGTGTTTACCGATTAGCCCCAAGGAGCTTAGAGGAAGGTTTACGTGATTTGTAGTGAATCGGTCTGAATGCCGCCAAATCGTATAAGTTAGAGAAAACAAATTGCATGTTCAATCAGACATCAATTGAAAGCGCTATTTTAATTCTTATTAGAATGGGTAATTCTTTAAAAATAATAATTTGGACAGTTGTAGAACTACGAAATCTTAATTTCTAAATTCTTGTAAAATTTTCCATTTATTTTAACTGTATTTTATTTCACGATTCAAGTGTCTTATACATACTAAGCACAATTTACTCTATAGTGGGCTGGTAGACTGCAATAGCCACAGCAATTATAATATTTTTGCCCAGAAATGTAAATAGTCTTTTAGTATATTTTCTCACAGGTTAGTTTCACGGTGGTAATAGTAAATGATAATGCAGTTACAACACTTCCTTAATTTCAAACAAAAACCCCTTTTATTTTTAATAAGAACACGAAAATCACAAATAACCCCAAAAACATTAAAATTAAAGCCAAATATTTTCATCAACTACTTATTCGAGTCTACATTGAAAGCATTCAACAGCTTCAGTTGACAACCCCGTTCCCCCATTGACTCTCACCTAGACGACACCCGAACCTGCCTCTTTCCTCCCTGATTAGCCCGAGTGTGGGTGGAAAGCTGGCAACATGCTTCGACGCCTAGTTCTCGAGAGCTGGTGCGTGCCCTTATCACACCCGCTCTTGCGAAACGGTAGCTCTTAGGAACTGATTCTTCCTTTTCTCTGCTGATTTGTTTGCAGACATAAACTGTTTGGATTTGAGGGCTTTCTTATCGCCGGAAAGGAGAGAATATCGGAGCATAGTCGATTTTCTTGTTTTTGTCGATTATTGAGGAAAAAATGCTTACTGGAAACATGTCTAAGTTTTGATGTGGTGGAAGGTTATAAATTTAATGTTTTTTATTTGTAACTAATACTCGTGTTCAACTTATTTAAAGAAGGCTATCCAAAAATAATCATAAACTTTTACTAATAGCATTAAATGGGTATAATAATTTTGCTAACTAGGGTCATTGTGAAATGTTCCTACACTAACCTAAACCTCAGATATTTAATCTAAACTTAAAAGTCCACAGTGGAAAAATGTAAGTGAAAAATCCTAAGTAATCATCGGAAACGGACTTTAAAACCGATCTAAAATTTATTCAACATCAAATTAAAATCATATTACTAAATCATAACTAACATCGCCCTACACCATGGCGCACCTCTCAGACTAACTCATCTAATTAGAAGCACAAGCATCAGATAATAGAGGCGCACTTTACACTAATATCTAACGGAAGCAGTTACAGTGCCCGGTATGCAGGGCCCGACTAGCAACTTTAGGGGCCCAGGGCACGAACTAATTTGAGGCCCCCAATACATACCTCAATAAAATATTTGCTTGTATTTCCCTATCTTACAGAGTTTACCAAAAAATCAGCCGATGAAATTAGCTTGGAAAGCATACTTAATCCCCCCCCCCCCAAAAAAAAAAATAATAATAATAATTATTATTATTATTATTGTGAATTGATTAATTCAGAGTTTAAACACAATTTCATAGTACTTTTGTTCATGAATTTAATTTTTTTGCCCTGGCCCTGGGCACATGCCCCGTTTGCCCTGCCGGAAATCAGGCCCTGCCGGTATGCATGAATACAGATAGCAAAATCAAGCAAATTAGCATCAAAGTCATTTTTACACAACAAATAATCTGGTAGAAAAATAACCTAATGCGTGGAAACTTTATTGCCGTGAAACGTTTTACAAGAGCTACTAATAAGTATGCGTTTTCAAACAAACCAACAAAAACAAACACAACTAATAATGATGTTCAGTGAATGCTTTATAAAGTGAAGTGAATACATGCACTGTTTGTGGAGGTGGAATTTGAAATTCGTGCATGAACAAATGACGACAAGGTGTTTGTATCTTCCTTTCTCTGTGACGTAAAAACTTTCTGTGTATGTCTAACTTGACGAAGGCTTATAAGCGACTCTCTGAGTAAGCACACAAGCCGGAATATTTATGTACCCTACCCTTCATGCATGAATAAGAAGAAAACATCAGCAAACGAAATCACTGTTTAGGCGAAATATTCAACAGACAAAATACACAACCAAATGCGGTAAGTTTAGTATTTAATTATTTTATATGTGTTTGTATACATATATAAGTGTTTGTGTATTTGTTTGTATCTTCCTTCATCAACGTGGATGCAATATTAATCGTAAAAAAAATTCTGAAGTACCCATGGTAACTTTTATTTGGAACTATAATACCCGTATTCAACTTATAGAAGATGATAAAAAATTAATGATGCGCTGTTAGTACTGCATATCATTAAATCTGTATCATTGTTTTTAGATCACCCTATATAGTTAATTCCATATATGGGGTAATTTTGTATTTTAATACCTGATGGTATATAAAATCAGTCATGGTTTCAATGTGCTTTTTTTTACTATGTGCAGTTTTATATAACTAACAAGAGATAGACTCATTTGGGACTAACTCCCGTGTTCAAGTAGTAGAAGTTGATCCAAAAATAATGATATTCGGTTACTACATGTCATTAAATTTATATCATTATTTTTTAATCACATTGTATAATTCCGTAAGTGGAGTAATTTCTTATTTTATTAACTGATGGTGGATAAAATCAGTAGAATTTCAGTTTATTTTTTGTCGGGCAACGTGGGTGCAATTTCATTTTAATTCTGTATAGTTTTACACAAAGTATAATTTTATTCTTTGACAATAGTTTAAAATGGTATATTAACTTACTTTACTGAATCAAATGAAGAAAAAATTTAATAGTTATTTGAAATATCACTGGAATAAATGCAGTTTTATAAATTTTAAAAAGATATCGAAATAATTCAGTTTCCAATATTTAAAGTTTTTAAGGTGCGTCACATGGGTGGATGGGTCAAAAATGCCGATTTTCTTATTGTACTTTTTTCCTTTCTACATATCTTTAGCTTCAATTTAAGGCCAAGGTTATCGATTTATGTTCAGTGGTTTTGTTTTTACAAGCATTTTTGAGAAAACTCTGATCATCAGTTCTTACCTATACCTTACGTTTCTTTTGCGTTTAATGAAATATAAGATTTTTCAACAGTTAGGAATATTTTTCTGGAGTGATATAAAATACATTTTTTGTTCAACTTGTTTTGTTATTTCTTCCTCAATATCAGCTCTTTGCTTTAAACTAAAGAATTTTAAATATCTCTGCTAAAACAAGAATTATATAATTTTAATATGATTTTTATGTGTGTTTTTTACATATATTTTTTTTGTAAATCACTGTAAAAGTATTTTGTTATACTTTGAAATATCTGCAGTTTAAATGAAAGAGCTATATGTAAGGAACAGAATACAAAAAAAATATCATAATGATATCTTTTAGTTTCTGAGAATAATGTTCCTAAAGTTAGGCAATTTAACATGGGTGAGATAGCCACATCCAACTCCCTTTGAGCCTTTTCACACATCGTTATAAGTTTTAATTTTAGCTCTATCTTACGCACCAGCGTTAGAGCCCAACCAGGTGAGGAAAGCCAGCTTCCCAATGTCGTTGGCAAAATATAACTTATTTCCATATTTTCGTTACATTTCAGGTCTAGTAGTTAATTAGTATCGGGTAAGATCAAGCTTTTTTGGAATAAATTTTAAAAAACAAAAACAAAACATCCAATCTCCATCTAATTAAACAGACTGTCCTAAAATTTAGATTGACCGGGCCAGATTTGGGGTCTGCTTGAAAATTGGAAGCGTGAGGTATACGGTAACCGGGCCCTGATGCCTACCCGCTAAACCACTAACTATAACATCGAACAAAAACATAACACGAAAGACAGACAGAAAAAAAGGCCTTCTCCATCTGACAACCTCTTGACAGCTCCTCTTCCTGAAGAAGACAGTAATCCGGAATACGAAAACACCAAGGTCAATTAAATTGGAAATTGCTACCTTTCATATGTCACTATCAATGCAAAGGCTACGCAGCTCATATGCCCAAATCAATGGGCTGCCCAATTTGGGCTGCCCACTCCTTTTGCAAGTGTATCTTCAAATGAGCGGTTTTTAAGCTGGTGAGGGTGGCAACCGAATTGAAGACATGATGTCAGGCCAACCCTCCTGATGGCCCTTACCCACTATTACGTTTATTGGCTTTCATTTAGAGGAAACGGTTTGTTATTGGAACTGGAAGGTATTTGCACTGATCCAATAGTTTAAAGGAAATTCCTTTCAATGGAGCTAAATATATGGCAGAGATTAATAGGTTGAACACGTTGTTTAACGTATGACTTTTAAGGAACTTAAACAATAAAACTGTTGTGGTAAATAGTAGATCATTCATTGATATATTTTTATGGGTTTATGATAGTTAGCTCGAAAGTACTACTATATGTTTATAGATGGATACTAAAACTATCTATCCTCAACGGGTAGCATACGTAGGGACTTGAAGCAGAGAGTATTTATGAGCATCCTTGTCCAGTAATCCACGCAGTTAAAAATTAGGTGTCAAATGTAAGAATAATGTTCGCTTTTTTGAGAACATCATCGTTTTATAGTAGCTCAAAAGACATTGCTCTCAAATTTGTAAAAAAATGGAAAAGTATTGTTTTGTGTCGTATGCATTTTCCCATCAGGTATGAGAATCTTCATGACAGCAGAAAAAAATTAACGGAAAATAAAATGAAGCCCTATGTCGTAGTTCATTTTATAGAATGCGAGTTTTGCAAGTAGGACCTTCATATAAATCTATAAAAATTATTTGCTTTATTAAAATTATTTAGCCACTTACATTGAGATTAATTTTATAGTGTACAGTTTTTTTAGCATATGAATTTAAATTGTCCTAATGCGACGAAGTCTAAAATTTTTTTATACATTTCCTATGAAAAATATTACATAGTTATATTTATTTTTAACGAAGTATTCAAGTATTTAATTAAAACAACGTATTTTAACTGACTATTTTTAAGTAAACCTAAGTAATTATATGAATATGCTGCAAGAAGACACTGCACCATCAAAATAAGAATGAATTGTTTGTCCATGAATAGGACGGGCATCATTCAAACAAAGCTACTCATTATAACTTACGCATATTTAAAAAGTTCTATTCGCGTCTGTGTACACTTCTGGGACTCCTTATTATTCTTCCTGTTCTAAATGAAAAATATCCATCACGTGTTTTGTGTCGAATCGCCATGACAACGCGGACAAGAGTTCACATGAATCGCCAAATTTAAAAATAACAGGGCAAGTCCATTGGAACATTTCCTGCCACATTATTTCTTTAGATATTATGGTAAAAGAAGAAGCTTAGATGGAAATGTTCCTCTTGGATCTTTGGCGATTAAAATATCACGCCACGAAACCTAACCTGGAGCACGTTTCGTTTTCTAAGTAAACGAAAACCAGGATTAACAATGAAAACAATGGCGGAAGCTATACATAGTAGGAGCGCTATGTTTCATACCTTCATTATTATAATTGGTGCGTTATTTCGGGATTTTGAATCCTGAGACACACGTACTTGTGGGAAAACGTGCCCGCCTTTGTTATTTACAGGAATAAGTGACCTTGAGATAAATAAAGTCCCCGGAGAGAGGATATAGAAAAGTTGAATTATATAATTACTCAACCAGGAATTAGGGTTTGCGAAGTGGCTATTTTTATATAACACTTCTGGGAATAACGGTTGGTGAAAGTATATTTTATGTTAGAGAACAAATAAAGGTATTAGTACATTTATAAAAGATCGAGGTCAAATAGAAATACCACGTTGCTGCTTATTTTGTCCCACACTCTTAAAACAAACGAGCTAATTTAACTCATTCTGATTAATTTTCACTCCTCCAGTCTTGAAAATGCACTTCTCCTATTGGAGTGGATCCTTTGTGTGTTAAACCTCCGACAGGATCACTCCAAACGAGTGATTTTAACTCAGTCTGATTTAATATTCACTCCTTTCTATTGTCGAAAATGCACTTCTCCTACTGGAGTGGATTTCACACGTTTGTTTTAAGAGTGTAGTAAATTTTCCAAGTAAGACATGTCCTACTCAACTTTAAGGCCACACAGAAGCTATTCGTAAATCTTTCCTGTTCGAATTGTGGGCATTGTCGAAGAAAAAGTACGAAACCTATCGCACATTGATAAAATTTCGACTAAACAATATATTTTGTTCTTGGTTTCACCATAATAATAGTATCTAGTAGTTGCCGGAAGTGTGTGGTGAAATGTTTCACGACATTTTCGAAATTCGGTTGAAACCATTTTTCTGATTTTGAAAACAAAAATCTGAGCAATGGTTACGGAACAATTACTTACGATGAACTTACGGTGAAACAATTTACCACACGACCGTTGCAGCTACTAGGACCAAAGGGGACAACACGAACCGGACGGATAATGTGAAAATCCCAGATGAAGAGTACAGGGAAGAACCACTTTATTTCGTAGAAGGCTTTCCTTAATAGCCTCTTTGGGGTTGATAGCGAGAAATCGCCTAAACTGGTGTAACGAAACCGTTTACTCACTTTGTTTATCTTTCGCGGCAACCCTGATTCACGCCAGAGATCAGTAACACGCTTGTACCGCGATTGAAGAACCGAAAGAAAAACCGGTTTCCGGTCGCCAATGTCCGCCAAGCAAACACAATTACGGAAAGCCTCTAAAGGAATCAAGCAGTTCTTCCCCTGTACTCTTCAGATAGCTTCTCTGGAGATGATTAAATTGCAGTTGAATCGGCAGTGGATAGATAAACCATTGCTGAACTGCATAGGTATAAGTGGCGAGTTACAGCCAAATGTAACTACTATACTTGCTATCATTAGGTGACCCCCTCCGGCCCCCGTGGCGCCCTTACCATACCTGAAGAAGGGAGGGGCTCCTAATGGAGGTGCTTCTTGTTCTTCGCAAGCTGATAGTGGTTTTCCTAAGAAATGGGAGTGGTTATTACTTATTAGCTTACTCCTCCTCAGCTTACTTTCTTCTGGAATAGGGTAGGAATAACCCCTTATTTGTGAAAAAGGAAAGCCGATTTGTTGTTTCACAGAAAAATACTCTATTTTGGTTTTAGAGGGGACAGGCATAAGGCACTTTTTGAAATTGGGTCTGAAAGTTTAACAAAAGAACAGTCCTCCTATTTGCACATTTGATTGTTATTATGGCAAGATTAAGAACTCTGGTTTTGATATTTTTAAATCGATGGCCTTTTTATTTGCTTTGACAGTTAACAGAATAGGAATCAAAGAAAATTTAGTTTTACTGTGCTATTAATTTTAATATCTCAAAATTAAATGCACATGCGAATGAATAATCTCCACGTCAGAGAGTGCATATGCATTGTCACCCATTTTCCCTGCAATTCAAATTGCACCACCATATGTTTTAACGACCGTAACAAATTTGGACTTGCTCAATTAAAATTTTTACTAAAGTGTATCGTTTAGTTTAGAGAGTGCTTAGCATAAAAGTGCCAATAGTTTTTTTTTTTAAAACATCAAACGGTTAGTTTTTACTGTGTCACTCCCTTGCTCTCGTTAACTAGTTATATGCGTGATCAATTTTAATAAGTTTTTGAATTTGAGTTAATCTTTTCATTATTCATACAATAACTTTATTTTTTTACGTGGTTGTATTTTATAAGAATTATAAACATCTGTATAGCATGCCCAATTTATCTTTTATGAAATATTACCCCGCTTGGCAAATGGTTTTCAGGTTGTCAAAGGAATAAAAAACAGAAGCGATGGTATTTCATTTTGTGTGTGATGCTAATTTAATGCCATTAAAATACAGTCTGAGCTAAACGGTCAGAATTTTCTCTCTGTTTTGCTAATAATCACCTGTTGCATCCCACAACTCATTTTTCACCGCCAAAAAGCGATTAATCTCTAGTCAATCGACGCCTACGGCTACCATTTCAAGTTTCATGCAACCCTGAGAATTAGTTTTAGGCTTGGATATTTTTAAGGATTTAATATTGGCTCCCGAATGGAACATTAATTTATTGTCTGGGAGAACTGATGTTTAATTCAAATTCATTGTTGGAAGTGATAAATGTTTATATGTTTAGTTAGTTGTACGATGAAGAGAATTTAAGGTTTCATATAAATATTGTTAAAGGAAACTTAATGTTACAAAGAAGTTATTATAAATTTGTCAATTTCGATGTAACCTTTTCTCTTATAAAACAGTTAGATAGTACAATAATTTTCGAAAGGATGTACTTCGAGAATTTAATCTCAGAAATTTAAATAAAATATTTTAGAAGAACTGATTTTATGATAAACATTTTAGACGACACTCTACCTGCGGACCGTTTTAACAATGTGAATACTAATATTAAATAGACATCGATACACATAACTACAAATTAGATTTCGAAAAGTGAAAGTTTATAACAGACTTGAGATAGATACAAACCCTTATTGGGAATGCACGATTTAAGTGCAAGCATTCTTGTTATAACCATGCACCTGTAATAAAGCGCCGATATTTTTTAGCTTGGAACCCAACTGCCAATTTTGAAGAACTTGCCAAAGAACTGAATTGATACCGATTGTCGGACCTGCAATCCACGCACACAAACAATTGCACAGATTACACACTTTCCATTCATAGATTCCACACTATCTGCAAAAACACGGGGATGAATGAAAGTAGCATGTGTGAACAAAAGTTATTATAAGGTCATAAATCATGTTGGAAATAATACACGGAGCACCCCTTACGAATAATGAGGAGTTGGACTGACAAAAATGTATCTAACACTACACTAAAGCTGAATAAGTTGCAAGACATGACCAATGTTAAATAAACGTAACACATGGCTGATGTTGAAAAAATGTGACTTCTGACTAATGTTGGAAAATCCAACAATTTAATGATGTTGAATGAATGTAACACTTACCTATAATTAAATCTGGGTAAATCTAACACTTGACTGATTTTGAACAATCATAACACATTTCAATTAAAAGATGATGTGAAAAATCTAACGCTTGTTTGAAATTGAGTAAATATTACACTGGTCTCAGAAGATGCTGAGTAAATTTAACTCTTGGTAGACTTGAGTAAATATAAAACTTGCTAATATTGAGCAAACACTTGCCAATATTGAGCAAACACTTGACTGATTTTTGGTAATCTAACTCGTGTCTGATGTTGAATAAATGTAACACTAGACTGATGTTGAGCAAATCTAACTCTTGTACGAGATTGAGTAAATTTTATGAGTGACAAATATGATGTTGAGTAAATTTTTCTATTGGCAGATATTAAGTCAACCTAACACATGACTGATGTTGAGTATAACTTGTTTTGTAGCCGTTTGACTCATTTCCAAAATACCAATAAGAAAAAAATAAAAAAATTGAGATCTTGAAATCTACTTCTTGCATAAATAAACTGTAAAATTGTCTAGAACAATAAATATTATACGTTTAACAATAATATCTGATACAACTCTTCCAAATTCGCGTATATCGAACAGAGGTTTAGGAACGGGGGAGGGTACCCCACCTATTATGCACCTGAGTGCAACTGTACACCAATTAATTGTCCTCGGAGGACGCATGCCAGACCCAAAAAATTACAGTATTTCGACTCGAAGCATGCACGCGTGATTAATCGCTTGGACCCCTCGCGAAACCCCGAGGGCTAAGAGGGTCTTGCGCCCACCATTACAAAAATGATAGGTATCCAGGTATGTCAGTCGGCGTGGCTTTTAAGTGCGGTGAGGGACGTAAGTGGTGGGTTTGTGGTGTTGTGGACAGTCCTTCCTTATTTTTTGGGAGAGAAAGAATGGAAAAAGTAGAGAATGGAATCTGGTAAATGCTTTTGTTTTAGAAGTGGGAAACAAATTAGGATAGTTTGGTTTGTGGGGAACTCACACCTCAAATCAATCTGGTTTATTTTGTAAGGAAGAAGCGAAAATCTGCTTTATTTTGGAATGAAAAGTCATTGAATTCAATTGAAACTCCCCTGGAAAATGACAAAATTGGAATTTTTAAACTTAACTCTATATAGCAATATAGAGTTAAGTTTACTTTTTCTCTATAACAATATGTTAGATTACTGCTTAGTTAGGCAAAGAGGGCCTTGCGCCCACCATTACAAAATGATAGGTATCCAGGTATGCTCGTCGGCGTGGCTTTTAAGGCTGCTCATCACCCCCAGACCCGGTCCTCCTTCGACCGGGCTTGCTAATGGTAAGTCTATGGGGGAAAAATGGTTTTTGTTCCAAAAAAAAATCAAAGAAATTATAGGAATATTTTGATGCGGTTTTTTTTAAATTCATAAAAATCCAATAAAGTAGTGCTTTATAAGGTTATTTTTTTAAAAACGTTACTCGCCTTTTTTTAATAGAAAAAAATTTAGATTAAAAAAAAAGGAAATAACTTTTTTAAAAAAATAACCTTATACAGCACTACTTTATTGGATTTTTATGAATTTAAAAAAAACCGCATCAAAATATTCCTATAATTTCTTTGCTTTTTTTTGGAACAAAAACCATTTTTCTCCCATAGACTTACCGTTAGCAAGCCCGGTCGAAGGAGGACCGGGTCTGGGGGTGATGAGCAGCCTTAAGTGCGGTGAGGGACGTAAGTGGTGGGTTTGCGATGTTGTGGACTGTCCTTCCTTATTTTTGGGAGAGAAAGAATGGAAAAAGTAAAAGAATGGAATCTGGTAAAAATGCTTTTGTTTTAGAAGTGGCAAACAAATTAGGGTAGTTTCGTGCATAAGGAGCTCGCATATAAACAAAATCTGTTTTGCTTAGCAAGGAAAGCTCCTAGAATTAAATTGAAAGTCTAGGAAAATAACAAAATTTTTATGCTTCATATTGGGGTTTTCTTCTATAACAATAACTTAGGTTACTGCTTAGTGAGTGAAACATATATTTCTAAATGAATGCAACAGGTCTAATTTCCAAGAAAATTTAGCAAGTGGCTTGCACCCAGAAGAAATCTGTTTCTACTCACTCATGTATCTATTTTTTAAAGTATTATATACAACACAATGTCCATGCTTTTTTTTAATGCTTTGAAGTACAGTAGCCGCCGCTTAAATGAATCACATCCGTCCCAGTACGTTTTGAACCAATAAAGCGGCTGAACCGTTTAACCGAAAGTCATGAAATTATAAAGAAAAAGTTGTCATCGAGAGACATAATATGATTTTTTTTAATACTACTTGTTACTGAGTAATACTACTACTACATATTATTAAGAAAAACACGTTATGTTATGTTTAATAAAATCCAGAGTTATACAAATTAACAGGTAATATACGAATACCTACAAAAATTTAATAATTTGAACGATATTATGCATAATTTTAAAACAAAATTTAAAAGCATAAACAACAATGTTTACTTTAGTACTAAAATTTAGTTAAATTTTCATTACTTGAATGAATACTTCGTTGTTTTCGCCTGCGTTGTCGTATAACTGATAAGTTCGTTTACCTTCCTTTCAATGCCATAAGAGGAATTATAATCATCACACATAGCACCACGTTGCTCTAAAGTTCTTAATAATTGAAGAGCCCGGCATATTTTTACTCTTCGCGGCCTTAAACCATTCTAATAAAGCGTTTTCTACGTCTTCTGCTTTGCCAACTCGCTGACATTTCCGATTTATGTTGGGCTCTGTTTCGCAACTTTCTATAATTTCATTTCTTCTCTTCAAAATCCTACATAAAGTTGCTTGAGAAAGTCCTAATTTAATTGCAGCTTCTCTTTGACTGCATTTTTCCAGATTATAAATATTTTTTAGGAGTTCATATTTTTTGGCTAAGCTAAAATCTTTCCGTTTAAACATCGCGATAACACTCCGAAAAACACGTACTTAATTTAATCGATCAAAGATCAAAATGAGTCTACTGTCTACACCTTCATGCACACGTGTCGATTACAAATTCCTTCCCCTCTAACCCCTCCCCCCCACTATAGTTCTCTCTCTCCCCCTCCTTGCCATAATAATGCAATTTCTGCTATTTACCTTTTTTTAAAAATGGATTCGTCGGCGCCTATTTGGTTCGCATTTGTAGTTAGAGGTCATTTGGGGTAAAAAAAAATACCACGAATCGTAGAAAAAAGGAACTTTTATAGAATTTTTTGAGTCCTTAAAACGGCGGTAAAAAGGTGATTTGATTCCGATAAGCGGCGGATTTTCAATGTAAAAAGTGATTCCGTTCTGTTCTACGAAATTTATTCCAATTAAGCGGCTGATTCAATTAACCAGTGATTCCAAAAAGCGGCGGCCACTGTAATTGCAAAATTTTATTAAACAATGCGAGTAATTGTTTTCAATTATTCATGTGTAACTGTTTAAATATAATGAATCAATAACTGTTTTAAGGTTAAGCAATACAAATTATTTAATAAAATTTTGACTTAACCCACTTTTGTATGGGGTTGTTTTTGCTTTTAGATAAAATTAATCTTAAATAGATTAATTTTTTCATTGCTTAATTTTAAACATTAAAAATTACCGACACATAAACCATTCTTTTATTTTACCTTCTTATGAAATGTGCCTATTCACAGAATTTCACTCAATTATACCGCCCGCAATTATATTTTGTAACTGCCTAATCATCGTATATTAAGGAAACTTTTGTTATAATAGGTAATCGTTAAAAATATTCATAATATTGATAGTGAATGCATCACCTACGGTGATTTTGCAAACTGCTTTCTGACATACTTTGTATTATAGATGCACAATTTTCGTCATTATCGTCCTTGAGACATATAAATGCTTTTTTTATGTTACGACTAGTATGTGAGAATGGCTCCAAAGCAACATTCATTAAAATGTTAAGCTATGATTGCATTTAAAGAGTTGTGGTTAATGAGCTGTTGAGCGTTAGTGATAGCTTTTACGAATAAAATGTTTGCATGTGTACAAGGAGTTACGGATGGCCAAGTGGTTTGGACCATTACGCTAAGAGTCTGCGCGCTGTAACGGGAGCGGGTTCGATTCCCGCCGTTGCCATGGGTGTATTTCCTTTCTCTGTGACAGAAAAAATATTTCTGTGTCTGTCTTACTTGACGAAGGCTTATATAAGCTGGTCTCTGATCAAGCACATAAACCGGAATATATATGTACCCTACCCTGTACCAAGTACCCCGTACAAGGAGTTAATTTAATGTAGGCTTTTTCTTAAAGATTTTGTAAAAAAAAAAATGACTATAAACAGATTGTTGCAAAAGTGCTTCTACTTGACGTTTTTTATTATTATATTTAACTTAAAAACGTAAGAAACGGGATTTTTTTTACTGAAATAATTAACAAATTATCTCCCCCATTACATTTAGAAGAGGTGTAAATTTTGTTTTGTTACAGATGCGTTCTGTACACAGAAAACTAAAGGCCAAAACATAACCCTAGTATATTGTATTTTTTCTTGACATAAGGCTTTGAAAACAGACTATGCTTCTCTCTACGTTCAATAAAAATATGGAAATACGTTTCATCGCCAGACTTCGTTTAGAAATTCAAAATAGAAATGCAATAAATATTCAAAAGTTTCCGAAATTTACATTGAAACCCATTTTATTTCAATGTTGCCAAAACCATTTTTCCATTACAAACTGAGAAAATGGGCATGTTCCAAGTCTTGAGTGGTAATAGAAATGCTAAATGAAAACAAATTCTTTCCGAACATCGATTGGTGAATCAATGTCACGTGCAGAAATCGAACCATTCGAAGCTCCGATCGAATGAAAAGCAGGAATTTCAGCTGGATGGAAACACGTCACCTGAAACATGCCGATTGAAGTGATCATAAAAATTGCTTGATTCGCAATTACTTTTAAAAAAACTGAATACATTTAAATTACGAAAATTTAATTTTGGATTTTAAAAAAATTCTTTAAGTATTTTTGAAATATTTTGTGCATTAACTTATTTTAAAATTAAATGTTAAGTAAAATTTTACAATCAAAAATAAATTCTCATTCACGATTACATTCTTTAAATGACATAAATATCATTTCTGAAAGCAAATTTAACATAGTAGTTAAACCAAATCTTCAATTATACCTCAAGCAAACAGATCCTTAACACGCTTCTCTTAAATTCGGAAAATAATATTCTTTTTTATGTTATCGATTTCGCAAAACTTTTTATTTGTGTTAAAGTTAACTCATTTTTGCAACTTTCTAATAAACAAAATTGAAAATATAAATAACTTAAAAATAAATATTTTTTAAAAATTAATTTATAAATAATTTATATAAATTAATTTATGAATAATTTATGTAAATAAATTTATAAATAATTTATAGAAATTAATTTATAAAAAAATTATATAAATTAATTTATAAAAAATTACATAAATTAATTTATAAATAATTTATATAAATTATTTATAAATAATTTAATAATTTAATTAAATTAATTCATAAATAATTTATATAAATAATTTATATAAATAATTTATGAATAATTTAATAATTTAATAAAATTAATTCATAAATAATTTTAAAATTTAATTAAATTAATTTTTAAATAATTTATTAATTTAATTAAATTAATTTATAAATAATTTAATAATTTAATTAAATTAATTTATAAATAATTTAATAATTTAATTAAATTAATTTATTAAAGTCGAAGTAAATATTTTTTTAAATTCTATTTTGATATAAAAAACAAAAATAATATTGCTGTATTAATTCTATCACATTTTAATAAATAGTATAATATTTTAAAGTGAGAGTCCCGGTGCGAAGTCTTGCTTATCTCCCAGAATCGGGATCGTCTGGACCCTGCCAACCTTGACATTGAAAAAAAGGGGAAAAAAGAATGAGTCTTATTAGGGCTTTTCCCTCACCGCCGTTGTCTTGACAACCCCATCTCAGGCTTGCGTCATTGTGTTACCATGACAACGCAGGGTCCCGGGAAAACGCGTGCTATTGCCACTCGCGTATACTTTCGACTATACACTAGCTACTCGCAGAATAGATGTATTGCCTCACAATTCGTACTCTATAAATTGCGGGATTTTTTGGATACGACATGCATTAATACACCGATTCGTCATATTCGACTGTCAGCGTCCTGCATCTCTCCGGTCAAGTCTCAAAACGAGGTGAGTCTATTGTTAAACTGCACAGGTAGGGAAAGGGCTGCAAGGGGGTGTGGGTATTTTAAATGTGTTAACATTTAGTAATTTTTAGAAAATTTGGTTTTGATTGCAATTTTGTAGTTTCAAATGTTTGTTGCGTTGTTTAGTTTAAATTGTTTGCAGTATTTTTATAGAGTCGAGCAAAGTTCGCGAAACTTATGCAACTCTATACCGCGTAATGGCGGTTGCGTAATAACGAGGATCCATAAAGAGTTTTCCTACATTCCTTCGTTACACGCTCATAATTGTTATCATTTGTTACTCAATATGTAAAAGGGTGCATTATCATTTATTTAAAGAAAGTGCAAACAAAATATCAAAGTGAGATTAAATTTTGTTAGATTTTAAAAGTCATTTCTTTTAATTGAACTCATACTGTAAAATATTTATAAGAAATTCCTATTCCACATCTTGAACTGCGTTCATGCATTGCTTTGCAATTGTAATCTTTTTTCATAAATATGTTTCATTCTTAATATTATAAAATAGTAAAAATCTCGATGAATCTATGGATTTTAAATAGTAACATGGTAAATGTAAAAGATATGAATAACATTGGTGTAACTAAACAATTAACAAAGAATAAAATATAGGTAATTTAAACAATTTCTTTATCTTTTCTAGTACTTTATTTTCTTATTTATCTTATCAAAAACTTTATCTTAAAAATTGTCATGTAGAGTTAAAATCTCAAAACGTAAGTGAGAAGCCTTTTAAATATGGGCAAAAATTTGTGTATTTAATAATTACTACCAATATTATTGAAATGTTACATTAAATATATATTATTATTTTTTGTGTGTCTCTACTCAAAATTGTAAATCAACTTCTCTCTAAAAATGCATTTTCTTGAAGTAAAAAAATGGCGCTAAAATAGTTCTTTAAAACGACCGACGCACCAAACGTTCGGTTAACAAAAATGTAATTGAGGTTTTATTTCACACTTGTTACAATCACTTGCACTACAAATTTTAAGAATTTATCTATAACCACTTTAATAGTTGCAATGTAAAAAAAGCAGTACCTAAAAAAGTCAATAAAAATATAAATGTGGCCATCATAAAAAAAGGGAGGAAATCTTCTCAATATTGAGTAAAATACTATAGATTTAAATACTGCGTATCAGTGTGAATAAAAAAAATATGTATATGCAAAATTATTTTTCGAGCTTATTTAAAGTTTCATATTCATATATATTACATATTTCACTATAACTTAAGAAATTTAAAAAAAATATTAAATGATGTCTAAATTACGGAAAAAGCAGGTTCTAATGCCCAGAAGGTTGAAGAACCACCAAAATAACAATTAATGTAACAGTGTATTTTACACACCTAAAAACAAACATATTTTTTTGGCATCACTGAATGAAAGCAGTGTATAACTTGCACATACAACATTATTTATCTTATCAAAAACTTTATCTTAAAAATTGTCATGTAGAGTTAAAATCTCAAAACGTAAGTGAGAAGCCTTTTAAAAGAACGTATGCAATTAAAATATGGGCAAAAATTTGTGTATTTAATAATTACTACCAATATTATTGAAATGTTACATTAAATATATATTATTATTTTTTGTGTGTCTCTACTCAAAATTGTAAATCAACTTCTCTCTAAAAATGCATTTTCTTGAAGTAAAAAAATGGCGCTAAAATAGTTCTTTAAAACGACCGACGCACCAAACGTTCGGTTAACAAAAATGTAATTGAGGTTTTATTTCACACTTGTTACAATCACTTGCACTACAAATTTTAAGAATTTATCTATAACCACTTTAATAGTTGCAATGTAAAAAAAGCAGTACCTAAAAAAGTCAATAAAAATATAAATGTGGCCATCATAAAAAAGGGAGGAAATCTTCTCAATATTGAGTAAAATACTATAGATTTAAATACTGCGTATCAGTGTGAATAAAAAAAATATGTATATGCAAAATTATTTTTCGAGCTTATTTAAAGTTTCATATTCATATATATTACATATTTCACTATAACTTAAGAAATTTAAAAAAAATATTAAATGATGTCTAAATTACGGAAAAAGCAGGTTCTAATGCCCAGAAGGTTGAAGAACCACCAAAATAACAATTAATGTAACAGTGTATTTTACACACCTAAAAACAAACATATTTTTTTGGCATCACTGAATGAAAGCAGTGTATAACTTGCACATACAACATTATTTATCTTATCAAAAACTTTATCTTAAAAATTGTCATGTAGAGTTAAAATCTCAAAACGTAAGTGAGAAGCCTTTTAAAAGAACGTATGCAATTAAAATATGGGCAAAAATTTGTGTATTTAATAATTACTACCAATATTATTGAAATGTTACATTAAATATATATTATTATTTTTTGTGTGTCTCTACTCAAAATTGTAAATCAACTTCTCTCTAAAAATGCATTTTCTTGAAGTAAAAAAATGGCGCTAAAATAGTTCTTTAAAACGACCGACGCACCAAACGTTCGGTTTCGGTTAACAAAAATGTAATTGAGGTTTTATTTCATACTTGTTACAATCACTTGCACTACAAATTTTAAGAATTTATCTATAACCACTTTAATAGTTGCAATGTAAAAAAAGCAGTACCTAAAAAAGTCAATAAAAATATAAATGTGGCCATCATAAAAAAGGGAGGAAATCTTCTCAATATTGAGTAAAATACTATAGATTTAAATACTGCGTATCAGTGTGAATAAAAAAAATATGTATATGCAAAATTATTTTTCGAGCTTATTTAAAGTTTCATATTCATATATATTACATATTTCACTATAACTTAAGAAATTTAAAAAAAATATTAAATGATGTCTAAATTACGGAAAAAGCAGGTTCTAATGCCCAGAAGGTTGAAGAACCACCAAAATAACAATTAATGTAACAGTGTATTTTACACACCTAAAAACAAACATATTTTTTTGGCATCACTGAATGAAAGCAGTGTATAACTTGCACATACAACATTATTTATCTTATCAAAAACTTTATCTTAAAAATTGTCATGTAGAGTTAAAATCTCAAAACGTAAGTGAGAAGCCTTTTAAAAGAACGTATGCAATTAAAATATGGGCAAAAATTTGTGTATTTAATAATTACTACCAATATTATTGAAATGTTACATTAAATATATATTATTATTTTTTGTGTGTCTCTACTCAAAATTGTAAATCAACTTCTCTCTAAAAATGCATTTTCTTGAAGTAAAAAAATGGCGCTAAAATAGTTCTTTAAAACGACCGACGCACCAAACGTTCGGTTAACAAAAATGTAATTGAGGTTTTATTTCACACTTGTTACAATCACTTGCACTACAAATTTTAAGAATTTATCTATAACCACTTTAATAGTTGCAATGTAAAAAAAGCAGTACCTAAAAAAGTCAATAAAAATATAAATGTGGCCATCATAAAAAAGGGAGGAAATCTTCTCAATATTGAGTAAAATACTATAGATTTAAATACTGCGTATCAGTGTGAATAAAAAAAATATGTATATGCAAAATTATTTTTCGAGCTTATTTAAAGTTTCATATTCATATATATTACATATTTCACTATAACTTAAGAAATTTAAAAAAAATATTAAATGATGTCTAAATTACGGAAAAAGCAGGTTCTAATGCCCAGAAGGTTGAAGAACCACCAAAATAACAATTAATGTAACAGTGTATTTTACACACCTAAAAACAAACATATTTTTTTGGCATCACTGAATGAAAGCAGTGTATAACTTGCACATACAACATTATTTATCTTATCAAAAACTTTATCTTAAAAATTGTCATGTAGAGTTAAAATCTCAAAACGTAAGTGAGAAGCCTTTTAAAAGAACGTATGCAATTAAAATATGGGCAAAAATTTGTGTATTTAATAATTACTACCAATATTATTGAAATGTTACATTAAATATATATTATTATTTTTTGTGTGTCTCTACTCAAAATTGTAAATCAACTTCTCTCTAAAAATGCATTTTCTTGAAGTAAAAAAATGGCGCTAAAATAGTTCTTTAAAACGACCGACGCACCAAACGTTCGGTTAACAAAAATGTAATTGAGGTTTTATTTCACACTTGTTACAATCACTTGCACTACAAATTTTAAGAATTTATCTATAACCACTTTAATAGTTGCAATGTTATTTATTAAAAGAGTGGCAAGAGTTATTTAAAAAGGTAGTTGTGAAAAATTAAAAGCTGTAGTTTGCAAAGAGAATGCGTTCAAATCGAATTTGAGAATTCGAAAAGTTGAGAAAGTTTTCTCCTGGTTGCCCAGAGATCGTTATTGATTTGTCTTGACCCTGAAATTTCAGTGTCTTAGGCGACAGCGATCGGTATGTAAGCAAAGATAACTTTTCACGTGCTTTTTTAAGATGAATCTTCAAGCCTATCGACCTATTTTTACAATCATATTCTGTATCTGCCAAACTCTTGTTTTTAAATCTAAATATTACATCTATTTATTTTATTCTTTTATTTTTTGAAAACAGTATTACGAACATAACTAATTTAAAGAGTTATCATATTATTTAGTTACTACTAATAATGGATGCTATATAGTTAATGAAAAATGTGGATACTAGTATACATTTTTTTACAAAAATCTTAAAAAATTAAATAATCATGTGATATATTTTTCAATCAAATTTTTTTTTGTCATTAATATTTTTATGTTTGGTGAAAAATGCATGGATTTTAAAGAACTATTATGATAGATATGAAATTAGCCAGTTTAAAAAGGTAATTCGGGAAGATGCATCGGAAATTTACGGCAGCTACTCAAATAAAATTTCTTTAATAGTATCATACGCTAAATATCCTTAAGTTATCATTATTATAATACTAAAATTTCTAAATTAAAACAAACAAGAAATACGCATTTATTGTTTGATAAAAAATATTTACTTATCTACTTTTGCAAAAAAAAAAAAATTTTATTTTAAAATATAATTGATTATTAGGGAAGAAAAATAGATTTTTTTTATTTCTGCTGCCTTTTTTTTTAAAAAAAAAAAACATGACTTATTACATAATTTTTTTTAAAAAATATTGTTATGCTTTTAAATAATCGGGATTTTTTTAATCAATTTACTTTTCTGTATTTTTTTTATTTTTTAAGCATGCTACGTATTTTTTTTTCGAAATTATACTCGCGCTATAAAATTTTTTACTTTACTCTAGCAAGTCAGGCAATAGATTTTTTAACCATGATTTGCACCTCTACAGCAAAAACATCGCAACACGAAAGGATTTTCTAAGTGACTCGTGGGCGGCAGAAAAGCAAACTTTTAGTGCCCTAACTAATCGAATTTTTCAGTCAATACCGGCCAGAATTCAAAAAAGAATCCTTGGTTAAATCGATCTGAATGGTATTCGATGTTTCGTGTTACATTACAAACCTGCATGCTACTGAGAGGTGTTTTGAAACGAGATCCGAGAATATTTTGAATTTTTGATGACATTTACTTAGTAGAAGGGTAAGTGCAAGATGCTAATTAAAAAAAAAATTTAACAACTATCAATTATTTTCAAGCTGTAATTGTATGTTTAATTAAATCAAATTAAAAGGTAAATTTGTTTGCATTTTATGAAATTTAATTGACGCTTTTCTTGTCATTGTCATTTGTTTTTGAATTGCGAATATTGTTACACAATGTCTCGTATGAGCTAACATTTAGGTTTGAGTCATTTTATGCTTTATAATCATTATTCAACGCGTATCATTTGCTTAGTAAAGTTTGTTTTTATATAAAAGCGATTAAACTTTATCGTCAACCTTGTATCTATCGCAATACTAATGTAGCAAAACAACGTTTACAATTATATGTTTTTTATTTGTTGAATACAAATAGATTCGATGTCGCTTACTCACTTTATATCCATTCAAAGTAATCATTTTTTTCCATTTTTCATTAATTCTTCCACATCATTTCGAAACTTAATCTTACACTTCACAAAACGACTATTCTCCAATAATTCTACATACGCTGCTGTAGGCGTTTTAGAACAACAATGAGTCAAGTCCATTTCTGACATTGATTATTTCCGCCTCTGTAAGACTCACTTTTTTCTCCAAACTCAACTGTTTTAATCTGCTAGTATTTCATGATACAAATACAACGACTAAATGTAAAAAATATATTTAAACTATGAATATAAAATTGGTGGATTTTTTTTTATTTTAATGATATCTAACATGAATGCATCATTATTTTGTTCTATTTATTTAATTTTATTGCGAAAATATTGAAATTTTAATTATTTAAATTTCTAAATCTATTCTTTGAATTTTAAATGTATAAAGGGAGTGAGGGGGGTCCAAAATTGAATGGTCGGTTGTAAGAGGTCGGTTCTTAAGAGGACCCAGTAAATTTTTGAACACCTTGTATATACCCTGAATGACAATAATACGAATATATGGGTAATTTTCCAAAGAGTTGGGAAATTTGGTTTAAAGAGTTGGTTGGCTTGTTTCAAAGTGTATTTTCTTTCAGCTTTCACTCCATCTCTTCCTTCGATCAGTGCTCTTTTCCCACGAGTCATTTATAGTCCAGTCAAGGCTCCTAAAAGAATCTTTATTTTCACCCAGAATATCTTTTGTCCCTCAAGACCTTAAACGCTTAAACATGCCCATTGGTTCAAGACAGCAACAACAAAAATCTGACTAAAAATTTATTTAAAATTTGTCTTGTTATTTTTTTAAAAATTTAAATCTTTACTTCCGTTCATTGGTTGCAAATCTTTCCGGCTGTCTATTTATATGGGGCCCCCCCCCCCCCCATGGAGCTCTACACTCCGCGCCAACCTAACTTGGGTAAAAACAAAGAGTCAAAAGACAGAGGGAAAAGAGCGGTTGGTCCGCTAGTTGGAAACTCTTGTTTGGCAATACTTACATACAAATTATTTGAATACAATTTAACTAAAATACACTTTTCATTCTGATAAAATTGCCAAATTTTCTCTAATATTCAAATCTGTTAGACCTTAAACGAAGTTAATGATTAAAACAAGTTTTCTGGATAGATGCACAAATAATTTATGGAACACTTTACATCTGCGGAAGGATATTCACCTTAGATGATATTTCTATTTACCCAACTTTGGTTCTCAAGGAGTGTAACACAGCCAAAACGTTCATCTTCTCGTTAATTTTTACCCAAATCAAAAGCAGGACTTACACCTTTATTGCTGTATCACACCCATACTAAAAAGCTCGACCACGACACCTGTTTCGCCATGCCTTTAATTACCCCTCGGGTGTTGCGCAACCCCATCCTTCAAAGAAAACCTTTTTTTTATTTTAAATTTAACCCACTGATGTCCGAGGGGCAAGATCCGGGCGTGGCCCTATCGTATTGATTGCTCCGTGTAGTGTCGATAAGGCATGTCGGCGTAGGATTCGAATCGGTTGACAAGTGCAGGAACGTGTGGGTGGTGTTGTGTGCACACCCCCGTTTTTAATCGGTGGTGGCATGGGGTGACAACGGTGTAACTTCTGTCGACTGATGTTTGAGTAAAATTGATTTGGATATGAGAAATCGAATGGAAGCCATCAAATGAGGTAAAATGTGTCAGGATATATAAATTTTTATTCAATGTGATAACATATTTTGAGAACCGCTTCTTAGATTATCCTCTCCCCTTCCAAAAAATCTTACACATTTATTCTTAAAATAAACAAAAAAAATTCATACAATTGTATATTTAAAGGTATATTTTACAAATAATTTTGAAAAAGTAACGTTTAGCATTTGCTTAGTAAAATTCCTTAAATTGAGTGACGCGTCAATTTAGGGGAAAGAAATTATTTCGAGCGGTAAAAATACAATTTTTTGTGTACTGGTGGGGGGAAAATAAGCTCAGTCACTTTTTGTTCAAAACTTCAATTATAATCGCCTTGACTATTATATAGCACATTTATGTTTTCTACTTACTCACATTTTGAATTTCTTTCATTTCGAATATCTTATTTTATATGAGTTAATACAAATGCAACTCTAGTTGCAAAAGATTATGTACGATCAATTCTCAATATCACAATCCCAGTATGATATAGGCATGTCATCTAAATGATCACGAATACCATATAATATATGCGACAAGGAAAAAATCGCACTTACAGCTTTATCAGAAAAGCATGCCTAAATGGACGACAGGCCTTCACTGGCAGGTAAGTATTGACAACCCACGCCGCAGCGAAAGATGCGTATCTGGAGGTATTTTCCCTCGCCCATCCAGGTATCGGAAATGACCAGGTATATCGTGGGTTATTGCCAAACAAGATAAATGGGACTCGATCACAAAATGGGTAACTTTATCTCGGTGTATTACATTTCGGAATAAATTTACCGGAGGCGCGGGACGCCAACGTAAACTTTAAGTTAAAATTTAGTGTTTGCAGATAATTTGTGCTTCTATCTGTAACTGGTGGCGGTATTACATCGATTTTCTTAGAAAGTTTCTTTTAGAATTGCTACACTCTCAGAAATAACACTTTCATTTTTGACGACTCATGAATCCTCAAGCCTCATTTCGTTAATTTTGAGGATTGTTTCGTCAAACTATCACGTGACTTTTGAGTAAACGCGAATCCTCACTTTTCTTTTACGTTCGTGATTTGACGATTCTGTATCTTGATTTTGAGGAAACTGAATCTAATTGTTGTACTCACGTGCTCACAAATGACGAAATATTTCTTTAGATTACACGACATTCAAATCCTCATAAAAATAAAACTCAAATTCCTCACTTTGAGGAAACGAAAACTTGGAGCATTTGCCAGTAACGGAATCGTCAAAATTAAGGAAAATTTCGTCGTTTTTGAGCATTCATTTTTTAGATTGTATCTTATAATTTCATTCTGATAAATGTATCGACACGGAAATTCGCAGAACTGCATACATTGCATATGTTGTAAAATACATAATTTTGTATGTGGAATGGCTATATTTCAGGTCTTGAATGGCAACAAAAATGCTGAATGAAAATAAATTCTTTTTCGAGCCTCAATTGGCGAATTAATGTCACGTGGAAAACACTAGTTGGGGCACTCATTAATGGATGTCAGGGATGAAAACTTTAAGAAATTACGTCACCTGAAACAAGCTAATTATCAAGAAAATTAAAAGTAGTCAGAAATATATATTGTTGAAATTGAAGATTTTTTACGTTCGTAAATGTATAAAAAGCATGTCCCGCAACAGACGGCTGACCACCTTACCGGGACATATGCCTAGCACTTCAGAGCCCTTGGTCACGAAAGCTGGAATGGGCTCGACAGGCCTTGGCCCTCTAACGGGCTGTCGCGCCGAAGAGTTTCTTTTTTAATGTATAAAATGTCGTTACAAATTATCGCTAATTACCCCACTCATAGGAAATAAATTATTGTATGTAATGCACACATATTTTGAATTTGATATAGAATTTTAACTAAACGTTAAAAAATTCAATTTTCAACAACAAAATAATTTTCGCAAAACATATTCTCCTTCCACCCACCCGAAACAATATATATAATTACCATCACTTATTTATACGGCTATAAATACTTATGCAAATTTACCTTTGCGTATTTCACTTAGGAAACAAACTCTTATTCTGTCTGTTGTTTGAAGTTCCATTCTAGTGGGAGTTCAATGACGTAGGTACTGTATTTGTATCTTAGCAACCTATGTATTCTGTGTACAATGGGTTATAGCGTGATGTCCGCCCCCAAACGAAACAGATCACTCATGCATATTTCTTTTTGAAAAAACCCTTCCGCCTTTTTCTTGAAAATCAATCCTTTACTGAACAAAATAAGTGTTTGTCGATGATGCTTATTATTGAAAAGTAAATGAGAACAAATGCTCAATATTAGTTGCGATATTATTTAGGTTTTTATAGAAGCAATACATAAGGTTTTTGCAGTGTAGTTATTTTATTGATTACTAATTGCCAATTCTTAAGTATAACGTATGATTATTGAATTATTATTGTTACATAAGTATCGAACATGATGATGAAAACATGGTGATGTAATTTGCACTTTAATGCAAAGAAAAACTAATAATTGTTTTTCATTATTCTTAAATAAATATTTGCTAATAAATAATTTCAATCACGAGTAAGAATATTTTATATTAAGAGCAATTAGGTACTTCTCCTCAACGTAAAATTTCAATCGATATTAACTTAATTTGGAATGTGCCCTCTAGAAGAGAGGAGCATAGGCTGGGCACAAGTCAACTGCACGGCTCATACAGTGGACAAAAAATTCCAGTTCTTTTTAGAATACTGTTATTTTACAATCCAATTTTCAGAATGTCTTGTTACAAAAATATTTACAAGATTTTTTATAAATAAAAGTAATTGTTATTAATGGAATTCAGGTTTCATAAAACCATTATGATTTCTATGAAACATTAATTAATTTGATCTTCGAAACGTTGAAGAAGAATAAAAAAAAGAAAATACTTAAATTCTAATTTTTTTTTGTTTCTTTCGTCATCTTAAAATGGAGATTAAAAACACATGCGGATGCTGTTTAAGCGAACAACGAATAAAAAGAACGATCTGTTCTTTTCTTCAGGCCAGTGGAGTTGATCACCTCAGTCGACTAAATGCCCATAGGCTTCATAGAACGTTACACCACTCGTCAAAAGTGACACCGACACAAGAGACACACATAGAAAGGACGACATAAACACATAGACAAATAAAAACATTTATTGACAAATACAAACTTCCAGTCATCCATGCCTTACGGGGATTAGATCCCGAACTTAGAAGCTCCAAAGGCTAACTCCCTAACCGTTGTGCTGCCGGGTCGGCTCAATCGATATTAAGTAGGGAAAGAATCATCGGAAGTACAACGTCTATACTTGAAATGAATGGGGTGTTTGTTGTATAAAAATGAAGAGTCCCTTTGCAAAACTCAGATTCTCCAAATTATATGGTCTGATCCATTCATTATTCGAATTTTAATGAGCTCTATCAGCTCTATCCGTAGCTCTTTTAGTTCGAGGTGTTGAGTGATTTCAGACAGACGGACAGACAGACTAATAATCAAAACCACTTTTTCAGAATCGGCACCTACCAAAACGTGATGAAAACACAAAATCTTCCGTTCTTATATTCGATCCCATCGCAATACTTTCATACAATTATATTGCATTTGGGATAATTGAAAGTAATATACAATAAAACGCTCTCAAATAAGCCAAACCAAACTTTCCAAATGACACCCAACTAAATGTTTCTTTGGGAACCCAACACACAAATACTCACTACAGAATGTTAAGCGACACACACACACAAAAAAACTAAGCGACTGCGACCCTTGTCAGTCCTGACACGTACAAGTCAGCGAAGCCCATAAACAAAACTGATGGACACATAATAAAGACAATAATTTGCATACGCTGAGACGCTGGATAGATGAGTCCTAATTACAGGCATCGGTGGCGCTTTATCGTTTCGCTCGTCCCTTCCGGAAGAAATTCTTGCACGGTATATTTATGTCCGATGGGAAGATTGTGATACATTTCGTGGTAATGTCGTTAATTGGTTTTGTGCCATTGATTGGTTCTGAGAGAAACTTTATTGTAAATGATACTGCCGAGCTGCTTTTTCATTGGATATTTTTAATACATATTTGGGGATTGTTTGTCTGCTGTGTTTAATACAGAGTTGGTGATAGTTTATTTGTCTGCTGTGTGTTTCGTATTTTTTTTTTACTTATTAAACTCACACCCAGGTAATTTCCTGAATTAAAATGATCTTGCACACTTTATCTTCCTGAGACCTTTCATCCATTTAAATGGTGCTTCTAAACATAATTTTTTTAGTGACACAAAGTTGAAAAAATGTCGACTTTGACAAATAAGATGCTTTAAAAAAACTTATTTCTATTTTAATAATTATCTCTTTTTTAATTTTTTAAAAACAAAAAAAAACTAACTTCAATTTGGCCATAATAACTGCACTTGTATTAATTTCCTACACACTCATTAAGAAAAAAACCTACATCAAATTTTGGCATCTCCTATTGTATATGCATCATCTGGCAATTCATATTCTAGTGCCAAACAAATTTATTCGACCCAGTTCAACTCCCACGGCCACCTATTACAACTTTTCACACCTTATTCAAATATGGGAGAAAAACGTCAACCGTCCACCCCTTTTTCATCGAATTAATATTCAGCTTATTTCCTGTATTTAAAAAAAAAATTAAATTATTCATCATGTAGATTATATATAAAAAAGTAACCCACACTAGTCTCTATGCCAAATAGCTACCCTTTGATTGATTTTCACACCCCTTTATGATGAATCTTTATTGAGAAATATACTGCATCATATAATCTCTTCCTTTGCGCATCTACATCACCTGGTTACTCATGTCCTAAAGTTAAACAAATATTCTACCTAATTCAACCATTCACAATTTGATACTTCCACATTCGACGGTTATAGAATTTCTCACCTTTTCGATAATCAAATAAATCGAGAAAAAAATTTCATCTTCAAAATTCTCTTATTAAAATCCTGTTACGCTTATTTCTTCAATTGAACATTTTAAAAAAGATTGGTTAAAATAATCATGCATCTTATATTTTTAAAAATATACTAGTTCTATAATCTGATACCATTAGCGGCACTTTAATTTCCAAAAAGCCCCATATCGAGATATGCACTGTGCATTAAATTGTCTTTTTTCTATCATGCATCTTCATAATTCGACTATTCATCTTTTCATGTCAAAAAGCTTTTAAATCACGATTAACCATTCATATTCCTACCATAAGAATTTCTTTCCCTCTTGTCTTCTAGTTCAAATGAGTAAATAATATAGCTTCCTCCATTTTTGTTTATAGAACTCGTACTCAATTTATTTATTGTATTAGAACGGGTTAGTTTAAATTATCATTCACATTATATTTTAAAAAAAAACTCCAATCTGACACTAGTAACTGCACTCTGATTGATTTCCAAATGGTCCCATTGAAAATAACTGCATCATCAAATGATCTCAATGCATGTACATAATCTGTCATGTTTTCATGTAAAAAAGTTTTAAAATCTAGTTTAACCATTCACATTCGACTACACGGATTTGTCTCAATTTTATCATCAAATTCAAATGTAAAAAAAATCTACCTTCGTAAATTTTTTTCTCGAACTCATATACCCAATTTATTTGTTGTAATAAAAGCTGTAAATTTAAATTATCATGTATATTTTATTAAAAAAAATGGGCATTAATAGCTGCACTCTGATTGATTTCCAAATGGTCCCATTGAAAATAACTGCATCATCAAACGATCTCTATGCATCTGCATAATCTAGCTATTCATGTCAAACAAGTTGTCCGCAGCAACTCCCTCAACCAACGATTAGGATTCACCTCGTATGCATAATTGCAGGTTTCCAGCTACTAATATCCAGTGGTCTTTTTTTTTTTATTATCATCATTGTTATTGTATGGCAAGGGAGCCTGAGGCTGGGGTAAGGCATGATGAAGATACGTGGGATTGACAAAGCTGCAGAAGTTTCTGAAATTCACTTCAAACAGGCAATAGGCGCGATTACATGAGCCATCGAATCGATGGATTGAAGAGCAAACTCGGCAATTTTCCCCTCTTGGGTATTTTCTAACAGACAGAACCGGAATCGCAGGGTATCATTGGGTGGTTTCGCAAACCCTCCAATGAAGGAGGTTTTGGTGTTTCGTACCATGGATTCGGCCACAGACTATCATTTGAGTTATAAATCCTGCTAGATATCTTTTCCCCTAATGGGGATTTTGGCATTCCATGGATTCGATGGCTCATGCAAACGGGCCTAATGTTAGAAATTGAATGAAGATCAAATTATGTAGGAGGTAATAGATTTCCCACAATCAAATATTTGTCAGTGATATTTTTGTATTTGGGGTCCTTGTTTTGGGATTTCGAATATCTTATCTTTCGAAATGATGGAAAGTATTGCACCAACAATTGCATGTATGCTTTTAATACTTTTTTTTTTCAAAGGTATTGCTGAAAAACAAAAAAGAGGTGTAGACTTCCAATTTGGAATTCGAGTTTCCAGTAAACGTATTGGTTTATCGAAAGGTAATGGAAAGTCATGAAGTGTTATACACTCTTCGAAACATTTGGCTATTTAGATGTGTGCCTCCTATTTGGCAAAAGTATACAGTTATACTTTGTAAATTCGAAACACGAGGGACCTATACAGAATTAGTTCGTCTAATTCACTTATCCGAAAACATTTATCGAAGGAAATGGAAAGTTATGAAGTGTTATGCACCCTTCGAAACATTTAGCTATTTAGATGTATCCCTTCCATTTGACAAAAGTATACAGTTATACTTAGACAGAATTAGAACAGAATTAGTTCGTCGAATTCACTTACCCGAAAACCTTTTTAAACACGACTAAATAGGCATAGAGACAGGCTAAATAGGCACAGAGGGACAGAAATTGGGGGTTTGAATTAAAGCAATTCTGATTACTTGTATTCGGATTCATGCAGTTTGACAACTGCAGTAGGTAGAATCTTGTCCAACTAGTGCATCAACGAAGGCGGCGTCCCCAAAGGTGTCATCGCAAGGGCCAAGGACCTAGCCTCAATGAATGGATGAGTATCGATGAAGAAGACCGAAATACTAATGATGCTTGGTCACAACGGGCAGATGTGACCTCAGACACACAAAATCGACAGATTCCCCTGGGGTCACATTTTTTTTAATGTGTGCTCGGACCAGATTGGACCTGTATCCCACAATCTTCTATATCATTTCTTCTTTCTAATGCCACCCTTAATGAAACCTGATTGCGAGAGGGCGGGAGAATTATTTGAGGATACACTGATAGAGCATTGAGGATCGCTGTGGGAATATGCTTGGGTTGAGGCTGGATAATAGATCGTGGCTAAGTGTTTTTATTATTATTATTATAATTATTATTATTGGGTTAATTTCTTGGACTTTTTTTAAAAAAGAAATTTCTGTAGAAAAAAAAAATCAACATTGATGGGAAATAGCATACATTGTTTTCCAAGCATTTTTACTTGCAATTTATGGGCCTCCGAACTCAACTTCAATTTTCTGTAATAGGGTACTTCACACAAAAAAAAATTTGGCTCAAAATATTCGTATGCCAAAAATATTAGACCCGTATTTTTTTCTTTTTTCAAATACCCCATAAAAAGGCAGAAAAATGAATTTTAAAATTCGAACGAAAAATCACTCCCGAAAACGCTTTCTGGCTGTCACGTGGTATCTGTGATGTCACTAGTGACTATAAGCAAGCTTTGAAACACCAGTTTGGAATCGATTTTAAGAAAATTTGAAATATCCGCTTCTGTAAAATCGCCTTACATTATCTCAATATTTATTACATACTTCAATAGTAAATGAGTTTAAATCAAGTTTAGTCGGGGAAAAACATCAGGCCGGTTTGTTTATAGCTACTAATGACGTCAGCCAAACCGACGTGTTTGTGATCACGTGATATTCAAGTGAAAAAAAAATCTTTTTTTTAATGATTTTCTTTTAATGATTTAAAGATTTATTTCGCAAAATTTTTTTCATCATGCATTTGTTATTTTTGACTCAACTAATTTAAATAACATTGGAAGGTATTCTAGCGATACAGTCAAGTGCCCTATTTTGTTTTGAAGATTGGATTTCAATGGCAATGCATAAAATTCTTGAAGATTTATTGATATGAAGCGCCTCATACAATGTCCTTAGCAAATACTTATGTGAGCTAATGTTTTTTTTAAAAAACAATTATATAGTTATCTTTTGTTATTTTAATGGTCAAAAGATGGTCAAAGAAGATACTGTGATATTCATGAAGCATAATTAGCAATTCCGAATAGTTTTCGTAAGGTCGATTACAGAACCAAACTTATTTTCCAGTTAAAATTAATAAAGTCCAACATACCAAAAAATAAAACCATACTTTCATATTTCATTACCTCGAGTTAGTGGCATACCAAATTTAAGCATTTCCAATTTGCCGAAGTTATTTACTAGGTACGTTAATTAATAAGTACTTTAATGATATGCTAAGCTCTTTTAATGATAAGTTTTTATAGCTGGTTGTCAAAACAAACTTCAATATGAAAATAGATTACAATATATTACAAAAGTATTTGTACTCCCGCTCCATTGTAAGATAAGTGTCTATTTTATCACTTATCAGTAGTCGTATGACTCAACTTTTAGTCATGAATCTAAATTTATCAATTGTGAGTTTAATATCACGGACAGTCAATATAGGGAATCGTTAGATAGTGAATGCAGTAGTAGCTAAGACGAAAATAAGCAAACATAATGGTATCTCTGAAGAATGAATTTGAAGTTGTCTCATGTGATATCGAAATATGGATAATAAATGGATCACTTTTAAGGTAATCACATTTTAATGTCACCTGCTTTACTTGAATATTTTTTTAACTTTTTAATTTATAGGATTAAGTGACAGTGTTTTGGGCTAAAGCTAAACGATTAGAAAATTTTCGGATTTTATCCAACATGTTGTTTTATGACTAAGTACTTGAATTTTAAAATTTGAATATCTTATGAATGGAAAAATAGTGTATTAAAGAGACTTAAAAAAGTGCTAATTTAGCAAAACAAAAAAGGTTCGTGTCTAAAAAAGCATTTTTTGTAAGTTGCGTTGGAAAATTCAAATTCATATCTATCCCTAAATGAAGACTTTCGTAGAAAAAACATTTTAGCAACGCATATAAATATTCTTCATTTTAACATGTGACAATTAAACACAAAATATGTACTGAAATATATATTAGAAAATGCCCACACGTAAATATAGACTGCTTACACTAAAATATAGACTAACATTACTAACACTGAAATTAAACTAAAAATTAACGCACTTTTTGATTCCTTAAACCTAAGTTATAAAGCAACATGAAAAAAAACCTATTCAACGCCTAGCCTATACCTAATGTAAACAAAAAAATTCATTATTAAGTCACACAGTTAAATTCCATTATTTTATTCGGAGAAAGTATCGATTAAAAACTGTTTATTTTCAAACTTTTCCCGCTCTTTTTTGTCTGCCTTCGAATGTTATTTATTTAGCCTTCTTTTCCACCCAGGATGATAAATTGCTTCTCGAGTTGACATGTGACAAAAAAGGCGTTCGTGTTGCCACCGATCCGGCTTAAAAAACGAAAGAAGGAAACGTTTTATTTCGATTTTTCACTTCGAAGTAAGAAAGGTGCCCTTTGTTGTTGTTGTTGTTTTAGCAACGAGACAAGGCTGAGTGAATTTTAATGCAAATTGGATCGCAGGAAAGTGATACATTTAACGTATTGGAAAATGTTTAATTCACCCTTTCAGTCAAAATGACAATTTGGCATCATCATTTTACAAATTTTTTTCTGATCGTCTATAGAAATTTACTATATCAAAAATCACATCATTCGATTCTTCAAACTGTTTTCTATTAGAAAATATTTTTATTAACCCCAATAGATATCGGAACTATTATTTTTTTAATAATGATTAGTAAAATGATGATGCCAAATGGCATCACTGGGACTGAAAGGTTTAAAGGTAATGTGATTAATATCTGTAAAATTGAAATGAATTTTGTTTGAAAAAAAATGCAATCAAATAATGACGTAATAGCATAGGTCAAATACCTGCTGAGAGTTAGCGTTTACCGGTTAAGTCTTTTAAAAATGTTTCATTTAGACATATAGCTAGTTCAGGTGGTAATCTAACTGTCACTAATAGAAGAACTTAGCGGAAGAACGTTCAAAGTGCCAAAAGGGTGAAAACGAGAAAATGAACTTTGAAGTTTATAGTTTGCACTTATATTCGTTGAAAATGTACTCACCTTAAAGTTTTAGTCATAGGGGAGATTTTACTATTTATGGATTTAATAACAGGTTAATTGACACAAAAATCTTATATTTTGCCCGACAATGAATTATAGCACGTTCTTCTACTAAGTTCTTCAATTGACATATTCATCAAATACCTGCAGTACTCCATTATTCAATTGGTAAAGTAACTTAAGTCCAGTAAAATTCTATAGTTCAAAATAATAAATGATATTTAAAAATTGATTTTAATGTATGTTAACAATTTTAACAATATTTAATTCCTTCATTTCTCTTTTTAATTTAGCATAATCAAATAGTTTTATAGTATCTTCGACAAAAACAACATAAACAAATAGTTTGATGGTATCTTTGACAAAAACCTTCCCATCTATCCTATAGCATCTGAACTCTATTAAAAGCGGAGGGATAAAAAAATCCCTGTTGTCTAAAATTAAACAAGCTGTTTGATGCGAATTTCGCTACTGTAGTGGAAAGAATAGAATATGTAACAATTAAAATGGAAACAAAGAAATGTGCCGCCAACACTTCGTCAACTGATCGCATGACAAGGCTGTAACTGACATTTACGTTCTATAAATTAACAATATACCACAAATGTACGTAAAATTCTACTTTACGTATATAACATGGTTAAATTACCGATGAGATATATTTTTTAATCTATGCAGATATTTAAAAGTTTGATTCGTAAGTACATATTATTATTATTAAATTTTTAGTAATCGTAATTATTGATAGTAATTAGTTTTATTTAATAGTAAAAAATTAATATTGGAACTAGTAAATAAATTTAATAGTAAAAAATTACTTTGCCTAAAAAAAGCATTTTATAAGGCGTCAATAGTAAATATAGCTAACTTACCTAATCGATAATTACAATGACTTAAATAATTTTAAGCACATTTATTGTTACTTTATAAGTATTTGAATGTGGTAAAATTATATAAATAAATTGCTCGGGTTTATGCTAGTTACTTAGGGATTTTGTATTAAAATGTCTAAATGAGTTAGTTGCATAAATTTCATCTTGCTTTTTCTTTTTCAAAATAAAAATTCTTTAAAAAAAAAATTAAGTTTTAAAATATTTAAGGCTGCTCATCACCCCCAGTTCCCCGTCCTCCTTCGATCGGGCTTGCGAATGGTAAGTCTATGGGGGGGGGGGGGGGGGGGAATGGTTTTTATTCTAAAATAATAAAATAAATTAAAGGAATATTTTGATGCGGTTTTTTTTTAATTCATAAAAAACTCCTGTAAAGTTGTGCTTTTAGATCTTATTTGTTTAAAAACGTTGTTTATCTTTCTTTAATCTAATTTTTTTTCTATTAAAAAAAGGTAAACAACTTTTTTAGAAAAATAATCTCTAAAAGCACAACTTTATAGGTGTTTTATGAATTAAAAAAATGCAGCAAATTATTCCTATAATTTCTTTTCTTTTTTGGAATAAAAACCATTTTTCCCCCATAGACTTACCATTAGCAAGCCCGATCGAAAGAGGACTGGGTATGGGGGTGATGAGAAGCCTTAAGTGGAATATATTTGTTCTATCATTAAAGAGGTTTTAGGTTTTTGAAAACGAAATTTTTTATCTAATACATAGTAATGTTTGTTAAAACTCTGTCATTCCATCACCAGAAAGAGTCGTTGTCAACGCTTCGCAAACGCATCAGCGTTGTTGTGTAGGGGGAACCCAAAGAATCCGCAAACCTCAGCTACGCAGAAGAAGAAAAAAAACAATGCTTACGCCGACGAGGACAGAATATTTCTCCAAAAATAAAATACATCAAACAATGGTGTGGGTTTCTTCTCCACTCTGAAACTAAATGGCAGTATCATTGGAACAGCTTTTTTATTCAGTTTATTTTTATTTACTTTTTTTAAAAGGGGGGAGGGGGACTGGCAAACGGCCGAAAAGTTCGCTGAACGTGCACGTTTAACTCTTTTTTTTTTTTAACGAGGCAGAATTCGTAAGCGGGAATTCTCGGGAAATTCAAAAGAACACAACGTTGCAATGATGACAAGAGGACCCGACAGATATATTTATTCCCTGTAATTAGTGTGCGATTTGCTTTGCTACTTTTAGATAAATAAAAAAAAACGAATTACTGATGGGTTGTTGGCAATTATAAAATCCTTCAAAAGGATTCAGACTTGAAATTTAACTTACAGCTTCAAGGACTTGATTTTCTAATGACGCTTAATATTAGTTTAGCGACTTTTAAATTGATGCTTAAAAATATCGATATTTTTACGCAATATTAAAAAAAACACGCTGAAAACACTCTTACACTTCCCTCCTTACTTTCCTGTGTTTTTCCTGTATTTTCTTTTAGTAAAATTTATTTATATTGCAGAAATTCAACATAGATAAGAATATCAGTTCCAAAGAAGTTTAATTTTTAAAATAAAATTTACTAAAATATGTGTCACGTGTTCTTTTTTGAATTCATTTTCTACCCCCCCCCCCCCCCTTGCTTTTTATGCGTCCTCTATTATTAGGATTTGCTCCTATTGTTGTGGCACATTAAAGAAATACGTAAATAATTTTCTTTTCCCATTTATTAAGTAAAATATGTATTTTAATAACGTATTTAACAGCCAAATGATTTTAAGAGATACATCTTTCAACAACCCATTTGTGTACAATTCTTTGGTTAGGATAATTTATAATTTAAAAACATACGAGCACTTAAAACTTTTGTACAATTAGTTTATTTAATCTCAGGTACAAAGAAGTTTAATTTTTTAAATAAATTTTACTGAATACATGAATACTTTTTTAAAAATTAATTTTCCTCTTTCTCTTTTCTTCATTTCAAAAACATAGAGGTTAGGAAATTGCTTTTTACTTTACAGATCTATATTTCTTGGAGAAAGGGAGAAATTGAATGTAAATCTGCACCGGATGAGTTTTTAAATGGTCAAATGCAGCGTTATTCCGACAAAACCAAACCGTTCTTCTTGAAAGAGATATCTCGCTTTTACTTCCTCCAGCTAAAAAAAACTCGTTCTTACAAACACTTTCCAAACCATTTCCAGGAAAAACTGACCACCTCGATAATTGCCACCCACACACCGTGTTACTATACCATTTGAATCGCTACATGCAAAACGGGGTCAAGACCATTGGAGAATTACCCTTTACACTTCTTCCTTTTACATTTTAATAAAAAAGGAAGTCAGTATAGAAATCTCCCTACAGACTTATACACGTTTTATATTTGCAGATTCATTTCCCGTGATAAATATCTCAGTAACCATGAATCACTTGATCAAGGTCCTCCCCCCACCAGTTGCCTCTAAAAAAAAGGAACCATCATTGGAAATTACGAGGCACCAGCCTAATTACTGAGTGTTCTCAATCGGCGTGTGTACATCTTGGTGGCTTCACGGTCACTCGGGCGTGGGCGAATTTTATTAAACCTTTCAGTGGTGATTATTTGAAAGAATAATGCAAGAGTAAATGGTTTTATTAATAGATATTTCGGACTCAATAAATGTTCGACCGGTTTGTTTTCAAACTTTCATGTCGTTTAACGAAATTCGACATTTTAAATGCTCATTGCTCAAGCCTTTCAGTGGTGATTATTTGTGAGAATAATGCAAGGGTAAATAGTTTTATTAATAGAGATTTCGACTCAATAAATGTTCGACCTGTTTGTTTTCAAACTTGCATGTCGTTTAACGAAATTCGACATTTTAAATTCCCAAGCCTTTCAGTGGTGTTTATTTGTGAGAATAATGCAATGGTGTTGGATATTTCGACTCAATAAATGGGCGACCTATTTGGTTTTTATACCTACATGTCGTTTAACGAAATTCGATATTATGAAGATATAGCAAAACCGCTCGCTACTGCACATTTCAACTGCTTAAACCTTTCAGTGGTGATTATTTGTGAGAATAATGCAAAGGTAAATGGTTTTATTAATAGATATTTCAGACTCGATAAATGTTCGACCGGTTTGTTTTTAACACTCTAATGCTTGGATTTTTATTTCCATTCAAAAAAATATATATGTATCTTTAATACTCATACATCATATGGAAAATACTGAAAAAAATAAACTGCATTAGAATTTTTAAATAATTTCAATTTTTAAAAAAAAAATCCGTATGACAATGTTTTCCATAAGACAAAAACCAACTACAAAATTTCAATTTTGATAATAATGACTAGAAAACTATTAAATAAATTTCAAAATAATCCTTTTTAACGATAATTAATTTTTCAAAACAATTTATTTGTAATTTAGTACTAATATTATTATACTTTGAATACCTTCAAAAACGTAATTTCACAACAGTTAATAACTTCACTCTTAAATTTTGAATGCACTTTTACTACCGTCATCTATGAGGATTATTAGTAACTAAAACTTCAAAATGGAATGTTATAGATGAAAAAACACATTTGTCGACAGGGACCTCTAATTTAATAGAATAAAGTTGATTAGAAGGGTTAAACTTGCACATCGTTTAACGAAACATGTTGTTTAACGAAATTCGATATTATAAAGATAGATATAGTAAAACCGTGCGCTGTTGCACATTTTAACCGCTTAAACCTTTCAGTGGTGATTATTTGTGAGAATAATGCAAGGGTAAATACTTTTATTAATAGATATTTCGGACTCAATAAATGTTCGACCGGTTTGTTTTTAACCCTCTAATGGATGGATTTTTATTTTCATCCCACAAAAAAGTATATATGTATCTTAAATACTCAATACACATTATGGGAAAAATACTGAAAAAAAATTTCTGCTTTAAAATTTAAATAATTTCAATTTTTTAAAAAAATTACATATGACAAAAAACAACTACAAAATTGCAATTTTGATAATAAGGACTAGAAAACTACTAAATAAATTTCAAAATAATCCTTTTTAACAATAATTAATTTTTCAAAACAATTTATTTGTATTTAGTTTAACGAAATTCGACATTTTAAATGCTCATGTCTTTCAGTGTTGATTATTTGTGAGAATAATGCAATGGTAAGGGATATTTCGAGTAATTTCGACTCAATGGAAGAGCGACCGGTTTGTTTTTATACCTGCATGTTGTTTAGCGAAATTCTATATTATAAAGATAGATATACACTGCTCAAAACAATTAGGGGAGCACTTTTGAATTCCAACTTTAACTTCACTCCCAACTTTTTAATTTTTATCCTATAAATCTGAAATTTGTTAAATAGGTTCACTATGCATTCGAAATGAAATAGTAAAAAACAGGAGAAAAAATCTTAAGTTTTTAATACTTAAATTTAAAGGGGGGAAATGGAATAATAACTTTTTAATAAATTATAACAATTTTTTTAAAATCTTTTTTTGTTAAAAATAGTTGAAATATATTTTTAAACATATATAAAATGCAAGCATGAAAAAATTAGGGTCAATTTATTTTCTAAAACTGTTTTAAAGTGAAATTTATTTTACCATATTTTTCATATTTTCATTAATATTAAAATATAGTATATATTAAATTCTTCAAAATACGTTATTCTTCCATATAATGATGTATCTAACGATACATAAGTTGCGGATTTAACTTATTCAGAAAAAAATCACAAGCTGATGATTCCCAATGGAATCATTGGGAGCGAAAGGGTTTAAAACATGTGCTCCCCTAATTGTTTTGAGCAGTGTAGTAAAACAGTGCGCTGTTGCACATTTCAACTGCTTAAACCTTTCGGTGGTAATTATTTGTGAGAATAATGCAAAGATAAATGGTTTTATTAATAGATATTTCGACTCAATAAATGATCGACCGGTTTGATTTTAAACTTGCATATGTTCGAAATTAGACATTTCAACTGCTTCAAACTTTCAACCGTGACTATTTGTAAGAAAAATGAAACGGTAAATTGTTTTACAATAAATATCTCGATCCAGAAAATGAGCAACCAGTATGTTTTCGATGTTTTGCATGTTGCTAACGAAATTCAACTTTTCAACTGCTTCTGGTAATGAAAACTTGTTTAGGCATATTTAGATTTCACAGAGCACGTCATTATTTTATAATAATTTAAATAATGAGTCAAATATTGTTTTATTCGCACTGGTTCGAATATATTTAACACAACACATTTAATAGTTCTTTTATATCTTTCCTCCAATCATCGATTGAATAGATAGTGCATATTGCTTTTAACTAAACATGCGAATACCTGAAAAACTACCGATGTCTTCTTTTTAAAGGATGTTTCATGGTCAATGGTCTCCCAAACACGGTGAATTTACTAGGAAAATTGTGCTATCTTGTGTTTCATCTAGGATCTTTTCCATGGATTAAACATTTTAATTTTGATGGATAAGACAGAAGCCGATTGAGGATTTAAAGGAGAGCGGTTTTCACACCTTGTTATGTCACGCCAGGTGCTCGTAAGAATTTTAATAAGCATAATCAGCATTTTAACTACAAGAATAGCCTCTTTAAAGTTTAAAAGGTACACCCTTTTTGTTTATTATTCAGTTGGTATACTGCGTTCTTTAAAAAAAAAAAAGAAAGCATTAACCTTGTGAACGGCCTGGAAATGGGCATACATTTATGGTTGATTTATGCGTAATTTTAGAATTAATTTTTAAAAATTCCTTATTTGCTTAGAAAATAAGACTTAGGTTTATTTTTAAAGAGAGAGAAGGAAGGGGGAGGGGGGAGGAGAGCCTTAAAAATCAAAATCGAATGCAAAAGGAAAAAAATACTAGAATGTAAACTCCCGATTATCCGCGGGTGGATTATCCGCTTTGCGGATTATCCGCGGGCCACGTTCCCTCCTTTTTTACCCATGCAAAAATAATCAAAATGCAGAGAAATGAAATTTATCTGTTTCAAAACTTGGAAGATGCATTCCAAAAACGAAAAACAATGAATTCCTTTCAAGAACGACGAATACATTTATAGTATGAAAAATACATTACAAAAACAACGAAAGCACTCAAATAAGAATGACTATATTAAACCTGGTGTGTGTCAAAATGTGTTCGGCTAGGTGCACATCACTGCTATTTGTCAAAAAGAGTCACTTGTAAAATAAACTGTCCGCGATTATAATTGAACTACTTTACGTGATTCGTGCGAATTTCTCTTATATAATACGTCTATTACTTTACTATACTTTACTTTTAGAAAACCTAGAAGCAATTTTGAGGATATTTTCTTTACTTTTGCGGATTATCCGCGAATTCGCTTATCCGCGGATGCCGTGCCTCCCAATTCCGCGGATAATCGGGAGTAAAATTATAAGTTTTATGTTTATTGCTAAAAAAAAACTTGATTAGAAATTACGGAAATACCTGGTCTAACACTCAGAAGGTTAAAGATGCATAAAAAGAGTAGCATATTTTTAAATACATATGTTCGGAAGAACAAAACCTCCATTGTTTTGATTTTCGTTCCTGTTACTGCAGAATTTATTTAATGGTCCAAAAATCGGAATTATAGAAGTGGAATTGGGAGGGGGGAGTTATTTTTTAAATTTGTTAGCTGGTAATAGCCATTTTGGCAAACAGTTTTAGAATTCTGGAATACTGGTTTAAGGAAATATTATAAAATATTTACCAATCGATTTTCCTGTTCCGGCCAGATGAGAATGAACCCCCATACAGGCATATTATCTAATCAGACAGAACTTATTACGTCAAAATATCTATCAATGATTTGTTGGCATCATTCCATCGCTGCTAAATAACTCCATTGTTTTTTATTCAACAAAAGTACATTATCCTGTGAAATTTCACAACATTCAGACCACTTATTATGTTTCCCACATTTAAATCTAAACTTCAATTGTAAACAATCATTAGTTTCTGACATTCAACACTCCACGTAAGCTTTTCAGTGTGACCAGGTGAAATAGAAACCCTGACCTACTTTGCATACTACTGTGCCTTTTTTTTTTTAAAGACATTCCCTTTTCTAAGATTGGAAAAATAAATGAATTTGTCAAAATAAATCATTATTTTTGCGCAGTTGGAAAGCGAGAAGTAAGGAACTGAGGCAGATCTAGTAAAAGTGGTAGCACTGTGCTCGGACGAGGTTTTTAAATGGACAATTATTAATATCATGATTGATGGATTAGTTGCCACTTTCTACCAGGTACAGCTATTAATGCGAATTTTATTTTTTGCATTGTTGACTTTTGAGAAGAATAACTAACATATACAAATAATCAATTTTGATTCTTTCTCTTTAATTTGCATAAAATTACGGGGGAAAAAACGATATTTAATAATTTTTATAGTCTTTCTTTTTAATTCTTATAAAATTGTCGGATAAGTAAATATTTATAATTTTCTGAGTTTATTTTTAATTTCAATGAAATTTCAAAAAAATCCATCTTATATTCCTTTAATTGTTTTCTCGCAATGTAGTGTACAATATCCTTTAAAATAACTTAATTATAGTAGGAGAAAAAGTTAGGATATGAAAATTTTATTTCAAAAGTCTTTTTAAATAAAATCGTGCTAGCCATCACTAAAGGGAAGTGTAAAATTTCTTTACTAACAGTGCTATATAAAATAATGTGTTATGCCATTTAGAAACATGTAAAGAATAATTTATCGTCCAGAATTCAATGGTTGAGCCATACAAGTTTTAAAAAACACTCGACAGTGTAGTTGCATATTGGTAGCCCAAATTTTTTATTCTTCAATATTTTTTTAATTACAACTTGAAGAAATCTAATATCATCTAGATTGCTTAGAAGGCGGGTACGGAGGTAGTCTTGCTTCCCAGTTATCTGATTCGAAGTTTCAAGCGTCATATCTCCCAAAAAATATTAATAAACAAATTGATACTGAAATGTCATTTCATATCCATTTATTTCTGATATTGAAGATATAGCACAAGCACGTAAATATTCAATTACAAACTAGTTATATGAATCAATTATTTTCTGAGATTGAAATCGTGTTTTTTAAATACAGTTACGCTTTTAATGAGCAGAAATAATTTGCACTTTTCAAAATATTTTAAATAAAATTGTGATTTTTTCCTTCAAAACCAACAACATATTTTTTTTCCTGATCATAACATTTTCCTGCTACTTAATATCCGGTATTGCACGTTTTTTTCCTACCAAAATTTATTGACGTAAAATTTAATCGCAAAAATTACTTCTTTAGATATACTTTTAATCGTATCAACACATTTTTAAAAAGTAATTGAAAATTTAATTTTTACAATAAATTTGACAGAGAAAACAGTAAATTTACCCACTGTTAAACACTATATAAATACTTAGTATGCAATTGAATATGTGTATTTAGGAATACCTGGTAGTCATATTTGTATTGTTTACCAAAGCTCATATATCTCATTTCTCTTCACCGTTGAATTCTTTTTTAAAAATCTATCCTTAGTTTTCACGTATAACTTATTTTTTCCCATCGGGTCCGTGTGTAACGCATAATTGGAGCTTCATTATATATGTGCATTACCCAATGTATTTTGTATATTTAATCAATCCAATCTATACTTCAATTGAATTGATATTTGATTTCGCAAAAAATATGAAAGAGCCATATTGCACCAAAATTTTGATTTGATTTGCGGGCTACAAGAAATAGTGCACAATCTCACCAATTTTGGGTGCAAGGAGAAATTTTATAATTTGCTGCAAACTCTAGCCATAACTCGACAACATTCCAGTTACGTGATGCGTAAAATGTACCTAGAGGTTTACGCCAAAATTTTAGCTTTTCAAATGCACCAAAGTTTAGTGAGATTGCGTGTCATTTTTTTGAAGATTGCAATCGACGGCAAATTTTGATGCAACATGCCTCTTTGTGTTTTACTTGCCGTTACCTTGCTGTAATTCGAACAGGAGTCGCGGCGTCGAAGTCGAACGTCCAAGAACGCATCAAGCCTCAGGTCATCCTCACAACAGAAGAAACGTCCCAAGACACACATTCCACCCCAAAAAGAGAAAGAAAAAGAATAATAACAACCTCCCATTCTTCGAACCACTTACCACCAAGAAATCCAGATTTATGGTTCGTAGGCGGCGGCGGGTTTATTTGCAGAAGCCATTTTTTACCCCACCAAACATGGCTGCAGGCCTTTTATTCCTGACTTGCAGCCTGTTTTGAAAGGTGCCGACCCATACCTTGTTGTGATGCCTTTATTGAGGGGGAGCTTGAATTGGACACACAAAGGTGGACATTGCTTGTAAAAGGACATCGTTGGAGAGGTTGACTCAGTTGTTGGAAGACATAAATCTTTTTAATGGCTTGGTGTGTGATTTTAAGTTCAAATACATGGGTGGCGTTGTTGCTCAGGACTCGATCTACAGACTGCAGTACAACTACAAGGAATGACAGCTTTTAGTCGATCCTTCCCCCCCCCCCCCACACACACAAGTCGTGTATGTCCCACAAAAGTATAAACAATTAGATTTTCGTTATTTTTTTTTGGATAGATGGCTAATTAGTATTTGTTAAGCACTGACTGTAATGTACACTATGATTGAAACAAATAAAAGGCCAATTGAAATAGAAGTGGGGAAGACGCATGTAAGTAACTTTAGCAATAGCGGATTGCATTCGGTCTCCTGATAGAAATAATTGATTGTGATAGGTAAATGGCAAATAAATTTTTTTATCTTAAACATGATTGCTGATTTTACCACAGATACATATTTCCAAGGTTTTGAAGGATTTAACATTTTATTTTTAAATTCTGTATAGTTACTATTATGATTCTCTACTACCCTATTAGGAATAACACAATTAACCCTTTTAGGACGAGGCGAGTTCACAGCAAAAAGCTCAAAATACACTAGTACACTATTGTTTGGTTGTACGGAAAACCTTCGTGTGCAATTTTAAATAATATCCTGCACTCCTAATGACAACCCCAACAAGGCTGAGTGATCCATTAAATAAAATATTCGCTAATTTAAAAGAGCAAATGGTAGTAGATGAACTTGTGCTGTGAGCATGGGATGGGGACTAGAAGTACTCGAGGTTTAGTAAGAAAGAGATATCAATGACTTGGGTTCTTGGGTAGTGGCTACAGTCCAAGAATCTTTCTTTGTGGAACTGATGGAAGACATGAAAATATGAAATGATGGAATTGGTGAAATGCAAAATTTGTAGCCGGTCCCCAAACCAAGTCAGTGACCAAACGAAACATTCAAATTTTTGTTTAAACAAAAATCATACAGACAAAAACAAAAGGCAACAGACAGCGAAGTTCTTCCACAACATCCCTGAACCTCCAAACACTTTCCCACCGCCAGATGTCGCTCGAACGTGTCCAGAAGAAACAATCCTGTTCTTCCAGCCGAGGAGGGAGAAAAGAAGCCAAGAAGACAAGACAACAAAGTGGTTCTGAAAAAAGAACAGAACAACTTCCCCATTCCATGCCCCCACCCCCACACCAGGGGGAAGGAGGGGGTTGAAGGGGGAGGAGATGCCTCACGCACTCACCACCAGACCAACCAATGGCGGACGGGGGTGGAGTCCGAAGAAAAAAGCTACTGCAACTTCGCAACTCCTTCGCATTTCGGACAAACTCGTCTGCTGCTTAGGTGCTACCTGTTTCGACTTCTTTATTTTTCTCCTTTGTTACGGCGGGGACGCTACACGTGAAGGGTGAGTTTTTTTTTTGTTCTGTTCTCTCCCCCCTTGTTGGGGGGTCCTTTTGTAGAAGGGGGTTGTTTTTAATGGGGGGTTAACCCTTTTTTGTTTTAGGATTTAATGACCTATAGATCTAAAGGCTTTTAGAATTTGTCTTTTATTAGCATTTTTTTAGGATTTATTCAAGACCATTTGTGCATTGGTACGTTTCCTCCCGTTAGTTGTTGTGCATATTTCTTATTGTTTCTTTGTGTCGAAGTAAATATTTGCCATTGTTGTAAGATTTCACAAACTTTAAATAAAATTTCTAATATAGACCATTTGATTTGACGCGTCATATTAAATTGAAAATTATTATTTCCAAGTCTACAAATTAAGTTTTCGCTTACCATAAAACATGTTACAAAGAGAGCTTTCTCTTTTTCTTTGGAAATTCTTAATAAATATAAGTAATCAAACAAACAAAATTCCTCTATCTTTCTTTTATCTTTTGGAACTCTTGAAATTTACAAACAAATATTTTTCTTATCTAATAAAATCAATAAAACATAAATTAATTTTATATAAATGAATCTTAGACATTTTCAGTTGTAAAGGCATCCACTTTTCAACTTGAGTTTGATTATAATTTTTTTTATTTATATAATTTTTAATTAGAAAACCAGAAAGAGTAATGATTTTAAATAGCTTTAAGTTCAAACCTTTTTTTTTCCCGAAAACCGAGCTTTACTCGTATTTTCAAAATACAGGCAAATTTATTAATTTTAAAGATTTCGGCTGATGAGAAATAAATTTTTCCATCTGTCTATATAAATCCTTAAACATGTCTCCGAGTTAAAAATAAATAATAATAATAATAATTGTTGCATTATTTACTTTATAAATAAGAATAGTTTAATTCGAAACACATAAGTAAATTACTAAATCTTTTTTTTCTCTAGATCTGGGACTAAAGACAATGAAAATTATTAGTTCGATGTTTTTAACAAACATTGACATCAATATGCATAATTTCATCGTTTTCCTTATCTATTTCGTAAACAATAGCAGCACTGAGTATTTCGATTGTTTGTCAACTGATTATGAGATAAACTCGGATACGCTCGAAATGTCTGTGGTTTTTGTAGACGCAAAAATGTATCGCGAGGTTTTCTTTTAGCTCAGGACAAACCGCAAAGCGCAAGGTCGACTGACTACCAAGGACGGTTTTAAAAGGTTCTTAAAAAAAAAATCCTAAACCTAAGTAGAAAATGTATAAAATGTTTCAAAATTAACCCTTTCAGTCCCAGTGATGCCATTTGGCATCATCACTTTCAATATTTTTTTTCCAAATGTTTATGTCCCGTATGACATCCAAACACACACTATTGTAATATTCACACTTTGTTCTATTCTACAATATTTTTCTTTAATCTCAATACAAGTCAGAACTACTATTTTTTTAATTTAGAAAATAGCTAACAAGCGTTTCACCTGATTTTTGAAACGTTCACTTCAGTTCCACATTTAAAACCCAATTTAAACTATTTCGATTAAAATAATTGTTAAATTTTTTTTAATAATGTGGTCAGATATCTTAAAATCTATAACTCGAAGTGTTTTTAGGTAATATATATTTTTTATTTTGTTGTTTTTCACAGTTAAAAAATTTTGGCATTATTTCAAAAACCATATAAAAATTTAAAACTAATTTTTTTTCTTATGGAATTCTTATTTTTGACCTAAAATAAGCTTATTTTGTGAATATCAGATGTTTCTGTAGTGTAGTAAATTTTTGGGACTGGAAGGGTTAAATCGTTACAAGATTACCTTTAGTTTATGACTTATGACCTTCTTGATGGAGGGCAAGATCGCCAAGCACTGCGACTTTCAGTCTACTGTACTAAACCCCAGAAATGACACAAGCACAAGAGACACACAAAGACACAAACACATAGACAAATAACAACATTTATTGACGGACACAAACATCCATGTCTTACCGGGATTCGAACCCGAAGCCTGCAGCTCCAAAGGCTAGCATCTTAACCATTGCGCCACCGGGGCGGCTACCACTAGTTTACACGAAATCATCCAAGGTTGTGAGAGAAACATTAGGAGCATTCCAAGGAAAGTGGTCCTGAAGTGCCAAAAAATAAAAGTGCAAATAAAATTCTGAAAAAATTGTCACATGTAGTTAAAGGTTTATATTTCAAATAAATCATACTGATTTTCGAATCTGAATTCAATTTTAGTGTGAAAAAATGCAATAAACTAGACCGATTTAGAAATAGATCTTCCAAGTGAAATAATTGCCAGATGTATGATAAACGTTTAAGGGCTAAAAAACATGTAAAATTAATTTTTTTACGCATATTGTTGCAAATGCATCTTTTCTGAGTATCTTAGGCAGATATTTTGTGCATCGCTTTTTAAAAAAAAATTACTCGGTAAAATATGAATTACTTGATGCTCAATGTAACACACGGAACGAAAACCTATAACTTTTTATATAAAAACTGTGAAAAAAGCTTAAGAAAGCTTATTTTATTAATTATAAGCTAGTTACACATGGGGAACATATAGAAAAAATTTCAAAATGTTTTTTTTAAAAATTAAGCAAGAATTTGGCAATTTATTTCTTGAAACGCACGGAACGATTTTGGCAATGATGAAGGAAACGGGAGTGGGAGCTAGTTGACGTGTAGTATAAAAAACGAGATTTATCCTGAGAAATTCATTTATTGAAATGCGTGCTTATGGAAACATGCATGTATATATTTATAAAACACAATAAAACAAAAAAAAAATCCTTTACAAAAAAAAAAATCCTTTACTAAAAAAATTAAAAACAATTGCAAAACTAAAAACGCTATCATTTACGCTATGGAAGTTTCAGCCACCTGCTCTGGCAGATGTACACATTTGAGGATGCATTGGATGTTTACATTTTAGATCATTAGTAGTTGAAATATAGAGTGCTTCAGACGTTATTTTGTTTTTCCTTGTGACCATTTGTCTTTAGAAAAGTTATATGTTGCAAAATCATTATTTCAAATTAAGCATTTTATTGATATTAACAGTTATGTTTTAACAAAATTAATTTTAACGAAAGTGAGTTGTTTTACTTTAACAACTTTCATTTACAATTTTAAAAAAGAAAAAAAAACATTTGAATGCAATTATTTCGCAACGTCTCCCAGGAAAGACATTGTCGACGGAGTTGGTGGCAATGCCAAATCTCTCGTGCGGAGAGAAGTTATGAGTAAAAGAACAAATCCGACCATCGTCCAGCATTCAAAGGATTTGGCGGATATTGTCGGAAACTTAATTCCGAATACCAAAGTCCTTCATATTTGACAATCGGATATAACATCCAAAATAACGGATATTAACCCTTGAGTTACTTTGTTTCCGGTACCAGGAATACGAAAAATTCACCATGTTAAATGTGACTCTGGCAGTCACATTGAACTGTTCAATACAGTTATATAAAAATTGTGCTTGCTATTGTTGTGTAATTTGCAATATGGTAGGAATCATTTTTCACTACAATAAAACCCACATTAAGTTTGCAGTATACAAATGTTCTACGAGAAAAAGGGTAAATAGTTCTCACTTTCGAGTGCGAGAATCGAATAAAAAAAGGTGTTTCACATTCAATAAACAATTTTATTTGTTATTTCAAGACATAAATTTATTATTTTTATTAGTTTAGCTTCAGTTAGAGGGTATTTTAATTATTTTCCCTTCGATTTTGACGTAACAGGGTGCACGAATATCAGGGTCAAAGGAGGAGCCAATCAGAGTAGGCGAAATTTCGGCGCCAGCTGCGTTGTTTACCCAGTTTCCTTCGCGCAGTAAATTTCTCTGCTGCAAACTTAAGGTCGGTTTTAGTGTAGTTGAAAATTTAAGAATAATATTTAAAATTAGCAATTGAACTTTTATATTTTTATAAAAAATTAAATATCAAAAAATTTGCTTTACCAAAGTTAAATAATAAATAATTGTGTATTTAAATATGTCACTAAACTCCTATATTTATTTATTTGCTAACCAAAGTGTTTATCATTAAAAATATTAGGATTTTAAAAACTGAACTGCAAATCAATTCGCACGCTGTAACACACGGAACGTTGAGTGTAACACACGTGACGGCGCTATTTATTTTATTGTAGTCTGACTATTTGTAACTCAGATTTCCAACGCCACTTTTTTTAAAGCTTGTTTACTTAGCTTGCTATTGATATTTTTTATTTTCATGAGTATTTGCATAATTCGCAGAATTATGCAAATAATAGAAGAAGAAAAGAAAATAACCCTGTTAAAGGGAAACACACGTGACGCGAAATGAAAAAATTATATCTGCGTAACTTTTTAGTTTAAAAAGATTCCGATTAGCTTAATAAGATCATTAAACATCTGAGAAAAGATATAAGTTGTCATCTTATTTGTTTTATACTGCTTTCAAACCAAAAATGTAACAAATATACTGAAAATGTGGTCCGAATGTAACACACGGAACGCTGGAATGCTCCATTAGAAACTTCGAAAGCGTATCATACTATTTGTTATAAATTTGTTTTATTTAGCTACTTGCTTAGGAACTGAAATTTAAACATACATGTGGGCATATATTATATTTTTATCTTAAATTATTGTGACGTAAGCATGTCATTCCCTCCTGCCCTTTCCATTTCTGAATTCCCGAATCTGCAAGTACACTGAAGCATTAGATTTTCTTGATGAAATTGCAGGTGTCGGCTTGTCACTTGATTGTGGTTCTAAAATAAGACTCCCATCCCAATAGCCCTCGTGTAGCCTTAGTGCGACGATAATTCAACTAAACTAAACTTGATGAAATTGTCTTATTCATCAGGCAACATTTGAGAGCAGCTTTAAGAAGTTAATAATACATCTTTTTTATTTTATTATGTACTGTTTGGAAACTTTGCAGAATGGAGACTCTGTTTTCTATGCTTGCAATTTTTTTTAATATACAAAATTTGCTCATTTCTCTTAATATTTAATGACTAGTTGTCCCTTAATTTCGAAATAACTAGCTTTGTAATCACTAATAGTCGGGCCTATTGTGTTAATACAATTTTATTTAACAAAGAACTTAATAACACAAAACAGTGTAAAAGTTTCTTTTAAGTGAGAGAATATATAATACCTGTCATTTAACGCATAAAATTAATACGCACAAACTTTAAAAAAAAAAAAAACGCTTTTCCATTATTCCCTTTAACATATCTTTCCCGTTATTTCCTTCTTGAAAATTAAAAAAAGCATATATATAATTAATTTTTTAATGATTTTTTTTCATCCATTGAGATTTCACGCATTTAAAACCTGTTGCATTCTGTCTTTATTTCCTTTGTACGTCACCAAACCTATGGTTTTGTTATAACATGGTGCAAAGCTTTCGAATTTTACTCATTCAAAAACAGTAGTTTTGTCGTATCATTATGGCCATAAATCAAACTACAATAACTTCTGTGAATGTTCGCTGCCTAAAGTGCTTATTTCAATAGCTGGACTAAGGCTAACTTTCAAGGGGATGTAATTACATGTTAGTGAAGTTTGGAAAAAAAGGGGTGGTTTTTCTAGAAATGTGACAAAAGGCGAGTCGAACGATTTATCATCATTTCGGACAACCGATTTCTCCTTATTTCCTTCCAGCAACACCCTCTATTCATCAGAATCCCTGGTGTGACCGTTGAAATGGGCCAGTTTATCTGGGTAGGTTTTACAAGACACAATGAGCCAGGCCTTCGGGGCAAGTGTCCTCAGTCCTGGTTAATAGATGGTCGTCGCCTGCTTCAATGGTGTCTCACTGTAAGTCAATAGCTTGTCTGTGTCTCTGAATGGGATGTCTCACTAAGCAGTCAATAGCTGTGTTTGGGCGCAGCAGGGGAGGGCTCATTTTCGGTGTCGGGGCAGGCAGGGTTCCTAGAAGGTTTCATTGTCGAATTTGTTGACTGCATTAGTGCGTGTCAGTGGCGGCTCCCATTGATGTTCTGTTCTTTATTGCATTCTTTCTTTGACTGGAATTTTAAAGGTTTGTTGAAAAAAATGGTTGCTGATAAGGGCAATAAGTGGTGGGCATTTGAAATTCCTACACAGTACTTTCTCTAGAGAATGTAAGAATAAGCTTAAGATTTAGAATCTTGTTGCAATCTAGTTCCTCAGCCCTCGAGATCACTAGTTACTATAGTTTCTTGCTGATTGATAAAGTTTGTTTGAATTTCGGCCATAATCTTTTGATTATTTCCTTCTTTTTTATATCCGCTGTAGAAGCTAGGACTTGTATTACTCTGTCACTGAAGATTGAGATAGACTGCAGAACAATAGCAGGAATTTGTCTGCACTCTTAAAACAAAAGAGTGAAATCTACTCCAGTGGGAGAAGTGCATTTTCGACACTGGAAAGGAGTGAATATTAACTCAGACTGAGTTAAAATCACTCGTATGGAGTGATTCTGTCGGAGGCCTAACACACAAAGGATCCACTCCTTTCGGGGAACTGCATTTTCTAGACTGGAGGATTGAAAATTAACTCAGACTGAGTTAAAATAGCTCGTTTGTTTTAAGAGTGTAGAATATCAGTCCGGATCGGGCAATAGTAGTTAAAAAAAACAAAAAAACAAGATACCTACCTACTTAATAATACCTTTGATAATTTTTACATTTTTCAGACGACTGTCTTATATTAGCTCCCCAACTAACAACTAAAAAAAATTGTTATTTGAGCCATTTCTCCCATATGTCGTGAAACTTGAATATTAAAATCCCAATTCCTTATGAAATTATTAAAATAAATGTACTCCCGAAACTGCGTATTTGCATGTAACCTCGGCCAAGGCCTCGTTTTAAAGATACAAATTGCTGCTTTACGATGGGCCCAGAGGAATTATGAATTTTTATGCCGGGAGTAATCGTGAGCGAGCTTCTGCCAGTCGCTTTTTATGAAATGTGGAAACCGTGACCACGTGAGAGACAGTGTGTTCTCGAAGTGGCCATTACGGGTCCTCGGCAGCAAGCAACTTGTGTTGGGTGACCCAAGCTCCTGAGCCTGGGAATTTTTATTAGGGTGTATTTTTTTGTATAACTTTCCCCTATCACCTCTCATAAATTTTTGAATATCTTTTCATTGTGCGTCTGGAGTTTCATTTGTTTAAAATTAGCGATGCTATATTTTTTTGTCTGCATTGTATAGTTAGGCTTGAGTGAACCTAATGAAGATTGTTCCCTTAATGAAGATTCTTCCGTTTTTTGTGGGATCCTTAATTAATTCATTAAAAGAAAGTAAATGATTTTACTTCTGGTTTTTGTTATGCGTCTTTGATTATTCCTGATTGTATAATTTATTTGTTTCAAATTAAATTGAATGTTTTGAATGGGTTCAAACAAAATTTATTTTTAATTATAATCGCTCCCCTCTAAATGTTTACAATTGTTCGATTTTATGCCAATGTTATGTTGACCTTTTAAAAATAGATTTGTAAGGTATCTAAAAAGTAAGTGATAAATATGTAAGATAAGATTTAGATAAATTGATATATGAAGCATTATTTATTATGTAATGCATAGTAAGATTTTTGTACGATAATCCTCTATTTTTATTAATTCTAAAAGATCGTTTAATAAATATTAAATAAAATAAATTCCAATTTACCCTTTCTACACCGTTTCTAAACCTAAATGAATTCGATTTTATATGCAGTTTAAATTCTTCCACAGAAACAACGGACTGTCATCAAGGCACTATAAAGAAATTTTTTGTAAGTTCCTTCTTGATGTGTTGAACCGCACGTGAGAGTCGTATTTTATGTCAACTAAGTCACCGGGATTGTATTTATTGTGCAAATACCGATAAATTGTCTTCCTTTTACTGAGAGCGACGTTTCTTCGTTTACTTATACATTCGAATCGCTAAATGTAAAAATGAGACAAGTCCTTTGGAAAGTTTCCCACTACGTTTATTCCTTATAGCATTTTAGTGTAAGAGGAAGCGTGTACGGGAATCTGGTTATGAACTAGTCTTTTTTCACATTTCGCTATTTATTTACCCTTTTATGGTGTTGCCAATTCGTTTTTAGCCAAACTAGATGATTGTTTAATAAATAGTTAGGTCGTTTGTGTTTCAAATGAGATTGTGGATCTACTTTCAGTATAAGTTGCTGTCTTGTGGTGCACTTCGAAACCTTTTCTGGGGGACAAAAATACGAGAAAAAAAATTTACCTAATTATACCAAAATAGTTAAATGTTTACAACTAATTTATATTGTATAATTGATGTTTAATTAAGGATTGAATTGGAATGTAATGAAGAAAAGTATTTTTTTTTCTTTTTTTATGCATAGTTGTAGTTGATGTCTATGCACTCTGGCTATTTAAAAACTTCTATTTAAACTTCTTCTCTTTCTAAACTTCTATTCCACCAGAGGGGGAAACCCCCCCTGCTTTCCCCCCACCATGTCAAAACGACAATATCTCCAGACTGTTTCATAACCTTGTCTTATAAAATACCAAAGCGAGGGACATAAACATCACAAATAGTCCCCATCCACGACAATTTTTATGGAACCATCCTGTCATCTGCGACAAGATGTCCCAGTTCGCCAACCCTAACTCAAGATGAGGCCCAGCATACGTACTATCTTAGCCCGCTGCTATTTGATATACGACGATCTCGTCTCGTGGCTTCGTATCAACTGAACTTTGTCCCATGATAACTCCTGAATCAAAAACTTCGCCTGACCTTCCTTCATCTTCAGCAATCACTTCACGTATGTATGCCGACATCGGGAAATAGGGTTGGGGGAACCGATTCTCGTTTTTCACTTGCTGAGGACCATTGCTTGTTGGAGATATCCCCCAGATTCGGTTTCGGGTCGACGTATGAGGCGGAATTTATCGGCTGTTCGTTTGAGATAAGGCTCAGATATGTCTACACGACATGAGGATAAGTCCTTTTTTTTACCTATATAGTTGAATATCCTTTATATTTTAAAACGTAGTTGGAAATAAATTGTGAGATATGCTTCAACAGCAAAGGTGTTTTTATATTGAATAGCACGATATAATATTCTGGATTAAAATTTCCGTGCTCATTTATAAAATGTAATGTCCGATATAATGTTGGATTTGTTCGTTTGAGATAAGGCTCAGATATGTCTACACGACATGAGGATAAGTCCTCTTTTTTTACCTATATAGTCGAATATCCTTTATATTTTAAAACGTAGTCGGAAATAAATTGTGAGATATGCTTCAACAGCAAAGGTGTTTTTATACTTAATAGCACGATATAATATTCTGGATTAAAATTTCCGTGCTCATTTATTAAATGTAATGTCCGATATAATTTTGGATTTGTTCGTTTGAGATAAGGCTCAGATATGTCTACACGACATGAGGATAAGTCCTTTTTTTAACCTATATAGTCGAATATCCCTTCTTTTTTAAAACGTAGTTGGAAATAAATTGGGAGATATGCTTCTAACAGCAAAGGTGTTTTTATGCTTAATAGCACAATATAATATTCATTTGCTGTATTAAGCTCATTTTTGTCTACAACATGGTATGAGGATCCTTTTTTTCCCTATATAGTTGGAAAGTAATATCCTTAATATTATAATTATAATTTTTTTCAGCAAAGTGATTTTTATACTTAATAGCACCATATAATATAACACCATAATAATAACACCTTATAATATAACACCATATTAATAATACCATATAATATTCGTTTCCTAAAATAACTGTGCTCATTTATAAAAAATGTCTTTTATTATTTTGGGCTTAATCAGCTGTTCGTTTGAGATAAGGCTCAAATATGTCTACACGACATGAGGAAAAGTCCTTTTTTTTTTCAAATAAATAATGAACTTGATATTTCAAAACGTACTAGTATAAAATAAGTTGCGAGATATCCTTCTTCAGCAAAGGTATTTTTGTACTTAATAACACTGTATAATATTCATTTATTGGATTAAAATGCATGTGCTCATTTGTAAACTGTAATGTGTGTTAGAAATTTGGACTTTTATCTACTACACGTTTGTGACAGGGATCAGACGATGCTACTGGAGGAAAAGTTCTTTTTTTCTATTTAGCGGAAAATAATAAAATTTTTAATATTTTAAAATATAGTCGGAAATAAATTGTTAGGTATTTTTTTTTAGCAAAAGTGTATTTTTACTTAATAGTGCTATAAAATATTCATTTAGTGATTGAAAATATCTATGCTCATTTATAAAATGTAATAGCTCTTATAAATTTAGAATAGTAAAAATACATTTTTAGCTACACTTGCTACAGAAAAGCATGATCATGCAAATAAATCTATGTGAGAACTTTTAATATATTACTGTGTAGTATTTACTTTATTTAGAAATTGTAACAAAAAACTAGTAACTTAAGATATAATTAAATGCTAGACTCTCGATAAATCCATAGAGACAATTTAATAGTCATTTTTTAAGGTTAAAAAAAAATGTTTTTTAAAAAGTTATTTAATGATAAAAAGTTGATGTAATGGGTAACTTAATACTAATTCCAATTCTTCATCGTATGCTATAAAGTGAAATTTTCTTATCAAAAAACAGGTGCACAGCCAGATTTTTTCAAGAAAAAAAGCACACTTTTAAAGCACGAAACCACATCTGATAGGATCAGCCCCTCAAAGCCAGCAGTATTCCATACCATGGCAAACAATTAAAGCGGCATGATCGATTGGTCATTCGTTCCTCAACCCAGTAGGCCGCCTGTCACAGCAAATGGGGGAGGAAAGGGGGCCTTTTTAACCTATTTGGGCCCACTAAACAGAAGATTAGAAGTCCAGGCCCCGTCTCCCAATGACGTCACGGACCTTCAAGGCCAGGTGCAGGTATATGTTTTTTTTACAAAACTTCACGTCCGAAATTTGTGGCCGCAGTATATTAATGGAGAGAGAGAGTCTTATCTTATTTGCCACGGTGTCTTGGGAAGAGAGGTCTGTATTTAAGGACATGGAATTTCCAACATTTGCGAAAGAATTCCCTCTCTAATCTTATATGGCGCCTTTTTTTTCCGGTTTTGTAATTTTGATTACGCATTCTTTATGGGTTGTCGCGAAAACCACTTCTGTTAAAAAATTCGAAGTTCTTCTACTACAAGATAATACTTTTTTTTTTTCAAATATGATTTCGAAAATTCTTCAAGGTAAAGTGGTTACTTTTTATAGGAAGTTTAACTTTTATTTGTATATTTTTTTTAAGAATCAAAACTTATTTTTGCTTTAGACTCTTTTATGAATAAATATTTAAAATTATTTCTTCAAGGTTTAACGTGAATTATAATAGTCACATAAACACCAGAGCTGTGTGTAACAGAAAATCAAACATCTGTCACCAAACCAATTCTGTCTGATGATTGTTTCCTTGAATATGAATTGAATCAATGCTTGTATAATAAACTTGTCAGGTCAAATCTTATTTTAAATGGCTTAAAATCCTAAAGAGTTTAATTCTCACTTTCATTCATAATTACAGGCAAAAGCGTTATAAAAACTTAAACACTCGCTAATAGCCTTTCAAATCTTTCAAGGATTCGAGCTTTTTTCCCTAATAAAATCCGCCCTCAACCTACCTTCTTCTATTATAGTTTGAAACAAAAGAAAAAATCCTCTCGCTTTTTTTTTTCTTTCTCACTGTCAAAAGCGTTTATGGTTTCACGCTGTGGTTACGATTGCAGCTCGTATTCCGAGCTGTCGGTATTCGCAGTGTGTTGCCGTCAATCTATTTCTATATGGATGGAAACGTGTGCGACCGCGCACGGTTTTATTATGTCTTAAGAATGGAGATTTAGAGTAATTTATTCTCGTCGACTCAACTGGTCAATGCCGTTTGCACTGATTTGTGGAATGGTGCAGTTGGAATATTAATATAGTTAGTAGTGTTGAAGGTATGTCATGTGTTTTTATTATAATTAAGTCATATTTTGAATGAAAAGGAAGATTAATTTACAATTATATCTTCCTAAACGTTTATTATTGAAATTAAGTTTTTTTGATATTGTTAAAGGATTTTGAACTTAATTTAAAGTAATGTTTTTCCCTTACGATTCAGCATGAAATTTTAAAAGTGAAAAGATCTATTTCCTTAAATAAATCCATTGTGTTTTTTTTTTATCAAGATGGTTGAATCACTACGATTCGAAGTAAGTTTATTCATGTTGGAGAATTTTTTTTTGTTAATCATACATACACACATAAAAATTTGGGCTCATTGTAAGTTTGTAACAAGGACGACCAACTTTAACTTTCAAACTCCAACATAATATTAGAAAAACAATCCTATTTATGTGAAAAAAGGGAAAAGTGCGATTGGTCAGTTAGTTGGAAACTCTTGTAAGGTAATATTTACTTACAAAAGGGTATGAATACAATTTAACCTAAATACACTTTCATTCTGATAAAATTGCAATTTTCTCAAATAAATAATATTCTAATCTGTTAGACCTTAGACAAAATTAATGTTTTGAACATGTTTTCTGGATAGATTCATAAATAATTTATGGAACTCTTTACATGCGCGGAAAGTTGGCAAGTACTATAGTAGTACAGAAATACGTAAAAAAACTTCCAATCAATAAATCCCTAGCTTAAGACTTCTTCTTTAATTTCTCTTCTACGACAAGTTACTTATAAAAGTACTCCTAATCATCCAAGAAGGAAATAAAATTTCATCTAAAGAACAAACCGGGACAGATGTTCTAATTGCTCTCATCAGAGCGGAAGCCGTAACTTTTTGTTGCCTGCGCTCTCAAAACAAAGGAATATTAAATATATGCTCAAAATAGTTCTTCGCCCCAGTATAATGATAGGGGGTGGTCGATTAGTGACTATCAACTTCATGTGAAAGGTCACAAACTGCTTCCTGTTGGGATAGTGTAATTGGCGATCTTTGGCGGGAAAACGTGATGGTAAAATTTTTATTATTATTGGTTGCGGTGTTGTTTTTGTTGAACTATCATGAAACGGAGATTATAAATACATAAGCAGTCTTAACACTTTTTTTGTTTGTTGCGTAGGATGGGTTGGAGTAATGTTTAAACGAAAATAGATATTTATGCACGCAGTCCAGCACTTTTTTCGCTTATTGCACAACATAAGGTGGGTTGGAGTAGTGTCTAAACAAATATATAGGCATACTATAAGCAGTTAAAAAAATTACCCATTTATTTGGATGTTTAAAGGAAAAGGAAATGTCTAAGCAAAAATATACATTTATATCAGCAGTCCAACACCTTTTAGGTTATTGTATAATAGCATAGTGTGGTAGCCGTAGTGCTTAAACAAAAATAAATAAGCAAGCCCAACACTTTTTGCTTGTTGCTTAAGGTGGGTTGGGGGTAATTGGGGTAATGGTCAAAGAACACAGAACTTTCCCTATATCTGGTCAATCAATGGTTAAAATACTTTTTTTAAAAAAATATCAGAGAACATCACTGATAGTAGAATTGAGTGCCATTAGTTTTGTTGATTTTAAATTTCGTGCAACTTAATTATCATCAAGCAAAGTTCGAAAGACCTGGTCAATCAACAAAGACAAACATTACCTGAAACATTTAAAGAAAATATTTTTTACGATTGACTTGAGTTATCAATTACACTCAATTCAACCGTAAAAAAGTCAGCACATTAATTCTACCTAACCAAACTAGTATAAACCGCGCTCGGCTAGATTTCAGACTTGTTGAAAAGACGATCACTCACTCAGAAGAAAGCGAGGAACGAGGCAGAACGTCTGGATGCTGAGCCACGGATATCGCTGTCTTCCTCTTTTTTTTAATTGTGGGAAAGAAAGCAGGTTTATTTTTGCACCGGCATTAAGCGAGGGTGGCACATTTCGGGGCGACACAATAAATCCAGCGAGACACAATAGAAGAATCCCCCCCTCCCCCCATTCCCGCCTTTTTTTAGAATGCGCACCTCGACAATCGCTTGCAACTAAAAACAATAAGAAGGGCGAAAGATAAAAGTAAAAGAAACTTTTTCTTCTCCTCTGGAAGGTATTTTTTCTATTCTACTTTCATCTTAAGGCAAATGAAAGGAAGAAAAAAAAGTGCTATCAAGAGAGACCAGCAGTGTGCGAATGTTTCGACACTTGTGCCAACAGATTTGGCAGGTTTCCCTCGATAGATAATTGCCCGATAAATTGAAGTCGTAACAAACAGATCGTGAGATTTGAGGAATTAGTGCCAAGTACTGTACACTCGCCCGCGCTTGAATAGTTATACTTTTGTTTGTCTTAATCCGAAGCTTGTCTGGTGGTTATGTTGGAATCTCTTTGAATAATATGGTTAAAACCTAACATAATTATAATTGCCTATATCCTGAGAATGACAAATTGAAATTCATAACACTCACTGATTAATCTTACACCTGAATTATAATCTAGTAATGATGGCAATAAAGGTTCTTGTAGTGGCAATGTTCTGACACTATCAATTGATAAAAAAAAATTGTAATAGTAATAATGGATGTTTTCTTGCAATGAATGACCATTTCAAAAAATCATGAATATTCAGTAGTTTCTCAGCAGTTTCTTTCGAATCTTAACGACAATGTCACAACTGCTTTTAGAATTTTATCATCTTTTTTGTAACCTCTTTGACACATTGCATCATTTACTCAAAAACTTCCAACATTGGGAAGTGATTTCTTTACTATTCTAACCCATATCGATTCTCAGTGGTAAACTATCCACTGAAAACCCTCAATAACACATGAAAAAATATTAAAATGGCAATGATTGTTTTCTTGTAGTAAATGACCATTCTAGAAAATCAGGAACATCAGTAGTTTTCCGGCAGTTTCAACTTTGACAATTCTCTCTCTCTCGATTTCTTTTGTAACCCCTTTGATACTGCAGCATTTACCCAATAATTTGTCACCATTTGAAAGTGATTTCTTTGGCTGCTATAATATATAACTGGCTATTTGACTATAACTGGCCATAGACTTAGCCCAGGACTTGGTACACTTTCCCCCAGATTTCACAGAAATCAAAGTAAATAAATTCGTGGTAGTGTAGCGTGTCGCCGATCTCGATCTACAAACAGCCCGAGTCTCCTTCCACGATCCACAAGATGTGAAATGGTGGGCGACGGGCCGTGAAACGCCGGGTCGGTCGGGGGGGAAATACAATTTAACTCTGTTGCATGCAATGTGGAATCCCTGCTGCATTGTTTCACTTGTTGCTTGTAATAACGGGAGATGGTTTTTCGGGTGGGTGGTTGTGGTCATTTTTATGACTCAGGTGTTTGAGATATTTGTTGTTGGCTTGTATATTCAAAGGAGTCATAACATTTGTGTAACTTTTGAAAACTGTAAACAGTACCATTCTGTAACTTCTGAACCCCTAGTAAATATAAAAATAGCAATTTCACTCATCCAAAGTGGTTTCAGTGTGTCAGTATATTTCTCAAACAAGAAAAATCGCTGATTAAATTTGCAATATTTCTAAAAGTGATCTTGTGTATAAATAATACAGACCTATTACAATGTTATTATACTAAATATCCGACTTCTTATACTAAATATCCCGTATTATTTTAAACGCTACTATTGCACCCTACACTAATCTCAAGGAATTTTATGCATAGATCTTGGAAACTTATGAAATGTCCAAAAAAAAAACATGAAACATGAAACATGAAATGTTTTCCAAACATAGGAATTCTGTAAAACCTATAGTTTTAACTTCCACAATTGAATAAAAGCAGCTATGGTAGTCTCGAGCTGAAGGGAAGTTTGCACAACATGTGTTCAATGCTAAAGGAATTTGTAGTATTTTTTGTAATATTTGTAATATTTTTGTTCCTATTGCAAATTGGCCTGCTGCTTATGGAGTTCTCTGGAAAAATAGTAACTTATTTTCCCTTTTGTTTCAGACTCTGTTGTTCTGCATCTAAAGTGTGAAACGAAGTCCCTGATGCGCACAACACACTCACTGGAACAGCCAAAGATGTTGAGGGTATGGCTGAGAGTCTGAGTCTGGACTCGGACCTAAAGCATACTATGACAACAAGTACTGAAGACGACGACGGTAAATACAAATATCTAAACTTTATTGAAAACTACATTCTTAAAACAAACGAGTGATTTTAACTCAGTCTGAGTTAATTTTCACTTCTCCAGTGCCGAATATGCACTTCTCCTACAGGAGTGGATCCTTTGTATGTTGAATCTGCGACAAGCTCACTCCAAACGAGTGATTTTAACTCAGTCTGAGTTAATATTCACTCATTTCCAGTGTCGAAAATGCACTTCTACAGGAGTGGATTGCACTCCTTTGTTTTAAGAGTGTACCTAATATAAGAGATCATGATTAAAAGTTTAAATAAAATGTATAAAGATGTTTTAAGTTATGAAGATAGCTGGATATTCAACAAGTCCCGTTTTTCTTAGTTGGTTCTCTATTTGTAATACTTTTTCGCTTTTGTACACTCAGAAAAAAACTTGTGTCGCCTTTTATACAAAAAAGTGTTTTTTACTGTACACTTTTGCCCTTCAAAAAATCTAAATACTTGTGCTGTTGGAACACTTGTGTCTCCTTTTATGCAAAAAAAGTTTTTTACTGTACACTTTTGCCCTTTAAAAAAACTAAATACTTGAGCTGTTGGAGCAAGTTTTTTTTAAATGTACTTTTTTTGTCCGTCAAATTCTATTTGTTTCAAACTAAAGTTTTTCCCGATTTGGTGAATTAAATGAATAAATTTGAAATAGGTAGCAAGTCTACACCGTCTCCCTCTATTGCCTCTACAAACGAAGGTCCAGTGAAAGGCTATTTTACCGAGAACACCAGGAAACGTAAACGTCTGAGTGCAGTTTTGGATAAACTTGCCACACAGGTAAGAGCAGCTATCATATGGCTTGAACAATATACAGGTAACCCCTCGCTATATCGCGCCTCGTTACATCGAGCATTCGGATATACCGCGCCTTGTATCATGTCTCCCAATTTCACCCTCCCAAAAGTATAATATTATCAAGTAGCTCGTTATATCGCGCATTCGGTTATATCGCGGTTTTTTTTTTTGCTTGTCTCCCGGGAAGTGCGATATAACGAGGGGTTGCTGTACTAAATTAAGCCAATCATTAAAAAAAATACAAAGCAGTTTTTATCGACATCATTTTTATCAAACATTTTTCAATCTCATCGTATATACCATTCTATACCACCTTTTATACCTTAATTGAATCCTGAATTCGAGACAATAAATAGATCTTTAGATATTATCTCATTGATGTACTATTTGACGTTGAAAAATCTTTCTATTCTTTTCTACCACAAATGGTCTTGCCTTTCGTTGTAAGTCCCAAACACATTGATGGCACTGATGTACATAATTTATACCTAAAATTTCACAAATATCCTTTTCTTTCCTTATAAGTCAAAAACACGTTGAATCGTTAAATCTGTGGAGTCCAAAGTTCCGACTACGATTTCGCTCGAAATTCCGTGGGGTGCACGCACAAGTGTCGACCTCGTCACTTGACCAGGGTTCTAAATTACGAGGCTTTAATAGCTGTGTTAAAGCTCCTAAAGGAGGCTAGAAATAGGCAGCCGGAAGCGATTACATTACCAACACATTGATGTACATAACGTGTATAACATAATTTATAAACTACAACTTAACATTAAAAGAAATTCTTTTCCACCACAATTGTCTAAAGTCAGATAAACACATTGAATTGTCAGGACCTTTCAACTCACCCACCAAAAGATGTCGTGTTTTTAAACCAGTTATTGTGTGCGTGTGTGTAGGTGGAACGTCGCAGCGTGGACTCGAGCTGTTCCGAGGACGGTCACACGAGCAGCAGCCAGAGCGAAGGCAGCGTCTTCTCGCCCCAGTTGGACAAGACATTCGGACTGGAAGTGGCAACTGTTGCGCCCCCGCAAAAGATGAGGGCGCCACCCCAAAAGGTAGGCTGGTATTCTTTGTTGGTCTCGTAATCTTTTGAAAAGGAAATATACGGAGTCAGATCGGCATGTTTTGTTGTTGGCAGTTGACTCCGATGCAATACTTTATTTATAAATTAGTACTGCTGAATTCGCAATTTAATCTCGTGTATCATTGCTGGCATTGATTGTCGTTTAATAAATAATAATGCTACCATAAAGTCAAAAATGCCAATAAAGTCTGCCAGTACTCTATGCATGGTTATCATTATACAAAATTCAGAATCAGATAATATAGTTTTATTAATAACTAGCGAATTGAAGCCCGTTCCTCGCATTGGCTATTTTTCCACAGTTTGTATCGTCAGTTAATGCTGCTTTAGGACCAATTTTGGTGCGCGGGGGAAGTGCCATTAACTCGAAACTGCGATTCCACATCGTTCATTAATTTTATTGTCAGATTTCAAATTGAAAATTCATCTATTTAAAATTTGGCTAATTTATGAAACTCTTATGATTATTAATATAATTGAAAATTAAATTTTATTGCAATTATTACTGATAATAAATTGTTTAAGAATGATATACTTGTTGTAAAAAAATTAATGATCGATAAATAAAAACCATCCTTCGATTTGGACAGATATGATTAAGATGGCAGTTTATTGCTCGCTATTACTAGAAGTGTGCGACTAAGCATCTTTAATGAATACGATTTTCACACGTTAATTTTTTTTTCTTTCTACCTTTCAGCATCCTTCCCTCGATTCCGAAATGAGCCACTGCGTGCAGGTGAAGCTCGATCTCCTGGATTCCCCCGAGGAGGGGGGGAGAGGGGGTCTGAAGAGGGGTTGTCCCCCCGAGGGTGGGGGACCAACGACCTTCGAGGAGCAGCGCTCGAAGAAAGTTCCGTTCGGCAGCACAACAAAGGGCGGCTCTCCCACAGGTCCCTTTCCTCAGGCATCGGCACCTCCCCACTTCGTCAGTTCTCCCCCAGGCAACAGGCTGCACGCATCTCGCCCGGCCCCGCTCCAGATACTGCCGCCGACGACGACTCCGTACCAGTACCCCGGTCACCTCCCCGTTGTCATGGGCAACGGTGCCTCGGTCGGGAACACCCTCCACCTGCCCTCGCCCCACTCCGCCCTGTGCGACTGCCACCACTGCCGGACATCATCCATGGGCCACTCGCCCAATTTCGGGTGGGAGCAGCGCGCCCTCCTGCACAAGATGATGTCCTCCGCCGCGGGGGCGCCCGTCTCGCCCCCCTTCTCGGCCCTGCTCCACGCCAAGTTCCTCCCGGAGCTGCTGTACAGGCGCCGGAGCCACTCCGACTCGGACTTGAGACAGTGGCTGGCCGAGACCAGCGGGGAGATGATGCACCACCACCACCCTTCCCCGTCCCCGCCGGAGATGTCCGGCAGGAGACCCACCCCTCTGCACATCCCGCCGCAGAAGGGCGGCTCCCTCGAGTCCGACCTCGGGTCCCAGGACTCGCCCCTGGACCTCTCCGTCAAGTCCACCACCCCCGCCAGCTCGGACTCGTCCTCCACCACCTGTTTCCCTTTGTCTCCGCTCACCAGGGACTTCTCCGCCGACTCGCGCGGGGGCAGCCCCAGGGGCTCGAGCGGGGGCAGCCCCTTTGAAGCGGCCGCCCCCACCACCACCCTCCTCCACAAGCCGGAGCCCATGCCCAGGAACGTGAGCCCGGTGGTGGAGGTGGTGGCGCCCGGTACCGACGCCGGCCCGGGATACGTGTGCCCCATCTGCGGACAAATGTTCTCCCTGCACGACCGGCTGGCCAAGCACATGGCGTCTCGGCACCGCAGCCGCCAGCAGGCCGACACCACCAGCACCTCGTCTTCGTCGAGCAAGAGCTACGCGTGCGACGTGTGCAAGCGGTCGTTCGCGCGCTCGGACATGCTAACGCGGCACATGCGGCTGCACACGGGCATCAAGCCCTACACGTGCCGCGTGTGCGGGCAGGTGTTCAGCCGCTCCGACCACCTCTCCACCCACCAGCGCACGCACACGGGCGAGAAGCCCTACAAGTGCCCGCAGTGCCCGTACGCGGCCTGCCGCAGGGACATGATCACGCGGCACATGCGGACTCACGCCCGATACGAGCTGCCGGACAGCAGTTCCGGGTTCGAGGAGGGCAGCCCTCCGCCCACCCCCATGGAGGAGGGGTCGCCCCTGCACAAGTTCAGTGCCTTGCGTCGGAGTCCCACCGGACAGCTGACGGGGAAAGACAAGAGTCTTCGAATTGGTGAGTTCTAGTTCCATCACTTCTTTTTTGATGTGCACGCAAAGATATCTAGCGTAGTTCCTTTTTCACAACCACGAAGTAAAAGCTCTTAGTGTTAAAAGCCACTGTTGGACCATAAGACGTGAGAAATCATTGCGTGTACAACTACCATTGTGTTAAATGCATCAATTAAGTACCTGAAAGTAATAGTTTGCCTCCTATTTATTCTAAATTTCTTTCAATTTTTACCGATCGCATTTAAGGGAAAACTTACTTCATATTTCGAATTTAATAATTGGGGAACAAACTGGTTAATAATTGGTGCATTCATCTAACTTTTAAAAAAATGAATGCAATGTATTTTAAAATTTTGAATTTTTATTTGCAAATGAAAATTATCCAAATTACTTCTGGCGAAATCCTATTTCGTTTACTTTTTAAAATGGCACTTAAAGCCACCTACAAACCACCACCAACAACAAACTACTTTCGGAAACCCCCCTTTCCCTTCCCAAAAACTTTCACATTTCTGTCTGGTGTCAGCCAGGCTATTTACGAATCTTTTCAAATCCGCCGACATACAGTAGGGCATGAAAAACTACTCAATCCTTCCAAAAACGTAACCAGAACCACCCCGTGCCCTCTCTCTAACCTGTGACCTCCCCCACTCTCGGACAATTTCACGAGCGAAAAGGTACGGAAAAAATATCAAAAACTAGAATCTCCCCAATATTTTTTTTCTTTCTTCCACCTACGCGTCTCCCCTTTCATACAGGGGGTCAGGTAGGTCTTCCAACTTACCATTTGTTTGGCTCGCATTCCAGAAAGAAATTGCTCATACTATAGTCTACCTTTGTTACCTTTTCGGGGGTGGGTGCATGTCGAGGAGAGTTTTCCAGTCCTTTGTGCGCCTCCCCCGCCTTCGATGGATTTAAACCTGAGACTGCTTTGTAGGGTTATATGATATTTTTTATACCTGAGATTATATGTGGTTATTTTTTTTATTCCCGATGTGAAAGTTTTTTGCAATCCTTGTATGGATATGGTAATTGGGGATTTGTTCGGCTATGGCTATGGTTTCTTTTATGATTTATCCACCTTGTGCTTGGGCTTGACCTCGATATACAAAAGTTGGGATTTCATACTACTCCTATGAATATTTCTAATCATTTTTGTATTGGGAGATTGGTCTCGTAGCTAATTTTCGGTCTTGTAGTAACAAAAAATATCGTTACATTCTCAAGTACATCAAATATTCATGTGAAGCAATTCTTTTTTTTTTTTGCCTAAAAAACTTGAAAACTACAGAAAGCTTAAAAGTGCTCACTCGAGAACATTTAGCTCTAATTACATATTTCATTTAACATAGAAATATATACACTTCCATTTCTCTCTCTCTCTCTCTTTGACTTTAGGAATTCAGTATCATATAACCATTTGTTCCACCAGGAAATGTTCAAATCCCATTCATATCGCGATTAAACTGAGTATCAAATGTTGTTTTCAATCTCGAGGCATTTTAATGAGGACATCATCTGCCCTTGTAGGGGAGCGGGCGGAGGAAGAATTTACAGGTTTGCCGATTGCAACAAAGACAATTTTTCCTTTCCATTGTTCTCCAGCCAACCTTCGCTATCTAAATCAAGACGCTGCCTACTTCGCCGGCGGACCCACATTTTGTGTGAGGTGCAAATTAAAGCCGAATAAATAATGTTGCAAGAAACAAAGTGGGGAAAAAACAGTCGAGGGTAAAAAAAACTGGCACCGAGTTCTCGGCGTTGGTTGTTACAATTGTAACTAATTGTTTAAATTATTATGTGTGATGCACGAGGAGTACTCTTTTATAACGTTGACTTTTTATGTTTTTAATGAAATTTTTATTTTAATTAACAATTTTTTTCACAAATAATTTCACTTTTGCTAGCCATTGGTCCTCAAATTTACGGTTCGCGAAAAACAACAAAAAAGGGAAAGGCCGTTCAAAAAAAAACATGGACTTGGTAAGAGCGGTGACCAAACGCTCTTGTCAAGTACATGTGACAATCGCTATCGTCGACCATGGGCGGGTTCCATCCCTGAAATTATTACTTTTTCTCCGAAACAGGAAAATTTAAAGAAAATTGTGTCAGTAATTTCCTTTATAAAAAAGTAAGCGAAAATATTAGACAGCAAAACTTCTACATTACTATTTCCAATCATTGAAGGAATCATTTTTATAGTATTCAGAAATTTTCGCTTAGAAAAAGTAAGCAAAAAAAGGTGTACATTAACGGAAATATTCAGGCAGTAAAAACTTCCAGTAATATTTTCTTTGATTGAAGGAATAATTTTTACAAGGCACAAATCGGTCTTTGGTAGGCAGCGTTGGCAGGTTTACAGTCAACCACAGATTAAGTTTGCAGTTGCGCGCGCATCCGAGGAGGAAGCGTCGTGAGTAAATATAAACCTCACTGTCTAATCAGAGCAGGGGACGAAATTTCACCAGCTCTGATTGGCTGCCCTTTTGAGATACTCTGATATTCATGAGCCTTGTTACGTCAAAATTGAAAGAAAAAATAATTAATAATACTTACTGAATAAAACTAATACAAATAACGAATAAAGTGGTTTATTGAGTGTGAAATACCTATTTTTATTCGATTCTCGCGCTCGGGAATGGGAACTATTTACCCCTTTTTCCGTAGAACATTTACATGCTGCAAACTTAATGTGAGTTTTACTGTAGATAAATATCAGTAACAGCTTTGTCAGACCACATACAATGGTGTGGGAATCCATTTTGCTGCTTCAGTGTCCTGCCAGCGGGAACAAAGAGTTTGTTTGCTTGTACTATGCGGAGTTGTTTGCAGACGGGGGAGTAATTCGCTGATGTGGCACGCGAAGTAGCACTTGCCAAAAAGCATTTTATTCTGCATTCTGTTTTCTTTCTTTTGGCTTCTTTTTTACGTGTGTTTTTGTACGGTAGTAGTGGAGATAATGGAGTTGGCTACGCACAAGTAGGTCTCGGGATTGTTTTTAGAGGCAATCCAAACAGACCTAAAATGTTTAATTTGTGTTTGCATCGCAGTGAATTAAAGAGATGTCTGTGGTAGACTGGTTTTCTTTTAATTGAATAAAAACAGTACTAAAGTCATTCACTCTTCGTCCGAATATAATTTCGTTATCCCCCCATATCAAGTAGAACATTAATACGGGATTGACAGCAAATTTGTAAATTGGGGAACTGAATTACCATTTAAAGCTAACACCTGAACCGTTTATTTTCCAGAAAACCCTTATACAACCGCAAATCAAATATTAATTAAATAAACTTAAGTATGAAAAACTGCTTTAACCAACCTAACTAATTAACTGAAAGCAGTTGTCTCTTTAATTAATGTCACCTATTATTTTTTATCTATCACTCTTACATCGAAAAACACCGGATGACATTGTTATCCTTTGATCTCAGAAGATAGTTTCTGATTGAAATGTTTCTGCAAAGACAAACACATTGTATTATTCAACCATTTTATCTGGCTGGAAACCAACAAAGATTGGGACTCTTTCTTTTTGCCTTCGTTCTTCTTTAATGTTTTAAAGTAGTTTCTTTGTCTTTGTTGTTTTGAAAATTTAAAATTAATTTGTTGCTGTTTAACTACTGTATCTATTAAAGGATCTACACCTTTTTAACCACTGTACTATTAAAGGACTTGTTTTCTTATATTTATTAAATTTAAAATAAAAAAAAATTCAATTCTATTTAATAATAGTTTGATTCCTTCATCAGCCATAAAGATTCATATATCCGAAAGAAATCATATTGTAATTTTTGACTTTATTTTTATTTTCTGATAACCTATTGACACAAATTGATTCCTGCATTATTATAGGCATTTTCTTCTTCAAAAATAAACGATTATTTTTGTATTCACGAAAAATAAAACTGCATTAAAACCTTTTATGTTGCCATTACATATTTAGTCTACGTGACAATATAAACATTTCCCTTGCACTTTGTAGTTGACCCCTCACCATATCTTGTTCGTGCTTTGGAAGAAAGGGACAAAAATAAAATTAAAAAAAGAAAGATTATCCCCCCCCCCCCCCCCTTCCTATAAGCTTCACGCAATGTTTCTTTTGGTGCGGGCGGATCGCCAAACAGATGGCGCCATCTCTGAGACTGACTACCGTTGACCCAACCGCTGACCCCAGGTACGCGGTCGCCGAAAGAATTTATCGAGTTCGCCAAGTGGAAGTTTTTGAGATAGTTGAAGATATCGTTTTGGGAAACTATTGCTCTGCTATCAGGGTTTCGATCAAGAGTACCTGAGTTGAGAAGCGAGGATTTTTTAAAAATCAGGGGTCCCCCTTGCCCTTGTATTGTCTCCAAATAAAACATAATCATCTCCATAAAATATACTAATCATTATAAATAACGATAATGACAAATGGTGAATAAGTATTTGTTGAACATCAAGGTATTAAAGGACCAGGGCAATGGGTATCAAGAACTCAATTTGAACAACTAGCACAGCAAATGTAACAAGCATATCCGAAGCATATGTGTTTAAATAATTCCAACGTTATGACAAATAATTTCGAGATCTTTGTTTAATGAAGTTATCTTATTACGTAAATTGACATTTTACTATCGCCAATAAGGTAAAATTTCGCCAAATGTGGCTGGCAGATTCGCATACCTGTTGTCTCCCGTGGAAATAGCTGGTGGGGAGAGGAATAACGAATTATGAACAAAGTGGCGGGTATTTAATTAGAACGTGCTTGTCCGTCTACAGGAGGGAAAGCAACGTAAGCGAGGGGCTTTCGTAAATATAAATTGATTTTAAAGTTTTTGTAGGACAGGTCTATATTTCTTTTGGGGATGGAATGTCTTAACATTCTTTTATTTAAATAAATATTTAAACTTAAAACTCTATATTTGGAACAATAATTCATATTTAGAAGGATATTTATTCTCAAGTACATATGTTTGAGTTTAGGTGGTTCTATATTCATGAATATGTGTCTTTATGCATAGTTTTATAACACATCAGAGTTTATCCTTTAAAAGATCAACAAGATATTCATTTCTCTCGATTAAAAGAAAACTTTATTTGCTTTTGAAGAACATTAAAATATATTAAAGATAAATCATTTGCAATTATTTATACTAAATCGATTCATCACCTATTACTTCTTAGTATATTTTCTATCCCTTGTGAACGTCACCATTTAATGCATTTAGCCAGCTTTCATATAATATCGTTTTTTTTTACTTTATTTCCATCTTTGCAATAAAGATGTAGGCAGATAGGCACCTTGCTGGCTCGGGAAAAAACTGCAGAATCGGCAAACCTCTTAGAGTGTTGAAAAGCTAGAGAGTCTATCATCTAAACTTAGTTCTCAGCGTAAAAGAGAGAGATAAGGACACTTTCTTTTCGTCAACTTTTAACCAAGCGACGGTATCTACATTACGACGTAAGAGAGAGCGAAAAAAAAAGAAGCAACAGTAATTTCAAACTAAATCGGACACGAAAAAGCACCGAGTAGACATACGCGATACAGAAATAGATCCCGAATTCTTGTTAACAATAGACTACGACCTGCGATCTAAAATAAGTTTTGCCACGCGCTGTCGAAAAAAACAGTCGCCCTCCCCCGCTCCAATTAAAAGAAATCTCCCTCTGTTGTACTTTGTTCTTTTGTTGTTACACAATTCTTTCTTTCTGCAGCGAGGTTGAATGCTTGAGGTCTACGCTCAGGGTCGCTCTGAACAGGCTTGAGGTCTACCTTTTTAGGACCACCCTTAGCTAAAACCGGCTACTGTGCGATCCTAAACCTTCGGGTCCCTTAATTCAGAATTGATAATCTTTTTATTTAACATTTTTTTACTTTGTTGTTCCATTCTTCTTTCTTTACTCAGCGAGAGTTGGGATGCTTGGGGTTTACGTTTGTGGTCACCAATGCGATGCCCTGTACTATCCTAACCGCGAAGCCATCGAATTTGTAACAATTTTACGAAACTATTAACCTTTTTTTGAAGAAAAAAATCATCGCTGAAGTTTTTCATAAATTCTCATATTTGGCATATTACTATAATTGTTAGTTGTATCTTTTTATTCATGAATGTTTTTTTTTTAATTTAATTTTAAATCTATTTTTTCTCTTGCAGAATGAACACTTGCGCAATCAAAGATGGATGTTATATATTCAGAGAGCTGATAGAATCGGCTCAACTTTATATTTGTGAACAAATAAATGGGAAGACTGCTGGAGAGAATTTACTATTTTTCATAAAGACTGTCAAGTTGCTCAAAAATTGAATTATTGGTACATATATCGCTATCGATCTCTGCAAAATGCTATTTTCCTTTCCTGGAGTGATGAATTCATGTTCAATATTAATATAGGATGCTAATGAGTAGAGTGCAAAGAAAAATTTATTAAGTGCATCTAATTCACTTGTTTTATAAATAATATTTTCAATATGCTTTCCTAACTTTACATTAACCATTAGTTCTTTTAAATTATATCTGAAACTAAGAGAGTGACTTAATTACTAATCTTACTTATAATAATTAATTATTTTCTTTCCAAATTAATTTTCCCCAGCCATTAAAAATCATCATTCACTTAATTTTAACAAATTAAAGCTAACATACATGGACTTAATTATAAACTTATTTGTTTCATTATAATCAATTAAAATAACGAGCTTTCAATTTGTATTCTACGCACTTATTAGCATCTTATAAGCACAATGTAAAAGTATAGATACTCTTTATTTTTGAAAAGGCTTTTACATTGAAGAGTATTTTAACTAGATTGACTGCTAAAGATAATGTGATTGCTTAGCCAAACTAAATGGTAAATGTGTTAAATGTTGGATTGTACCATAAGTAACATTGTTAATAGCTTATCTCAATCCATAAATGTCAAAAAAAAATATTTAACAGATATTGCTATCAGGACATTAAGCAATGAAACCAGATTCTTAACTAATTGGTGCAATATTCAGATTTTATTATGAGAAAAAAGGATTACAGTTAATGAAGTTTTTGAATTGACATTGAAATTATAATACTGTTGAATTCTTCTTAAATGGTTTTAGATTAAACAAATGAGCAATTCATTTTTTAAGCTTAATGAAATTCAATGTTTCACTCATATTTTATTTAGTAGCTTTTTCTTATTAATATTTTCAATGACATTCGTAAATAGTTTTCTTTAGCAATCTACAATGAAAAAATTTATATATTTGCTTTAATTGTTTCTTGATTTAACTTAAATAGTTACAATAAAAAGTTTACCCATAATTGTTGACTCTAGAATGAGAGAATTTACGAAACTAACGTTGTTATTGATGTTATCAAAGCCATTTAAACTATTTTAATTCATTTGCCATTGATAGAAGTACATTAAAATGCTCTCCAGTTCTGCCAAGTACACTAATTTAAAAATTCGCAATCTAACAATTAATTTGTAACAAATGTTATCTTCTAATTTCCTTTAAAATTATTAGATTATTTATCTTGTAAATTTATGTCAGGACAATCTCATACTTGTAATTCAAGCAGTATTTTAAGCACAAGATTACATATTTGTGCCAAATTCGGAGTTTCTATTTGCCAATACTTGCATCATATACTTTATGGCGATACTATATTTTTTAAACATAGCGTTATACTTGGACAACTGTTGAGAAAGGCTATTGTTATGTGTGTGCCACGTGATAAAATCGTATAAATATATAAACAGATATAGTATTGTGAAATGTATATTTTAGCTTAGCTTTGCACAACCAGTGTTGCAAATGGCCCTGACAATTGCTCAATGCATCGTAAGTAACGATCTTATGGATCTCTAACTCCGTACCTTGGAACCAAAACGGTATATCTCCACAAAAAAGACAATTTCGAATCTAAAATTAGAAAAGTACATCTTAATTTAACGTCTAACATTAGAAGAGACAGGGGAAATATATAATCCCATAATACAACGTTAAGGTCTTCTGCCTATGCATGCTAGATCATTATTCCATCAACAAAGTGTAAAATATTCTAAAGATTTATATGAGAATATGAAAGAACATTTTAAGAATGCTAAACTTAAAAATTTGTAGAAGTAACAAAAAGTGTATTTCTATGAAACAACGTTAAGATTTTCTGCAGATTCATACTAGTTAGAACATCTTTGGTAAGTTAGACGAATTAGATACCAAAATTTCATAGACAAACAATAAGATATAGTTTTATGTTCTTTTATAAAGTTTGAAATAAAGGAGATGTACCCTTCTGGTTTAGACGTACAAGTAATGTCCTTATTCGATGATGCACTTTTCATGCAATTTTGTTTGCTTGTTCATGTTTGTGAGACGTTCTTAAGTGCCTAAATGCATTTTTCTCGTTGTACATAGTCTTTCTGGTCGGGTTGTACTCTGTTATCGAATTGGCTGTAAGTGTTTGCATTAATTGCCGATAAATTATGTAATAGCTGTGATACGCACATATTCATGACACATGGGTAATATTTATTTTAGGGTTTCATTAATGTGGGTGAAAGCTTTTCTGTAATCAAAAAATATGCAAAATGTTATGTGCTATTTGGTGGATGTAATAATCCATGCGATGTAATTAACTATTACAACTCGATTGTAATAACTTTCGCTTTTAATTTTTCATTTAATTTAATTAACTCAAGTGATAATTTTAATATTTTTTCAAACAAATTAATATTGACTGTTAAACATTTTAATTTTTTAACCCAAATTTCATGAGGATAACTTCAATTTTAGTAACTATCATATTTGACTTTCACCCATATTATGGTGTACGTAGAGGCCATTTCAGTGCCATTGTAATATAATTGTTGTAAATATAACTGTAAATATGTATTTCTTATTGCTCAATCATCCAAGAGTGTGATACTGTTTAAAGCTGTAAATACTTGTGGTTGAATTTAACATTGTGTATACCATACTAATGATCTGCACACGTTTGTATGCTTTTATTTTTGGTGGATAAATATAAATTTAAGTAAGAATTATGAAGCTGTGTCCACAGTTTGGTACCTGATTCCTTGCGGTATGCGTTATAAAGAGCCATGCGCTATACTAGGAGCGCATGCGCTTAGAAAAAGTGTCGGTATCCAAAATGTGTGCATAGACTTTATTTGCACAGAATTTAGTGATACACGATATGCTGTGATGTCACAACAATGTTGAAAAGAAATATAAGCTGTTTTTTAATACTCTAAAAACACAATGAGCTTTTTTTGCTTGTTTTAAAATGACCAATATCTATAAAAATTTTAATATATACTTTGCTTAATTGATATTTTTCTAAAGTTTCTGAAATACAAGCTTAGAAATTCATATTTTGAAAATTTTAAGTAAGATTTAGCTTTCCATAAAATTACACAAAGTATTAAACATTTTTATAAAGAAAACAATTACGATACAGTTAAAAACAATTATTGGAGAATATTCTTGTTTAAAAAAAAGTAATGAATATGTTCTTCGTTGATAACTTTTAAATTCTAATGAGGCTATTAGATATTTATTCATTGAAAAAAAGTATTTTAGCATTATGTTCAAGTTTCTGTTTACAAATTTCGATGCCAAATATTACAGCTCCGAATTTTGAAGCGTTTTAAAAAATAAAATCTCGTATGGTGCCATATTTCACCTCTAACGCCATTTTTTGACACTTATTATATTTTTTTTGTTCGAAACAAATATTGCGGTTTGTTCGCCAAATATATTCTTTTATAACATGCCCCAGCTGCCATTCATTCACGTTCATTTCCGTTATGACGTTCACGTTCATTTACATTATGACGTTCACGTTCATTTACATTATGACGTTCACGTTCATTTACATTATGACGTCAACGTTCATTTTCCTTATGATTGATGAATATGACTCTAAAATGAGTACTTATGTAAAAGTTTGGAATTCATCTACCCCAAACTAGTTAATATTCTTGCAATGATTCCTTACATGTTTTCCCCAGGAACTCCATGTACTTACTTTAAAAAAATGTATGCCGTTTTTTTACCATTCACTTGTATTGGTAATAATATGTGATGGTTTTAATTAATGTCCAATATTAAATGAAATCTGGTTGGAATGATAAGGAATTCAGAAGGAGCACTGGAATGCATTGAATTTTTTTGTGGAGAGCAATGGAGCTATGGAATCTGACAAAAAATCCACCTATTTATTGAACACTGTTCTTGACATGAATTCTATTGCTCCTCCACCAATTTCTACTGAATTTCATATCATTCAACTTGTATTGTTTAAATCAAGTTTTGATTAAAACCACCCAGTATATGATTTATCTCAAGAAATTAGCTCATATTTGTAACACAATATCCATGCTGTGCTAGTGATATATAATTTTACCCTCTTATGTACTGTTTGCAATACTACATTTTTTTTAAATCATTATTTTGGGAACTTCATTTGTACTATCTTTTTTGTTGGAATCCCACATATATTTATATTAAAACAAATGTGAATAAATATATCCTTTTATATTTATATCTTGCTTGTGTGTGATTTTTTTTATTTATGTGCTACGATAAAATTACAATTATAATTAAAACATTTTCAGACCCTTAAAAATACCCTATAATATATTGATATCCACAAATAGTAAGTTTTGCTGATTAGGTCTTAAGGCATGCAATTCCGCATAATGTTTTTTTTTTAGTTTTTAAATGACTACGTCCAATATTGATATGAAATTTAATAATATAATATATATATATATTTAATTATCATGAAGTTTTAAAAAAGAAACCTATTTGTGATTGTTAATCAAATAAAAACTGTTATAAAAGTAAGTTAAGTTAATATGAAAGTTCCAATTTTTTAAGGGATATAAATGAAAACTCCTTTAATATGTCTACCAACCAACTAAAGGAATTTTCAACAGAGAAGTTAGTTGAAATATGAATCACTATAATGTAAACTACTAGTTTATTTCAAAAGCAAAATATTTTGTTTTAATCATCAATAGGTTGATTTTTTATAATAGAAAAACAAAAGTCGAAAATTTAAAACGATAAAAGCTTTGATCAAATAGCAGTCACACAATTTAAAGTTAATTAAGCACTCAGATTAATATATGTTATTAAACACAACATGAATGCAAGAATAAACCCTCACTGATAATAAACTCAAAGATAAAAAAAAAGGAATTCATATCTTCAACTACAATTATTTTAATAGATCGAGAACTGATAATAATTAAGTGACTGAGCGAAATTTTCCATTTACTTTTGAGGTAGCTCTGCTATGTCATCAGCCATGTTAAGTAGGCATTTCTTCTTGTTTATAGCCAACTTTGTTTCTGAGTTAATGAAAGAAAAAAACTCGATCATGTCATTAAGGATTATTGTTATTGACATTGCGAGGTAGATTGTTTATTTGAAATAGTAAATTATTGCACGAAAGGTTACACAAACACTAGCTTTAATGGAGTGACTTCTTATAAAAACTCCTTTATTATTCTTGCTTTGTTAATTTATTTTTATGGCATGGTAGGCACACAAAGGAAGGACAACACAAACACATAGGCAAATATAATTTATTGACGGTCACAAACATCCATGCCTGACCGGGATTCGAACCCGACCCCAGCAGCTCCAAAGGCTAGCATCCTAACGATTGAGCCACCGGGGCGGCTAATTTCTTGGTGTTGGTTAGATCTTCGTTTTTTTTCTAATTAAGGAACGTTCTAATTTAAGGAACGGAACCAAAAGCCCAGTCGAAATAGATACGACAGAAGTTTTAGATAAACGTGCTGAAATAGCAAGAAGAAAATAAAGAAAGATAGAAGATAGAAAAGGCGAATCTTTATCAATACTAATCTGTAATCGTTAAATCTTGAAAGCTAAGAAATCATTCAAATGATGTACAGATATTATTGTTTGCATGCAATTAAATTTAAAGTCGGGCTTTAATATAGCCTGTGAGTTGTGACAGGACATCTGTCACTTTCTACTAGTGAACTTTAGTAAGTCTTAAACTCCTAAATAATAATAATTATTATAATATTATAATAGTTCGAAAACAAACTCGTTTAAACAAATTAAAATAGTTCAAAGCTTTTCAGGCGCGTTTTGACATTTTTTTAAAAAAAATTCATTTTATGTTCAAATTATAAAAATATTTGCATAATAATAAATTAGTAAAATGCTTATAGAGCCATCCTTATTTATCACCACAATTCAAATTATAAACATTTAACCGTAATGTTTAATACATGAGAAATTTATAAAAGACGTCGTTCAAAAATTTTTTTTCCCTGGATTTGCAGGAAGAAGTATGATTTACTTCAATTTGCAGGACAAGTATGTTTTACTTCAATTTGCAGGACAAGTATGTTTTACATCAATTTGCAGGACAAGTATGTTTTACTTCAATTTGCCGGACAAGTATGTTTTACTTCAATTTGCAGGACAAGTATGTTTTACATCAATTTGCAGGTCAAGTATGTTTTACTTCAATTTGCAAGACAAGTATGTTTTACTTCAATTTGCAGGACAAGTATGCTTTAAATCAATTTGCAGGACAAGTATGTTTTACATCAATTTGCAGGACAAGTATGTTTTCTTCAATTTGCAGGACAAGTATGTTTTACATCAATTTGCAGGTCAAGTATGTTTTACTTCAATTTGCAGGACAAGTATGTTTGAAATCAATTTGCAGGACAAGTATGTTTTACATCAATTTGCAGGACAAGTATGTTTTCTTCAATTTGCAGGACTAGTATGTTTTACTTCAATTTGCAGGACTAGTACGTTTTACTTCAATTTGCAGGACAAGTATGTTTTACTTCAATTTACAGGACAAGTATAAAGGCAACATCATTGTTAGCAGCCCTAAGTACTCACCAATGTGTAGCAGAAAAATAAATTCAAAGGGCTACGAGGGGTTTGTTCGCGCAGATGAACCTCGCATCAACAGGAAACTTCTAGGTATAATTGCTCTTGCCCATATGATAGTCAATTCATGAATGCTACAACTTAAATTTTTTAAAATATTCAACAATTCAAATCACTTTGCTTGAACTTGTATGTTTTAATGCTTTATTTCCTATCTGGAATCAAAGCATTATTTAAAATTTGGGAAAATCTTGGGCAAGCATGTCAAATCATTTTACTGCATGTGTAAAAGATCATTGGAGGTCAAACTTGGATTGGGTTCTTTCAGCAAAATTAAATCTCGGCATACTTTAACATCCACATAGAGCTCAGATTCATTGTAATCTGTGCTTCAAAATTGGTAACGAGAGTCGCGCTAGATGGTGCCACAAAAAATGGCTCTCAGTTCTGGGAAATATGCGTTCTTGTTGTCCTTTCTTTGTGTATCCTTGTGCTTGTAAAAACTCTTTGTGTGTCTGTCCCACTTGATGAAAGCTTATAAGCGGTTCTCTGAACAAGCACACAATCTGGAATATATATGTACCTACCATACCATACTAAAGTCGCGCCTCGCATATCGTTGTTTGACTCAACCTTTAATCTTGGCGCCACTGAATTAGGGACTGTCCTTACAATCTCAAGCCGCCTGACCAGCCTAGTTAACAAAGACACAGCCCTTCTCTAGAGACAGGTGATTCCGACTAGCGATACCATCTGCCTTCTTCCAGACCGCATCGCGTGAGAAAACGATATTTCATTAATGCAAGTCACGCATGTAACTGGTAGTGTTACTGCTATAGCTAAAGGGTGATAACATTTTTTTTTATTTATCTATTTCGGCGATGAGCGGATGGAAATGGGGAAGTGAAGTTGGAAAACGAAATCCTTAAAATCAGATAGGCTTTGTCGAGCAGTAGAAGAGAGTCGTAAAGTAAGAGCTATAGCACGTGAATCGGCTATTAATTCGTGTTTATGTGTGTAATCAATTAAATCAAATTTGAGGCATTTTTATTCTATAAATTAAGATCTTTTTTAAAGTTTAAGATGATTTTCAGTATGAAATAAGTTTTATTTGGGGACTTTATTATTTGGAAAAAATTGATTTTGTAAATGAAATGCCTAGATTAATAAGAATAATTAGTGAAATAAAATTCCCTTTGCTTGATTTTATTTTAACACGATTTAAATTTACAATTGTAACTTTTACTGAAGTTTTAGTCATTAAAATATTACCATTATATATAATTAAAAAGTATCTTTATTAAATACACTAAAAATTATTGTTAAATTTTATATAATGCTCAATAAAACATATTAATTTAAATTTCTAGGTTCAGTTATTTACATAAAAAAATTTAATTTACTTAAGTACAGACAAGCAATTCAAAATAATTAGTTATTAGAAATTTCTAATTACCCTGTAAGTTGGTTTCACAGAAAAACTTCCCCGGTCTGCAGTGGAAAAGTTTGGTGCTGCCCTCTACCGAAATATTAGTAAGGTAAGTTTGTAACTGGCGCTGCTACCTGGTGTGTAGCAATTTGTAGTGCTGCTATCTATATTATAACTTCAGAATTAACTTTATAGTTGACATTTTCGATAAAATCTTAAGAGGACTCCCTTGGGAATTTCAATCTTGAAAATCGTAATGCTATTCCTATGGAAAACATTCGCAAGTCAATTACCGTCACAATTTTAATAAAAGGTTACTAGTTTCTTGTATCATTGTAAAGAACGAAAGGAGTAGATTTTGTAAAATTAATTTGTTTTGTGAAAATCACATATTTAGTATTTTTAGTAATTTTTGAAGTCAGAACTTAATGCGTACTCCGTTTTTTACTTACTTCAAAAAATTAATAAAAATACTTAAGGCTGCTCATCACCCCCAGACCCGGTCCTCCTTCGACCGGGCTTGCTAATGGTAAGTCTATGGGGGAAAAATGGTTTTTGTTCCAAAAAAAATCAAAGAAATTATAGGAATATTTTGATGCGGTTTTTTTTAAATTCATAAAAATCCAATAAAGTAGTGCTTTATAAGGTTATTTTTTTAAAAACGTTACTCGCCTTTTTTTAATAGAAAAAAATTTAGATTAAAAAAAAAAGGAAATAACTTTTTTAAAAAAATAACCTTATACAGCACTACTTTATTGGATTTTTATGAATTTAAAAAAAACCGCATCAAAATATTCCTATAATTTCTTTGATTTTTTTTGGAACAAAAACCATTTTTCCCCCATAGACTTACCATTAGCAAGCCCGGTCGAAGGAGGACCGGGTCTGGGGGTGATGAGCAGCCTTAATATGTGATTTTCACAAAACAAATTAATTTTACAAAATATACTCTTTTCGTTCCTTACAATGATACCAAAAAACTAGTAACCTTTTATTAAAATTGTGGCGGTAATTAACTTGCGAATGTTTTCCATAGGAATACTTGGGGTTGACTGCTAATCAAGGTCTTGAGATCATCAATTTATTTATTAAAACTCAAACGTCAATGTTTTAAATGATTGCAAATTATTGTTTATTAACCTGTTGACTTTTGTCAAAAAATGGTTCAACAGGATAAAAAGCAATAAAATATATAGGGAACTGATAAAACAATGAATTCCTTCCTTAAGTTGTTGGTTCATAGTAAAAGGTTAACAGGTTTGTTTGAAAAATTATTTTGGTTCAAAATGCTGTCTCATTTCCTTTTCTTCTTAAGTACATACATTAAATATATTTTTATAGATTTTTATAACCGTATACTGTGTGTGTCAAAAAAATTTACTCAATTATAGCATATCTCTACTCAACCTCAGCTATAACTCACTCATAATGCTATAACCAAAGAGTTCTATAGTAGATTAGAGACTGAACCTTACAACCGCACCATGGACCAACACGGAGACAAAATAGGGGGCATGTGGGGTCCGATGGCCGAGTGGTTTGGATCGCAGACCATAACGCTGACAGTCAGCGAGCTGTAAGGGGTACGGGTTCGACTTTCGCCTTTACCCTAGGTGCATTTCCTTTCCCAGTATCAAAATTATAAATTAACTAGCACTTATTAAGCTCAACTGCCCCTCGATTCGATTCGGGTTCCGTAGTGTGCCATGGCAGCTCAGTACGAGTCGTTCCTCTACCCTACTCTAGAACTCTTTGGCTATAACTAGCATTTTAAAAAAGGTCAAATTAATTTCTTGAAAAATATATCTTGAATTAAATTTAGAGGCATTTTTTTTTAAATTAAATTTCTTATTTAAAAATAATAATGCTAAAAGTGTTGCTAAATAAGTTTTACTTATGCACTTCCTGAAATTGCAGAATACAATACCGTTGTCTAGTATGTATTTGTAATGCTATATATAGTATTATTTTGTAAACTAAAATATAGGAATGCTTGGCTTGCGCTTCATTAAAAGGGGCATCGCGGCCGCGGACTTTTAATTCAGAAAAACTATTACATTTTGCAATATTAAAAAAATATATAAAAAACAATAGATTAAAAATGATTTTGTTTTAGATGGTTGTGAACTCAACTCATTGCAAAGTATTTACCTATTTGTAAATCTGTATGTTCATACTCGGCCTCGCAGTTGAGTGGCACTGAGAATGCTACTTTTCCTCTTTATAACTTGTAGTTTTATATTCATTCATCGAAATTTTTTTTAAGAGATTAAGAAGCAGATATAGGTTAGGTCAAAACAAATTAATTTCAGCCTTTTAGTCACGTTCGTTCTTTACAATGATACAAGAAACTAGTAACCTTTTAATAAAATTGTGGCGGTAATTTACTTGCGAATGTTCTCCATAGGAATAACATTACGATTTTCAAGATGTGAAATCCCAAGGGAGTCCTCTTAAGTGGGTTTGTTTGTCAACAAGAGCAAAATAATAAATAAATCGAAAATATGCATTAAATATAATAAGTTTGCATTTTGGGTAAAATATATAATTTAGAGCAACCAAATGGTACTACACTTGAATGAATGAAACTGAACAGAGAAAGTTAAACACTTTTTTTTAAAAGGGCGTACTTCAAAAAACAAAAGCTTGATAAATCAATATTTCAACCCTGCTTTCAACAATAAATATTTATTAATCAAAAGAAATACTTCTCAAAGCAAGTATGATACAATCATTACAAGAAAAGGAACTAAGTACATACAAAAAAATAATAAGCAAATATCCCACACCTATAAAGAAAATCCACATACAAAAGACAATGAAATAATAATAATAAATATATAATCCTGAAAAGTAGATTTAATTTTACACTGAAAACATTCAAGAGATTCAAACATATAAAACAAAACCCTCAACTAAATAGAAAAAAATTAACACAACATTTTCTTATTGTTATAGTACAATAAAAAAATTAATAGTTACATTTTTCAAAAAACAGCTGGGATTTTTCTTTAAAAAATATGTACACTTATTCCAACAACAATCTACAACATTTTTGAAACGCATGATTTTATAACTTTAAATAAATACACATAGAATTTATTCAGAATTTTTTTTTTATTTTAAAGGAAAAGAAACATATCACCTATTTTAAATGGACGGACTACAAAATAGCTGCCAAGAAATTGTGTTCTGAAATTCTAATACATTTTCTTATAATCAATAACAAATACAAGTAATTAAGGTAAAAAAATATTTAAATTTGAAAACTGATCAAAATATTTAAATTTCATTGTGAATATGACAAAAAAATATATTTTAATGTTAAAATGAAAATTAATACGTAAATTTCCCTTTTTCAAATTTATAAACATAAGCTACCTATATCAACCAAAATCATCTTTCCTGGTCATGTTTATCCTACATTTTTTTTCTTTTTTTGTAATATTCTAATCCAACAAAATTCATAACATTACACTAAAATCAAGCTAAGAACATAAAATTATTCTATAAAATTACATTTAAGCAGTTTTGTAGGTTTCAACAATATTTTTTATATATATTTCTTAGCTATAATTTTACAGGCACTTTAAGGTAGAATGATTAGATAAAGGCACACACTGTTCTTAGGTTTATAAAATTTATAAAACATTATATAAAGAGAAAAATTTAAACTAAGTTAAGATACAAAAAATCTGAAATCGATAGTAATTGGTTTTAAGATATATGAAAAAATAATCTATGTAAATAAAGTATCAAACTTTAGAAGGGCTGCCATTGGCATATCTGAGGCTCTGCGTGAACGTATCAGCAAGGTCCATAATTTTTGATTCAGTAGGGCACATTATTGCAAGGTGATTAATTTTTAAGAATGCTACTTATCATATTACTTAAAAATTATACACATATTAAATTTTTAATAAGATAATATTATAAGGAAAAAATAATTTTTAAAATATACATAAAAGGATTCATGATAAAAAAAATTATCAGAGTATACATCCCCTTATTAAAATTCCATACTTTATTTTTGGATTTTAAATGCTTGTTTTGCTCCATTATATTTAGAGTATATACCATATTTTAGCATATAAATACCAACACAACATTGAGCGCACCACCAATAATATTTTGATTTGTAAAAATGTGCACAGATTATAAAAAGTGCTCTAAATATAATTTGGAAATGAGTTATGAATTTTGTACGTTGTTTTGTTGAAAGAGTAAGAAGTACAAAAGTTCTCATTAGAGAAAGCCAAGACTTTGTAATTAGCCTGATAATATTTGGCAAATGAACAGTTTAATACAATTTAATTGATTTTTCAATTTATAATTTGGCAACAGATTAAACTGTAGATCATACACATAATCATATGATAATATAATAGAAGTTTCAATATCAGCTGTGGAAATTAAATTTTTGTTGCATAAGGTTTGATAACTGTTTTAGCATTGTTTATAAAGTAAATAAAAAATATTTATAAAAAAAGTTTTCTGATTAAGTAGGAAAAGTATTAACTTTGATCCGATGTAAACCAATTACCTTGATTTACGACAATAAAAAAATAAGCTTTCTAGTTCTAACTTTCAAAACAAAACATATTCAAAGTTACAAGTTAGATATTTTTTATTTTAAAAAAGCTTAAAGTTGAAGATTAACAAACAACAGGTATAATTAGCCTGTCACTTCTTAGCATTTCAAATATTTTTATTGTGGAAGGGTCCAGTTTTGGAAACAATGTATTATTACATTAAAGCTACACATAAGTTATTTATTAAAGGAGGATTATAGTTGATTGCTGGGGATAGTGCAGTCAACGATTAAACGTGCATTACTTTGCCACTTTTACTTGATTAGCAATTTATTTGCATCTACAGTACGTACTATTTAACACATTCAGTATAAATATTCATAAGGAAACTCTATAAATTAAAATATAGCTGTGCAATACTAGTGAAACCAAATCAAGTTCGCACGAACCTTTCAATAATTTGTTTTTAAATCTTAAAAGAAATATGTAAAAGCATTGAATCGCCAGAAATAGTAACTCTTGCCTAACCACTTCCAAAGTTGACTCTTCTTCAATATGAATATTTGAGCCAAGAAGTGACTGGAGAATTATATGTATAAACCAGGGCTCGAAAATTATATTGCCCAACATGCCCGGGGCATGTAAAAATTCCAATTGGGCATGTATTTTTTCGCCTCACATGCCCGACCGGGCACGTAAACATTTCATCAAAAATATCTTTCCATAAATTTAAATAAATATTTTGCGTTTTTATAAATCCCCAACATATCCATTCGTTGCCTCTTGAAAATTGATCATTTTAATCTTAAATCGAAATTAGTTACTTGCTTCACAATCTTGTCATTATGATGGTATCAAATAGAAATTCATCAATAAAATTCTGGTGGGTCCCGGGAAATGTCACCACTTTCTTCAATTTTCGAATTTCTTATTACTTTGGCAAGGTGTCTTAAGGTAAAATAGTTTGATATATTTTTTAATTGACATTGATACAACCTGGAATTTACTGTAAATTCTCTGGGAGAACCTGGAAAAGTCAGAGAATTTGGTTTTCCAACTTACATAATGTATCAGTTTATTTCGTGAATTAAGTATACTGCTCTTTAAAAAAAAAATTACGCGGCCAATTACCCATTTTAGTTTCAGCTTTCGTTATTTTTGCCAAACTCATGCCTGGGTACAGCTTTCTTTCCCTCTCCTCCTTTCGCTCGGCCAGCGCTTGGGCATGTAAAATTTTTATTCGGGCACGTATTTCCCAGACTAACATGCCCGACAGGGCATGTAAAATTTTTGAGATTTTTCTAGCCCTGGTATAAACTACTTTTAGCGATTTGATGTTTTCTTATATAATGTACATTTGCTAATCTTTTGTGGGCATAACCAATTTATGCTTTGTCTGTTTCTCTCATACATTTATTTAGTCAAAAAGGATATTAAATCCAAATTTATATGCTTTTACTAGTCATTTCATGGATATTGCTTACTTAAGGCTGCTCATCACCCCCATACCTCGTCTTCCTTCGATCGGGCTTGCTAATGTTAAGTCTATGGGGAAAAATGGTTTTTGTTCCAAAAAAAGTCAAGAAATTATAGGAATATTTTGATGCGGTTTTTTTTTAATTCATAAAACTCCAATAAAGTAGTGCTTTTAGAGGTTATTTTTTTAAAAACGTTACTTGCCTTTTTTTAATAGAAAAAAATTTAGATTAAAAAAAAGTAAATAACGTTTTAAAAAAAATAACCTCTAAAATCACTATTTTATTGGATTTTTATGAATTAAAAAAAAAACCGCATCAAAATATTCCTATAATTTCTAGACTTTTTTTGGAACAAAAACCAATTTTCCCCATAGACTTAACATTAGCAAGCCCGATCGAAGGAGGACGGGATATGGGGGCGATGAGCAGCCTTAAAGCATATTATTTAAAATTCTAAAACAGTATAAAAGATAACTTATTGATCTAATATCTCTAATAACTAAATAAACATACCTTCAAAAAACCTTAGAAACTAAATTTATAGTTTGAAAATTAAACATGCATACATTCATCCTCAATCCATTGTCTACCCAATATCTACAAATGTGCAACAGCAATACCAATAGGTGTTTTGTCACCCATAAAAAAATATATATCAACAAATTTAAATTGAATACAGTCCAACAAGTTAATGCAAAGGCACTTCTGGTACTCGGAAGGTCTAGGTGTTTACATTTTATCTTTAAACTACACTCCGTGCCAACCTAACTTGGGTAAAAATAAAGAGTAAAAGGGAAGAGGGAAAAGCGCGATTGGTCCGTTAGTTGGAAACTTTTGTAAGGTATTATTTACATACAAAATTATCTGAATACAATTTAACCAAAATACACTTTTAATTTGGATAAAATTGCCAAATTTTCACAAATAATATTCAAATCTGTTAGTCAAATCTTAAACAAAATTAATGTTTTAAACATGTTTTCTGGATGGATTCACAAATAATTTATGGAACTATCTACATCCGTGGAAGGATCTTCTCTATCGCATATTTCTATTTACCCAACTTAGGTTGGCAAGGAGTGTAGAGTGCCTGATGTAAGGGTGATACTAAGAGAACAAGGATTTAAGGTTAACCGACATTATCTTGATTACCTGAAAACAATTTGCAGTTAATAATCAAAGAGCTTAGTAGAAGAACATGCTATGCAACAGTTTTGCAAAAAATTGAGATTTTTGAATCAATGGAATTTTGATACATTGTTCACATTGTGACAATATGTCAAATAGAGTGTTTGCAATCTTTTTATATGTAAATCCCACTAACAGACTGTGAGACAAATTTTTAAATTAATATTTTTGGAATAGAATAATAAACATGTCATTCCCTTTTTAAAGGGGTAAGATGTTACCCCGTTTAATAAACTTGAGTCATGTAAATTTTTTTTACCTCGTTATATATGCGCCTCTAATAATAGATCTAGTGCAAAATAAAAACACAAAAATCTGAAAGCTAATTTTTCCCTTGCTGTCACACAGCACGTTCTTCCACTAATCTCTTCAATTCAAATTAGCAAACCAAAAACTTTAAAATATTATTATTATATAGGATACTACACAGACATTCCACTACTCCCCCTTTATACAATTATGCACAGACATATTCGCCTCCGAGAAACACTTCCCGCACCACTCGCACTTCGACGAGCCCTTGTCGCTCCCGTGCGACCTCAAATGCCGCAGCATATCCGTCTTCGCGCTGAAGCCCCTCCCGCAGGCCTCGCACACAAAAGGCCTCTCTCCCGTGTGGACCCTCACGTGGATATTCAGCTTATCCTTCCTGTAGAACTCCTTCCCGCAGTACTCGCAGTTGAAGTACTTCTCGCCCCTGTGCATGCGCGAGTGTTGCACGGGGTCATTTTTTACGGCTGATAAAAATATTTTTAGTATTTCATTACGCAGTCACACACCTTGCCATATTGTGACATTAGATCAAATAAAGAGTCTCCCCTTTCAAATAAACTTGAGTGAAGTACATTTTTACCTCGTTGCGAGTGCTGTTTTTAATGAATCTAAGGGCAAAATAAAAAAAAATCTTAAAACTCATTTTCACCTTTTTTGTTACATAGCATGTTCTTACACTAATCTCTTCAATTCAGATTACTGAGCCAAGGACTGTACTATAATGGTATCAAATAATATCTTGTTATTCTCCCTTTATACAATTATGCACAGACATATTCGCCTCCGAGAAACACTTCCCGCACCACTCGCACTTCGACGAGCCCTTGTCGCTCCCGTGCGACCTCAAATGCCGCAGCATATCCGTCTTCGCGCTGAATCCCCTCCCGCAGGCCTCGCACACGAACGGCCTCTCCCCCGTGTGGACCCTCACGTGGATATTCAGCTTATCCTTCCTGTAGAACTCCTTCCCGCAGTATTCGCAGTTGAAGTACTTCTCGCCCGTGTGCACGCGCGAGTGCCGCACCAGGTCGTTCTTGCGGCTGAACTTCTTCCCGCACTCCATGCAGTCGAAGGGCTTCTCCCCCGTGTGGCAGTGGATGTGGCGCGAGAGGTCCTTCTTCTCGTAGAACGCCTTGTCGCACAGGTCGCACTCGAAGGGCTTGGAGGGCCGGTGGGTGCGGGCGTGGCGGGCCAGCTCGCTCTTGTCGGCGAACCGACGGTCGCACTGGTCGCAGTTGTGGAGCTGGTGGGGGGTGTGGCGGCGGAGGTGCTTCCTCAGCCCTGGAAGAGATTGCAAGATGTCAATGTAATGTGTGGACAGGCTTCTTAATACTAACATTATGAGATCGACACAAAACAGCAAATAATTTGTCTTATTGATAGGTAAGAAGTATTTATTTGCCGGTGACAGCTAAGCTTTTGCTAAGTTAAAATAAACAAAACTGTTACAGTTTTCTGTTTCAAAGAGAAGAGAAGCTTAAGAGGACTCCCTTGGGAATTCCACATCTTGAAAATCGTAATGTTATTCCTATGGAGAATATTCGCAAGTCAATTACCGCCACAATTTTATTAAAGGTTCTAGTTTCATGTATCATTGTAAATAGTCCGGTCAAAATAGACAAAAAAAATAGGGGTAGGTTTGCAAAAATTCGCACTTAGCTAAATTTTGGTATATATCTTTGGTACACCATTATAAGTAAAATATCAAAAGTCCCCATCGATCCCACGTCTGCGTTTTCCGCCATCTTGAAAAAACATTCGAAATGTCGCTCATTTTCCAGTTTCTGGCCTATAACTTTTATCCTAAGCATTTTTTAATGTAACTTTTTGACACAAAGTTGTAGAAAATAAAATTTTCTTCAAAATAGGTATGAAAAGTTTTTATGTACGACAATTAGTTAAGGAGCTACGAAGCAGCAAAAAGGGTGTAAAATCGAGTGTTTCGAAAAAAATATTGCGTTCTAACGACTTTCTATAGCCGTAACTCACATAAAACTTCATTTTATCAATAAACAATGATTTTACAAGTCGTATAAAATTTAATTTCCTAGAAAATACACTTTTCAAAAATAAGTTTCTTATATGTTCCAAGAAGATAAGTTAAATTTACACAAACCCAAAAAAGGTTCTATTTTCACCCGACGATACACTGTTTTATTTTTTTGAAGGTAGCTCTTTCCCATTGTATTTTTTACTATTTTTGTGAATGCAAAACTTGTAGAAAATAATTTTTTTTATAAAATGGTTCTGTTTTGTGTTCCATACGATAATTTGTAACGGAGCTATGGTGTTCGTAAAATGGCGTAAAGTCTTGAATTTCACCAAAAGAGCTTTTTACCACTTCAAATCCTAATAATTAAAATAAAAAACTTCATTTTAGTGGGACATAATTATTGTGGAACTTGAAGACATCATCATTTATTATATTGGTACGGTCTTAAAAGTTATTTTAGATTCAATACCAAGAATTTTGGTATATTTAAAAAAAAGAACCGAAGATGTTTATTTATTCAAATGAAAAATACATGTGATTTTGATAAAATATTTTAATTTTATTTCAACAAATAGTTTGAATAAAAATACTTTTAGTTTAAGGAACATCTACTAATTTAACTATGAAAAAAATAAGGTAAAGTGTATAATAGAAAATTATTAATTTTATATTGTACACTACATTACGTTACATTCATTACGTTTTTCAACCAATTTAAATACTGATGTTTTACCCCTCCTGAACATTTCTGAATGCTGTACGTAGTATCGCAGCCATTGCACATACACACATGTAATAAAAAGATATGATTTTGACATTTTGGATAAGCAGATAAATTCTTCGATGATTATACGTTTGATTATTCATGAGTATTACTAGGCTTCAAAAAATAAACAGTCTTATCAAGTGGAGTTCGTGCATTCAGTAGTATTTTCAATTAGTTTTATTAGATAATTATTCAATAAAAATGGTACAATTAGTCAAGAATAAACTAAAAAGAATTATTTTTTAATTTTGGGAAAATTTTAATCTGATAGATAATCTTCAAATCCTTCTTCAACAATAATGTCTTCGCTTTCTTTTTCATCTTCTTCCTCTTGCTGAAGATCTAGGAATAGTTCACGTAAAGATGCATCGGTTATCTCCCATATAAGAATTCCCATATGTTGCATTTGAATCAACATTTAAACAAGATTGGCCATGGCAATTGGTACAAACTAAAGAACAATATAATCCGACTTCCTTACAGCCACAGTTTGCACTACAACTCTTTTTGCAATTACAAAATATTGTATATTAAGCAGTTTTTCTGGAGCAGGTGGGAGTAAAGTTTGAATTGGCCCCAAAATATCATTTGCTAATTTCCAACCCCAGTCTTCTGGGTTCAAATGATTGCAGATGATTCAGTTGATATATTCCTGCTGGGTAAGTCATTTTAGCTGTATTCTAATGAATGGTTCCTCCTCGACCGGTTGATGTTCACTTTGAGTTATTGCGACAGTTTTTTAAAGAAAAGTATAGAAATGATTCGAGACTCGACTAAAAGTTCGAGTTAAGGTATCCGATGACCTTTTTTCAGCAAAAATCGACTAAATATCAAACATTTGTTTTTTGCATTTTAATATAAAATAAACGTTTAGCAATCTAAATCTGTTTCATTTTAGTTTCTAGTTTTTCTAATTTTTAATAGAACCGAAGTTATAGCACTTTAAAGCTTTTGTTTGTTTTTGTATTTTTTTTCAAAACGCATTACGCAAAACATAAAAACTGAAGTTCTTTATTATCAATTGCTTCCAAGTTTTTAGAGTAGCTTTGTAGTATGAAGAAGGTTTTGAACTAGAATCGTGTAAAATTATTAAGAATTGGATATTTTAAAACTATTTATATGCTTGTTACCCTCTTGTTCCTAATGTGTTTTCGATGTAATGCTTCAAACTTTTGCCTTTTTTTTTGGGAGCTGATATCTTAATGATTTTAGTTCATGACCTATATTAATGTTTGTTGAGCATATTTAAATTTAAACGATGAAAAAAAAATGTAGATATGTTTTGCGTAAGCGTAATTTTGAAGCAAATTTTACTATAATTTTCCACAAATACAGAAAAGAAATTGTTTTTTTTTATGATTTACTTTCTCAAAACTATTTTTGTATTTATAAATAATAATATCGCCCAACGATATGGTTGGAATAGAATTTTCAGAAACTTGCTGTCAAAGGTGATTGGCCACCGTAATGGATTATTCGACTTATAGGAAGTCGAGCTATCGAGGTTAGACGGTATTTGAGAAATTTGACATAGAATAATTTTTTTAGCAGACATGGGATAGGTGAGGACTTTTTTTCTATGCTATAATAGTGTACCAATGACCTATACCAAAATTTAGCTGTATGCGATTTTTTTTAAAAATTAAAATGTCGATCTTGACCGGACGTGGTAGCCATCAAATGCAACAATTACCTACCGTAGAGCCATAATGCTTGAGAATGTACTTCCGATAATCAGTGTAAATTTCAGAAAACGTCAAGTTTCGACTCCACACCATTTTGTGGAGTAGATATCCATAATCAATAACAACTATGCAACGATATCTAAAATATATTTTTTTATAAAAAGCATCGATATCGCAAGACATGTGGGGCTAACATTATTTCCCTTTTTTTCTCTGTCTTTGACAAAACATATAACGGCTTCTACTCATGTTTTTCGAAAAATATACCAAAATTCTTTGGTATTGAATATAAAATAACTTTTTAGACCGTACCAATATAATAAATTATGATGTCTTCAAGTTCCACAGCAATTATGTTCCACTAAAATGAAGTTTTTTGTTTTAATTATTGGGGTTTGAAGTGGTAAAAAACTATTTTGGCGAAATTCAATATTTTATGCCATTTTTCGAACACCGTAGCTGAGTTACATTTTATCGTATTGAACACAAAACAGAACCATTTTATAAAAAAATTATTTTCTACCAGTTTTGCATTCACAAAAATAGTAAAAAATACAATGGGAAAGAGCTACCTTCAAAAAAATAAAACAGTGTATCGTCGGGTGAAAATAGAACCTTTTTTGGGTTTGTGTAAATTTAACTTATCTTCTTGGAACATATAAGAAACTTATTTTTGAAAAGTGTATTTTATAGGAAATTAAATTTTATACGACTTGTAAAATCATTGTTTATTGATAAAATGAAGTTTTATGTGAGTTACGGCTATAGAAAGTCGTTAGAATGCAATATTTTTTTCGAAACACTCGATTTTACACCCTTTTTGCTGCTTCGTAGCTCCTTAACTAATTGTCGTACATAAAAACTTTTCATACCTATTTTGAAGAAAATTTTATTTTCTACAACTTTGTGTCAAAAAGTTACATTAAAAAATGCTTAGGAAAAAAGTTATAGACCAAAAACTGGAAAATGGGCAAAATTTCGAACGTTTTTTCAAGATGGCGGAAAACGCAGACATGGGATCGGTGGGGACTTTTGATATTTTACTAATAATAGTGTACCAAAGATATATACCAAAATTTAGCTGGGTGCGAATTTTTGTTAATTGAAATGTCTATTTTGACTGGACTAAAAGAACGAAAGGAACTAAAAGGATAAAACTAATTTGTTTTGTGAAAATCACAAATTTGGTATTTTTAATAATTTTTTGAAGTTAGTAAAAAATGGAGTAAGCATTAATTTCTAACTTCAAAAAATTATTAAAAATACTAAATGTGATTTTCACAAAACAAATTAGTTTTATCCTTTTAGTTCTTTTCGTTCTTTACAATGATGCAAGAAACTAGTAACCTTTTGATTTGGCGGTAATTGACTTGCGAATATGCTCCATAGGAATAACATTACAATTTTCAAGATTTGCAATTCCCAAGGGAGTCCTCTTAAGGTAAAGCATTGTGTCCAAAGCTAAGATCGCTAATTATTTCAGACTGGACAAGAGTGGAGAGACCATGGGACTGGATTGACATATATTACTATCCTGTGTCCTTATTTTTAGTAAAACTAGATCAATAAATTAGGGGGCATTAATAAATTACATTGTATAGAGATGGCGGGTCGAGCCGAATATCACCAAATATCACGACTGTATTATGACTGTATCACGACTGTATTACCTCAGTATGCGCAGTAGCTTGAAAAACCTGACAGCTCTGCTTCAAACCATTTGAACTGATAGACCCCTCTACTTCTCCTTCCTAACTCTATAAGCAAAACCCAAAAAACATTACAAACCTGTCTGAAAAGCAAACTCCTTGGTGCAAAACTCGCATCCGTACACTTTATCCCCCTCTTTCGAAGGGCACAGGTGTCGCAACAAATCGACCGACTCATTGAACTCTTCACCACAGTGCTGGCAATCATAAGTACGGTCGCTAATGTGGATGGAGAGGTGCTTCTCGAAATTGAGGATCTTCGAGGTGGCGTAGGGACAGGCCTCGCACTTGAGCTCCTCTTTGTTGTTGTTGTTCTTGCCGTCGTTGTTGTTGGTCAGCTGCCTCATCGCGAGGATGCGGGCGGAACGGAACAGGGAATTGAGGAGTTTTTCTGGAAGGATTTAGAATAAAGTTAGTGAGGTGTTTTTTTTTATAATTGAATAGATAGGTAGTGGGCGATAGTGACTAAATAGCCAGAAGAAAGAATGTTTTTATTATGTTTGACTTAGATCAAATAGTTTAAAAGTAAATGTACAATTTAAATGGACAATTATTTTTCTTTAAAAAACTTTCCAATTTTAAAAAGTGCTTGCCAGCTAAAAATTATTTATTTGGTTCAAATTTTAAAATTTAGAATTTAGCTTTAAAAAATCCATAAAGTTGGAATAAATTAATTTTTACTTTTACATATTAATGAATTTCAAGTTTTTTGAAAAATGCAGAAAAAAGTATTACATTTTTTAAAATCACCTATATTACAGCTAATAATATCACACTAATAAATCATAAAATACATATAAACTCAAAGAAAAAAGCAACACACAAATATATAGAAATAACGTATAAAATAATACTATGAGTGGATGTAAAAATGCATATAGATTTTGCAACTAATAAATAATGAGATGTAAATTAGATAAACTTCTTAAAATAAGCAAAATAAAATTGCTAATATACTAAAATCATATATATCAAATATAACAAATAATAAACATAAACTAATAAAATAATCTATTAAGGACTAGTGAAATAAAAAAAACTATTAAAATGAAACTATATAAAGGGAATAATGATGAAACCAGGATAATTCACTTTTTATACCTAAAACAAAACAAAAAAAGTAAGAAAATTATGAGCAAACAAAGAAAACATTGAAAAGATAAACATAATAAAAAAAAAGAGCATAACATATGAAATGCACAAAAAATTTAGCACAAGCAAATGAAATGTATTGTAAAAATGTATGCAATATCTATCCATAGATTAAAAAATGAATAAAACAAATATATGTATCCATAAATCAAAATGAATAAAAAAAGCTATGATTAAAATGTAAAAATTCACACACATGCACACAGTACCAATCACATTAAAGATACATTTAAGGGTAAGAAGAAAACCAATCAAATGGATAATAAAATAATTATTAATTGTAATACACAGATAAGAAAAACATCTAATTCAAAAGCAAATAAAATAAACATAAATGAAACCTGAAAGGTAAAGAATTTAAATAAATAAAGCATTGCTAAAGAGCATTCAAAGTTGACTGAACATGTAATAAGATTTAAAAACGAAAAACACACATTTATTAAGTTGAAAAAAAAAATATCTTGAAATAAAAATGTGTATTTTTGAAGTTATGCAAACCATGTTATGTCATTACAACATGAGATATTTTTAGCTGCCTTTAGCGCAATGTTTGTCTTTGGGATTCAGAAGTTGAATTATGATTTAGAACTGAATAGAAAAGTTAAGTCTATTAACGTATATGATACTTGGGTGATTGTTGAGATTAATGCAGGATTGCTAGACATCTTTTAAATGGTATATAGTTATGGTAAATGTCTTAGATATTTTATCATTAAAATAAAATTTAATGCTTTTTTTATTGTTTGGTTGCTTATGTATGTCATGGTGAATGTCTGTAGTCCAGTGAATGTCCTAAATATTTTAAATATAATTTGAACAGTAATTCAACATTCACTAGTGACCGTTCACTGGCTTTAGGACATTTACCACAACAAACATAAATTAATAGCTAAATAAAAATCGAAAAAATAAATAAGTATTCAAGGATCAAAAAATTATTCGTTATTATTTAAATGTAGAACTAATTGGTGGAGCTGGCTTTGGAACATTTCAAATAACACTATATGCAAACTTGTTTAAAACCCAGTGCTGGTGCAAAAAATATTTTTTTGAGCACATTAGGTTAGGTTTGAATTATCGTCACACTAGAGCTACACGAGGGCTATTGGCGACGGGCGTCGTATTTTTTAGAGCCACAGTCAGGTGACGAGCCAACACCTGAATATTTTTTTAGCACATTTCAATTGAGACAGTAGTAGTAGTATTTGTATGCACCCTAAAAACATAGTGTGTACCAATCCGCCCCTGCTTATTTTATTTTGGGACTAACTTCTCGCCCTATTTATGTCAATATTAGAAGACTGTAAGACAAGAAAAATTCATTCTCCTGATGAAATCTGAAATAGCCAAGCTTGAGTATAAAAGAAAAAGACAATATTTTAGGTTTTTCAGGTCAAACACATTACTAATTAGGGTACACTAAAAAAAATAGTGCGACATTCACATGCAAAATAAGGTAAATTATTTTAAGATATATTTTTATAGCAATGATATCATTAACAAGACCTAAACTACAATACTTGAAGATAGAAACAAAAATAAAATAGTTTTACTGCACAAAACAATCACAAACAAACTGGGCGACCTGATCTTGATGTTTAACAAGAACGTCTAAGTACATGACCGACGGGATTCTCCTAATTGGTGAGAATAAAGGTTACTGTTGAGCGAGTTATTTTGGTAGCCAAAGAAGCCAAGGTTTAAGTGCGTCCCGTTTTTCAACAATTTTTATTTGCATTTTAGCACATTTTAAGCAGCAGTTTCATGAAAGTTTTCTTGAATTTTTTGAAATTATCTGAACCTGTTTTTTGAACTTTTGTAAACTGGCTCGAACTGATATTTGACTGATAATTTTTAGAATTTGCCGTGTATCAGATCTGCCAAAAACAAGTGTTATGATTGTAAAATTTAGCACAAATATCACCAGATCAGATCCGAATCTAAACGCGAATGTTATTCGAGTCAATTCTGCCAAAATAGTAATTTTTTGCCAAATCTGGTAGGAGCCTTTAATGGTGCGAACATTTGCTGAATCTCACCAATAAGAGAATGCAATTGTTTCCGTCTACAAACACTCATAATATCAACAACATCATTGACCTAACATTAAATTGCCACTTTATCCATACTAAAGTTGAAAGATAAATTCCAGTCCCACAAAAAATTATTGGCGATGGTTCGTGTTTGACAAAATATAAAAAAAAACGCTTGAAGTCAATTTTGAATGTTATTAAAAAGCATTTAAACTTACCACCGGTAGAAAAAATTTACATTAATTCTTGATCATGTAGAAATCGAATTTCCGATATTTTTTATTTTACCAGATGGACCCTTTCTCGTTGCGTTTTTTTAGGAATTTTATTGTTGATAGCTTAAAGACCTTAATGCAGAATTTTGGATTTATTTAGTTGATTGTAACGTTATTTTTCTAGGAAATTAGAATTTCTTGGAAAGTGCTTCGTAATTTTTGACACACGGTCATACGGTCACAGTTCTAGGGTTAAACTTCAAAAACTTAATTTTGAGTAGCGATGTTAGGCCAAATCTGGTAACCTTTCATCAAATTTATATGACGTCATGTCATAGGAAACTCAGTCACTTCCGCTTGGCGAGTTTCCAACTGCGCTTTTGGCATGAAAATTATCCAATGCGGAATCTCGCATTTTGGGATTTTCTGGCGAAATAAACGCTCAACTGATCATATGACGTAGAGATGGGTCAGACCCGTTCTTTTTAAAGATTCGTTCTAATCGTTCGCGTTCGTTTCAAAGATTCGTTCAAAAGAACGAATCTTTTGATTCGTTCCTTTTTCTGTGCCCCCCCCCCCAAAAAAAAGCGCTTGCAGATGAGAGTTGGCGTTATGCCAAGTATAGTAGAAAGACTCCTCTTCCCGTTGAAGGAGAAGGGGGATGGGGGGGGGGGACACACACTCTCTGAAAGCTGAAAGGAATTCTAAGGACGTTTTTTTCCCTTATCAATAGTCTTCGGCTTTTTGGCTGTTAGCGCGTTTTAGCTTGGGAAGCTGGTCCTGGACATTGCTTGATCTGATCTATTATTTCTATTTGTTCATTTATTCATACACGAAAAGGAACAATAACTTGCCATTTTCATGGATGTTATAAGGGGTACATTAGATTGCAATAACTTTAAGTAGTTTTTTTTTTATCACAAGGCTTCTTTTTAAAATAACATGTTGAGATTTTTAACTTTTAATACAAATTATTTTTCACTTACAAAGCTTAATAATATATTTTTGGAAATATTAATTAGCATTTTTTCCTGGTTAGCATTAATATGGCAATCTTGTTTATTTTAAAAATTCCTTGTAGAATTTAACCTAAAAAATTAAGCTTAAATTAATCTTTTAAAATAGTTTTCACTTCTTTGAATTAATAATTGTTTAAAGAAAAAATATTATTAATTTCCAAATTAATTAACTTGATGACAGATGTGCTAACATTTTGATTTTTAGCCCGAAATATGTTCAATTACATTCAATAAGCTGTAGGCAAATATAGTAAATTAAAACAATAACCTCAAGGTGAAATAAAAGCAATCGTACATGTAGAAGCAGCTCGTACTTTTTGCCTAGTTTACAAATGATGGATTCATGATTAGCGGAAGATGTGCATTGACTAAGTTCGAGAACGATCGTTCGCGACTGAGTCAACTGAATAAAGTTCGCGACTGAGTCGACTGATTAAAGTTCGCGAACGGTCGTTCGCGACTGAGTCAACTGAATCAAGTTCGCGACTGAGTCAACTGAATCAAGTTCGCGACTGAGTCGACTGATTACAGTTCGCGAATGATCGTTCGCGACTGACTCGGATGTTACAGTTCGCGACTGACTCAAATGATTAAAACGCGAAGTGTTAGTTCGCGAACCGCTTTTGCTGTGAAAGTGGATATTTTCTCGTGCTTGTTTTTCGTTTGCCCTTGAACATTGAAGGTTTGGAATTTGGTCTTGGGGGCAGAAAGAGAATTCTCGGAATCTGACGTATAGAGATGAGGTTCTGGGGGGATCGGTTTCGGGTTGGAATGTCTTGTTTATTGTGTATTGGAAATTCTGAGTACAATAGAAGTTTTTCTTCTTTTTCTTGCTGCTTCCTTCGGGTGGTTTCTCCTTTCATGTTTGCTGTTTATTGTAGTTTGGGTTTAATTCTGGGCTTTTTTATTCGTTATTTTTTCGTTGTACCAGAAAAACTGTATGATGTAAACTGCATAGTTGGACGGGAGGAAATGAAAATATTTTTTGGTTCTTTTATTCACTAATCTAAGTTCATTGTTTGCTTCAACTTTATTTCAGTGGGTATTACTATTAATTAACTAACCACAGTAAATTATGGAAATTTTCCTGTTAAAAAAGTTGTTTAAGTTACTCAGATAAACTACTACCGAGAAAAAGTATGTTCACTAATTGGTTTTATTATTAATAAAAACGAAGCATTTGCATAATACAAGTATGAAAATAATTAAGATATAAAAAATAACAAGTAAGTTTGTAACATAAAATTTAAATAGAACTGCTTTTACACATATTTAATGGAGTCCGGATGGCGGACTGGTTAGCATCGCAGGCCAGCAGCATGCGCGCTGTAACGGGTGCGGGTTCGATTCCCGCCTTCGGCCTGGGTGTACTTCCTTTCCTTGTGACAGTAAAACTCTTTCTGTGTCTGGCTTATTTGGCGAAGGCTTAAAAGCGGGTCGCTGATGAAACGCACAAGCCTGAATATAAATGTTTTCTGCCCTACCCTACACAACATAATTAATGCATTTAAAAACTATTTAGCATTCAATATTAAACTTTTAAATTGTTTTATTGCTTTTTCATTTAGTAGGCTAATTTTGTTTCGAAGGGTAAATATGTAATATTGCGCACACTCAAATAAAAAGACAAATATTTCATATCAATATGCAACATTAAAACTATCTATTAAAACATCTAAACAAATTAATTTTTAAATACTATTCTGAAAACAAAGAACAATTTTGAAAAAAAATCGCCAAAAGAAATACTTAGCAATAAAGAGGTCGTTCTTCTTCAATAAATTGTTTAAATGCAAAGGAAAAATTACGTCTTTTTTAAAAAAATAAAACGCCTTGTGCCTCGTTTTAAAGAAATAAAAACACAGCATTTAGCTCGATATTAAACTATCAAACGTCAGAATTAAATAAACTAGAAAATTCAACAATGGTCATTTTTCACATCTTGAGGGGTAGCAGTTCAGTGGTTCCAGCAGCATTGTTTTTCTTTTTAGCCCTTCTGGAATTACAACTGTTTCGGTTTATGCGAAAGTGAATTTTATATAATCTCTTTCTGTTTCACGAATGTTGCGTAAAAAATTATTTTCTTTTCGTTTAACTAGGGCTTTTCTCTTTTCGAAAATCACGTTAAATTGTTGTCCAAGAATTTCGTTTAATTTTTAAGACGGAATATAGTCGAAACTGAAGTTTTCGAACAACATTGACATTTTGGTAGTGCTTTGCTCACGTGAAATTTAATCGAATCAAAATCAATAAAGTTTTAATAATAGTAGGAATAAAAACAAGACGCACGTAAAGAATTTGAAAATAAAACACAGCAGACGAAAAAGAAGCGAATAAAAATGAAACAAGAACAACCTATGAAATCAGCTAAGAGAAAATAATTAAAACTCAAAAGAGAAAAATCTGTAACAAATCGATTTCTGCTTAACGTTTGCTAAATTTATTTGTAATTCGAAAAGGATTTTTAAATGCCATTTAAAAAACGAAAGACAATGCAAAAACCTTTGGCAAAATTGAAAGCCCCCTGCTGCTTTTTAGGCAACACTAATCTTTTAAATTTAAGGTAGTAAATGGACTGGGAAGTCCAGATGGTTAAGGCGTTTGCCTTGTATACGAAAGGTTCCAGGTTTGGGTTCGGAACTGCCGACCTACAGCGGCAGATAAAAATGTCAGACGAATAATACCCCGTGTAGGGGGAGTGCATGTTAAATAAACATGCACTCCCCCTACATGCATGTTTAAATGCTCCAAAGCCCCCCAACGCTGCGTACGATATCGCCCTTAACTGTTGCGTTTGGTGCCTATTCAGGAGTTGGCTCGTAATTTGACTGTGATTTTAAATAACGACGAATGTCGCCAATAGCCCTCGTATAGCTTTAATGCGACGATAATTCAAACTAAACTAAAAATAGAATATTTTAAGTTTTGCATATTCATGTATCATGTGCGTGTCTACAATTTCCAAATCATAAAATGTGTCGATTTAGTCGAGTCTAAAAACTCTAGTTGAAAATCAAATGTCCTTATTCTTAATTTCATACTGTTTTTTTTTGGAGAAAACATTTATACCACCGAAAAATGATTCTCAAGTGAAAATGGAATTACTTTAATTTTAATACTATTTACAAAACAGCACGCAAGCATTTTTCTTTTTTTTGCAGAAGACTAAAATTTATGTCCCAGTTATATAAAATGTCACAATAAACAAGCTTGTCGTTGACATCTCTATATTATGCACAAAATAAACATCTTATATATGTCGTATTTATTAACATTTTGTTTTTTTATTTTAAGTCAGAGCGATGCTCGAGTGTAATATATTATACACAAACTTCTCATGTAAAAATGACAATTGTTAGATAGTCTTTAATTACAAAGTATTTTTAAATTCTGAACAAAAATATGTTCATTTCTTGAGTCAGTGCGATGTCCAAAAGAAGGATACCTTATGCACTTAAAATACTTTCTTATAAGCAAATGGCGAATAACATATTTGTAATTAGTAACACGTTTTTGCTCTAAAAAAAATCCAAAAAAACTTTATTTCAGTCGGTGAGAGGCAGCTTAAATACCTGCGCCCATTATGAAGCTCAGTTCTAAAGCATTCAGTACTGACTGCTGTATTACCTATAATGGCTAACTTCCAGGAATCACTGAACCACATCCCCACCCATGCCCATTTCCTCAAGCAGAAAAAGATACCATGTGTTTACCATACCGAAATTTTTCGAAACGAACCAGCCTGTACGATCCATTACTCTTTTGAAGGAATCAGCCAATGGGGACATGTTGCAATCACCCGTACGAAATTCAATTCACAACGGCGAAGGTTACAACATCTTAAGTTATACCGTAAAGCACCAACTTACTAAGTCATCGTTCCATTGTGCTCGTTCGAAACTCACTTTTTGAAAGATATTTCGAAAAGAACCAACCCCTTAATTTTTTACTTGAGCGAACTGGAATTTCAACTTCACAGGAACACGATGGGAAGCTCAATATTCCCAGGTTATTCCGAAAAGAACCACCAAGGGATTTTCTGAGTTGGTGACTCTTTTGAACGAATCTTTTGATTCGACTCAATAGGTAGCCTTCTGATTGGCTGAAAACGAACGCCCGTTCGAAAGAACGACCGTTCTTTTAAAAGAGTCACTCAGTTGATTAGTTCGTTTTAAAGAATCGTTCTTTGAGATTCGTTCAGTGCCGAACGACCCATCCCTAATATGACGGGTGTTTCTCTTCCAGCCATCTTGTAATCGTATACTCAAATTTCAAAATCACTTGTAATTGACCTGTTGAGAATTTTATAAATCATTACCTATTTCATATTTCACAAGCTTCATCAAATAAATTAAAATGGCTGAGGATGCTCCTGTATATAGTGTATTTTTCGGTGTAATGGGTAGTGCAGCAGCTATGGTTTTCTCCGGTAAGTAGCTAAAAAGCTCCATACTGGTGATATTTGTTTTCTTGTAAAATCCTTATATAATCGAAATCTTAGATAATCATGATACTAAGGAGGAACTCAACAACTACGTATCAATCAATAACTTAATATTTTTGTATAACTTGCAACTCGTAAAATGTTTTAGTAAAATTTATAACTTAGATCGAATTATCTTTTCTATTTAATTATCACCTTTTGATTTTTATATTAAATGTTTCTTGTGAAATTGAATTCTATTACTTTGCATTCTTAATACAATAACTATCCTTATGGGAGTAATTGGGAAAAGGTTTGCCTTATCTATAACCTTTATTGACCCCTTTATTAGCAGCAATTTAAATTTGAATGATAAAAGATGGTTGCAAACTTGAATACATGATATTCATACCCAAAAGTTTAACCTTTTTTTTTTCAATTTTTAAAGTCCAATAAAATTCAATGAATATTAGTGCAAAAAAATGTAAGAAAAATTATTCGGGAGAACATTGTACTGCATAAAAGTCACACCAGAACACACAGCAAGTTGTTAAAGTGTTCATTAAATTGGCTTACTTTTTATTATCCAGGAATCATTCTATTTCGCACCTCTGGCTAACGAGGTCAGGTGATAAAGTGTGTTCAATATTTTGGTACACTGTCCTCACACTTTGTGCAAAATGGCTCTCAGTTTGCAGTAGCTCAGGTTTTAGCCTCGTCATCAAATCCTTGTTTAAAATCGTAAAGTTAGTTAAACAAAAACTGTATTGAATCAAAATTATCAAAAAGAAGTCAAATTATATTTTCTATTCTTTCTAGCCTTGGGAGCTGCCTACGGGACAGGCAAATCTGGAGTCGGAATATCTGCTATGTCTATAATGAGGCCAGAACTCATTATGAAATCTATAATTCCCGTAGTAATGGCAGGTATAGTAGCCATCTATGGCCTAGTAGTGGCTGTGCTAATTGCTAACAGCATCAAAACTCCAGAAGACGGATATAAACCTTATAAGTATGTTGGGTTCTTTTATTTGCTGTAAAAGATAAGTAAATGATGGCTTTACTCTTAAACTGTAATTTGTTCTCAATTATATTTTTAATCTGAGTTAAAGAATAATTGCAAAACAAGTTAAATCACTTTTTGCTTATGCCATTGTTACACTAAAGTAATTGGCCTTTAGCTGTATCTTATACTGGTTATTTTAGAGCGAAAATTGCATAAGCAAAAAGTGATTTTACTTGTTTTGCACTTGAGCTCTTCAATTAAACAATAATGTTCATAAAGTTATTTTTTTAATTCTTTTTTTCAATAAATAGGAAGCTTATCTTTTTATGTTCATAGTTAAAGGATTAAATATCTTAAAAGTATATTTCGTACAAAAAAATAGTAATTAAATTTTCTCTTTATTTCAATTACACTTTTGGGGCGCTCATAATTAACTGGCCAAAAAGTAATTAATGGAATAACAGGCCTTGATTTTTTTTTCAAGTAAACATTCTTAAGTATTAATGTGCTAATTTATACCTTAACTATATGTAAGAAATAAAATGTTCAAGTTAGATGACCTAGAGAAATAGGTTGCTCAAGGTCAGTTCTTTCCCTTATCTGATGTCGTATGTGCATAATTCTGTCTTTATACAGATGTTAGTTGGACAATATGGGAAGACAGCTACTAACCAGAATACTTATATTAAAAAATTCTGGTGAAACTTTAATCCAATCAAAATCGGGACAATCAGAGTGGAAGAAGCCACCTTCGATGCCTCTTTTTTTTTTTAAGAACAGTAAATAGATATGCAGTTTAAGGGGGGAAGCGGAAGGATTGCGAGTCTCCAAACCTAAGTGCTTTGTGTTAATCCAATGGAAAAAATCATTTTCAAAGCCTAAGGCAGTATGAGACATTTTTACCAATTTTTTTATATGATAAATGTAGTTGACTTTCAGGGCTATAATGCCACTTTTTAAAGTAGGTTAAAATATTTTGCCCTAAAATTATTGAAAATTAAAAAATATTCAAACCAATTTCAAAAAGTGGGATTATAAAGCTTAATGAGGCAGCAACATGAACCTACACACATAAAAAAAAACGTTAGTAAAAATATTTAATGAAGCTGGGAAAATGTGGCTTAGAAAATCATTATTTTGCATTGGATTAAATCAAAAAAACTAATATAGAGACCAGCGGTCATTCTGTCTCATTTGCTATTAAGAAATATGAATTTTTATTTGAATATTCTGTGAAACTAAACTGATGTACACATTAGGCGTGTTTACATGAGCCATCGAATCCATTTAATGAAGAGTAAACTCCGCAAATTTCCCTCTTGGGGATTTTGGCCTGTGGAAAACCGGAATTGCGGGGTTTCATTAGGGGGTTTGCAGTTTCATCCCATGGACACGCCAAAGACTATCATTTGGGTTAGAAATCCTGCTCGATTACTTTTTCCCTAATGGAGGGTTTGGCATTCCATGGATTCAATGGCTCATGTAAAGGCGCCTATTATGTTTAATGAAGTGTGAATTTTTTTTTATGAAGGCATATAAAAATCTATTTTCTTTCAGTGGCTTCCTCCACTTCGGAGCCGGTCTTTCTGTCGGCCTCAGTGGCCTGGCAGCTGGGTTTGCCATCGGCACCGTAGGAGACGCAGGAGTCCGTGGAACAGCCCAACAGCCCAGATTGTTTGTAGGAATGATTCTGATTCTCATTTTCGCTGAGGTCCTTGGTCTTTACGGCCTGATCGTCGCCCTTATACTCACCGTAAAAATCTAAACGGGATCAAAGTTTGCTTCGGCCCAACTGTGGTATTTATATTGAGTGCACACAAGTCATGCTGAGTGTATATTTTGGGTTCATATTTATAGCAGGGTACCTTGTGTAAAAAAATAAATTATGTGTTTGGGTGCCGTACCTGAATGGTAATCTCCCCAGCAAGTTTTTTAAGTTAATTTTTTAAATATATATGTTTTAAATATTGAATTCTGGAATAGTACCATAAAATTCTTCATCCATGGACTTTTTATTTTATTAATTTTGAATATTACTTAGCTCAAGATATTAACTATTTACCTAAATTGAAAATCTTGAATCAAAAATGGCCATGTTTAAAAATAAAAAGCTCATTATTTGAATTTTTTTTAAACACAATGTATATCTTAAATACTCAGTTTATTATTTTTATAATGTATTTTGTTTCGGTCAATAGTTATATTTTATATCTTTCTTCAATGTGTGTATTTAATTTATTACTGAAGTTTATGATGAAGATGTTGATTTAAAAATATCTGTATATAGTGGATGTGTGAAATCATTAATTTTTTTTTTATAAATCCTTATATTTAATTACCTATGTTTATTGGAAATTGATCTCTTTGTTCCTCAATTTGTTCTAAAAACATAATAATAATCAAGGTGTACCATTATTTTTTGAGTATTTAAATCATTAGAGTTTGGTACCCTTTTATAGTTGTCATAAATGTTTTAGTAGTTGTGTCATGATCTTTTTTTGTTTCTGCACTAGTACTTTACCTCAGTTTCTTTTGCAGCATGTGGATTGTGAAATTTACTGGGTTCCCCAAATTACAGGCCTTAAAACACCCTAAAGTTAATGTCCCTCAAAAGCTCCCAATTTTATAATTTTTCAGGAGACCCTTTTTTTTAATGACTCGCTGGGAAAATGTAACTTTTAATTTTTGTCTGTTCATTAAATAGCTTGATCCAGGGTTTGTTATAAATATTTATCGAATTGAATCCTTCAATCTCCTGTTAAAATCTTTTCCTTGAATTTTTTTTTTAAATTTCAAGCTAAAAACAAATTAAAAATTATTATGTATATTGTTCATGTACCCATAATTATATATTTTCAGGGATAAAAAAATGTCTGATTGTTAAGGGATCAAATAAAATCATTACTATTGTTATTTAATTAAAAAAAATTAAATAACAATCGTAATAATTTATGAATCTATGGAAATTGTAGTTTTTTTTTAAGACTAAAGTGGCCTTAAAGAGCCTCTAATATGGCCTGAAATTAGTCCAAAAGGTTTGGCCTGGGAACCCTACATTTTTGGAATGAGTGTCTTTCAAATATATGCATGTTTAATAGGTGGAATGAATGGATATAATTTTTTCTGAAGTGATTAGGAAATGAAATTGGCATATCATTTTTCTTTTGCTTTGTATTATTTCGCTTCTTTATTATGAAGTGTTTTATCCTCAAATGAAAATGTTTTAATTTTGAAATCTTCTGCGTATCAAGAGCCCTTTAAAGAAACTATTCAAATCGAATCCTCATATTGAATATTTTCTTTAGATAATAGCATAATTCTTCAAAATATGCATTATTAACTGTCTCATGCCAAAACAATTCATTGTACCATTTTAATAAGTAGCTCACCCCCAAATTGCATTTCGAGCAATTATCAAACAGCACTTGTAAAATGCACTACAATACAGAATGCTACTCCACACTATGCTTTAAAGATAATGTATTTCTAAACGATAAAGATGGAAGTTTATTAGTTTAAAGTAAGCCCATTACCAATGAATTTTAAAAGTATTTTTTAATTTAAAAACTGAAGCCTAACCTTTATCCAAATTTTTAATCAATTTAATTAAAATATCTTTTTCAATTGAATTCTTCATGTAAAATTTTATTGCCTAAATTCAATGACCAGTATATTACCAATATTGGTTGTATGCAGCTTTTGTGAAAAAGATGTTTATAGTTTTAAGAAATAGATAGTTAATTTAAAATAGTTTGTTTTATCAGTTTTTATGCTATGTTTTTCAATTGTGATCCTTTTAAAGTGTACATTCCATGCATGTACTCATATTTAAATTTTATCTGCAAAGATATGATTTTGAAAATCGAACTTTAAAACATGGATGCATGAATGGTTATATTTTCATCATATTCGCTAAAAGTTTTTCATACCAAAAATACTAATTCAATGTTATTTATGGTGTACAGAAATTATGATGATTACATGCTGTTTTGGAGGTTGTGTGTAACTTTATGTGTTATAATTATATTAAACCAGAAATCTTGTTAATTTAATCCTTGGAGTATAAATGTTAATAGTTAGTTAATATGTAACTTAGGAGCATCTACAAATGTAGGATAGTTACCATGTAAAAAAAATCTGAATGTTATATTAATTTAGGTGTCTAGGTGTTTCCTAATAAAATGGAAATACAGAATCATTGTAATTGTATGATGTTTTAATTATAATTATTTATCCAAATTTGCTAAATAAAGTACTGGATTATGTGTTACTTCAGCAAAATCTTAATTTCATTAGTTTAATGTGTGGTAACATTTGTAGACTGTCAAGTATTAAAATTTATTCATAATTCAAAGATGATAATAGTTTTCCTTAAAGATTGGCAGTTTCAGATGCTTATACCGAGGTTACTGAATTTAAAATCTATTATAAGGCTTTATATCTAGTGTACACATGCCAACGGTGGCCCTAGAGCGAGGTTAATCCAATCAACTTGTCAGGTCTATGTATTCTACTGTGTAATGACCATTTTCCGGATCACGGACGCAAAAAGTATAATATTTTCCCTTTTGAAAATCGGGCAATTTATGCATTCAATACGAGAATTCAAAAAAAAAATAATAATAATGAAATAGTTTAGCTACTGATTGCCCAAGTCGGTACGTAAGGCGCTTGCCTTGCATGCCAATGGTCCCAGGTTCGGGCCCGACCGTTCCTAAAATAACTGCCGTCCAGGAATTAGAAGGTTCCTTTTAAAAGTAGCCCTTTTTCAGTTTCTTTATAAGAAATTAACTGTTACAGTTACTTTTAGAAATTTCAAATATAAGAAAATATATAATTCAATCTTATCGTTTTTCAAAGAGAATCAAGATTTAAGGAACGTTAGCACAAACAAAACACTACAATTACTCTCAAAATGAACGAGCGATTTTAACTCTGTCTGATTGATTTTCACTCCTCCAGCCTGGAAAATGCACTTCTCCTTTTGGAGTTTATCCTTTGTGTGTTAAACCTCCGACAGGATCACTCCAAACGAGTGATTTTAACTCAGTCTGAGATAATATTCACTCCTTTCCAGTGTCGAAAATGCACTTCTCCAACTGGAGTGGAATTCACTCTTTTATTCAAAGAGTGTAGTATTTAATATTTAGTTTTAAATGAAGTACATACTACCTAACCTCTACAATGCAAAAATAATTCAATCTGAACCCTCCTGGTGCAACGTTAATTCAGCCAACCTAAATACCCTAAAAAACTAACTTCCTTCGTGAGTTATATCTTGAAGTTAAGCTGCATATAAAAACAGAATGTGTAGAAATGACTTACGCCAAGCGTCCTATCTCGACTTCCAAATTTACGATACTATTCTTCCAAGGTATGATAAAGACATGATATAAGGGATTAAGCTACCGCATAATTGTTTCATTGAGCGGCAGATTTAACAAACGATACTACTTTACCCATTCAAATGAATGAACTTACGTATGGACACATGAATGTGCCGGGTTTTCCAGTTCGTATTTCTTTCATATTTTTTACGGTGTCTTTTGTGACAAAAATATTTTTGAATTAATAATTATCTTCACCCGTTATCTGCTAAAATATATCGCTACTAATTAAAAGTTTGAATAGCGGATTCTTTACACCCTCTCCCACCAACATTGGCAGTTTTTTTTTTTTTTTTTTTGATTTTATATGATAAATGTAACTGACTAACAGTTCTCGAAAATCCACTTTTTGACGTTGGTTCGAATATTTTGTGTAAAATTATATATTGGAAATTTAATTAAAAACTCGAACCAATTTCAAAAAGTGGGATTATACACTCTTAAAACAAACACTCCTAATTTAACTCAGTCTGAGTGAATTTCACTCCTCCAGAATGGAAAATGGACTTCTCCTTTTGGAGTGGATCCTTTGTGTGTTAAACCTCCGACAGGATCACTCCAAACGAGTGATTTTAACTCAGTCTGAGCTAATATGCATGCCTTTACGGTGTCGAAAATGCACTTCTCCAATTGGAGTGGATTTCACTCTTCTGTTTTAAGAGTGTAGAGACCTGATTAGGTGAGCTTCATTTATTGATTAAAAGAACCATCTGTAAAAATACTCCATACAGCTGGAGAATTGTGGCTTAGAATTTTTTTTTCTTGCATTATATTAACGCAGAGCCTAAACAAAAATAGATATATTGTCCATATTTGCTGCAAAATATTAACAACAAAAGATAGATTTGGCTTTCGAAACAGTTTGCCTTATTCTTTATTTATAAAATATATTAATACAACATAGTTTAAAGATATTAGCCACCCCACTAACATTTGTTAACCCGTTAAATCTGTTGGGTCCGAAAGTCCTGTGGGCGGTCGTTACTTGACGAAAGTTTAATAAGCGGGTCTCTGATCATGCACCAACCAAGTTAAAACCGTAATCCTTCAAAAAAAATTTCATTCAGAATCCCGGGAACTTTATTAGCAACTTCTGTTACGTACCGACAATGCTAGACATATATGATTGATTGGTGAATTTTCAGATTAACCATTCAACTACCTGCGTCCGCGCAAATACGAACAGTGCAATAGAAAACCTTAAGGTAATACAGTGCTTTTACGGTGTCATAAACACGCTAAGATTCTACGTTTTGAGTGAATAGAAGAAGAAAAAAGAAATAACATTTATTTCAGTGTTCGCAATTAATGCCCATCTATAAACGGGTATGGTATGGTACATATATGAAGAGTACACGGGAAGAAGCGATTGATTTATTAGGCGCCCGCCCGCAATTGTCTGCTTGTCGGCATAAAACCGGTTTCTCTCTTTCTTCTTCGCTTGGTGATCGCCAATCGCCTGAATCTTGGTAGCTAGGAACCACAAAGATAGTAGTTTAAGTACTACAGTGGTATATCACGTGACCTACAACACTGGCTTCAATGGGGCTCTTCTGGGAGCTCCTTGCGTTTCCCGTCGTTGGCATTGGAGGTCACGTGATCTGCCACTCAATTACTTTAACTATGATATCTATGGTAGGAACTGGTTTCCTTACACAAGTTTAGGCGATCACTCGCTATCATCGCCAAAGTGGCCTGCTAAGGAAACGTCTCTGAAAAATCAATCGGTTTTTCCCGTATACTCTTCATATATTCCAGCTTGTGTCTTGTTCAGAGAACCGCTTATAAGCTTTCGTCAAATGAGACAGACACAGAAAGAATTTTTACAGTCACAAAGAAAGGAATAACACATAGACAAATAACAACATTTATTGACGGTCACAAACATCCATGCCTGAGGGGACGTACATAAATTACGTCACGCTAAATTTTGACTTTTTTGACCCCTCCCTCCCCCTATGTCACGCTGCGTCACGTTTGATCGAACCCCTCCCCCTAAAATTACGTCACGTTGTTGCACCCCCCCCCCTTTAAAGAAGAGTTAATTTTAATATTTCTCTTTGTCTTTGAAAATCAGAATGAGAAATATTTAATGCCTTGTAATTCTACCTAGAATTGTGAAATAGATTGAGTTAAAATTTCCAAGCATTTTCGTAATCTACCCTACATAAATAATCGGTAAAATAATGAATAGGCAAAATCTTAACTTTTAAAAAAGACAACTTTTCCATTCATTTGCTGATTATTATCATGTTGGTATCGTTTAAATCCCCCATACAAATTGTTTTACCACAAGCTTAGTTTTAATGCAAAAAAAGTTTATATGACAGTTAGTACTTTTATAGAATCTGTTTTGCCACAAGCATAGTTTTAAGGCCAGCAAGTTTTATACGACGATGCAAGTTTAGTTCCTCTAAACAAATTGGTTTAGTGCTACTACCAAGCATAGTTTGAATGCAAAAAAAAAAAGTTGAATTGACGATTCAGGTATAGTATCCCTGTAGAAGTTGTTTTATTACACTTATAGTTTTATGACCAAAAAGATATGACGATGAAAGCTGACTACTCTTAGAAGTTGATTTACTACAAGCATAGTTTTAATCCCTGAAAGTTGATATGCCAATGCCAACACCTGAATAGTTCTCCTATAGAAGTTGCCTTACCATCCGCAACCATAGTTTTAATGCTAGAAATTTGTTATGACAATGCAGATTTAAATAGAAGTTGTTCTATTACCAGTTAGTTTGAAAGAAAAATATTGAAATTATGATGCAGGTTTAGTACCCCTGTAAAAGTTGTTTTACTACATGTACAGTTTTAATGCCAGAAAGTTGATATAACGATGCAGGTTTAGTACCCCTGTAGAAGTTGTTTTGCTACAAGTACAGTTTTAATGCCAGAAAGTTAATACAACGATGACGATGCCGGTTTAGTACCCCTGCAAAAGTTGTTTTGCTACAAGTACAGTTTTAATGCCAGAAAGTTAATACAACGATGACGATGCCGGTTTAGTACCCCTGCAAAAGTTGTTTTGCTACATTTACAGTTTTAATGCCAGAAAGTTGATACAACGATGTAGGTTTAGTACCCCTGTAGAAGTTGTTTTACTACTTGTACAGTTTTAATGCCGGAAAGTTGATATAACGATGCAGGTTTGGTACCCCTGTAGAAGTTGTTTTACTACATGTACAGTTTTAATGCCAGAAAGTGATATAACGATGCAGGTTTAGTACCCCTGTAGAAGTTGTTTTACTACATGTACAGTTTTAATGTCAGAAAGTTTATATGACAAGGCAGGTTTAGTACCCCTGTAGAAGTTGTTTTACTACATGTACAGTTTTAATGCTGGAAAGTTTATATGACAAGACAGGTTTAAGTGGCCATTAGAAGTTATTTTACCAAAAGCTTATAGTTTTGTTGAGAGGCCTTGATACGATAAAGCACCTTATTTCCAACGTTAATTGTATATTATGGCAAGTTTTTCTTGGTAGATAATAAGTATAAGCCAGTAATCCATTCACGCTGTAGCTATGCTGTAACAGGATTTTGTGAGGTAACTGTCACTAGTACGCATGCGCGCGCGGTCAAAGCTGTACTTCTGAAGCTGGATTTTTTTTTATCGTTTTCCAAGTGATATCAAAGCTGTAAATTGATTTCAGGCATGACCAGTCAGTCATTTAGTTTTTAATTGTCCGTCGTTTTTAACTTAATATTCTTGTTATCTTACTTTTTATTGAGAGAAATAACCCATATGTCAAGAAACTTCCATCCACGCTAGATACAGCAAATGACGTCACAAAATCCAGCTACAGCATAGCTACAGCGTGAATGGATTACTGGCTTTATGCCACAATTTTACCTATAATTATGAATTCATTGAATTTTATACATATAATGGAGCAGTTTTCGCTATCGTATTCTACGTAATCGGAAGGTGATGAAGCGACAAAAACAATTTTTAAACAAGAGAAACTGCATTTTATATGTAAGGGGTAGTAATTGCAAAACGGGACAAAACCTTACACAAAATCGAACACTTTGAAAAAATCCTCCATATAGAATTCCGTAAGTGTAATCATAATTTGCTAAAATATATACTAGTAGGTTTTTTATGTATATGAAGCGTGTAATACATATGTATTTACGTTTCCGCAAAGACCAGGCGCCAGCTTGCAACTTCCATCACCTGTCACTGAAAATTAATTGGGTTAGAATAAAACTCTGCGGTACATACTATGAGTAGACACATTACACAACAGCTATTTCATTATATAGAAATTAGAAGGTTAAGATGCCTTTAAAAATACAAATATAAACTAATTACTTCAAATAAATCAAATTAAAATGTTATACTCTTGGTAATCCTCAAAGAAGATAAAAGGTAGATTGAACTAAATTGTTTTGGCAAAAATGTTATGAAATGTCCTTAAACATCAGTAACTCATAAAACTCTTGTACTGATCAAACAACGATGTTTCATGAGCACAAAATAACAAATAAAAAAACAACTTGCGCAACGAGAAAATATTTATCAAAAAATGGCAAAGATAGCAGTTTAGTAGCTTAAATCGATGCTCCTGTTTCCCTGTTAAGATATTTTTAATAAATTAATTAATAAAAAGCACGTTCTTTTTTCCGACAAAACCATTAAAATACCAGGGTATTAAATATGAACATTCGAAAGATTTTAAAAAGAGCTATTGTTCAGTTCTTTATTACTGGTGGCAAGAATTTTTTTTTAGACGAGTCTAAACTAGTACTAGTAAAGTGCTTGGGGAAGTTTCTTATACTATTGGCTAATTCGATGCAAAATTATCCTGAGGTGAAAGTCCACGTGTGTAAAAGGCGATTACCACTACATTTTTTAAAACATGAAATGAACAAAAAAAAAATGGAATAGCTGATTCACACTTACTAAATTATGTAACATGCTTTATTTAAAAAGCTTTTAATCTCCTCTTAAATTGTGAATTACACTACAGTTCCATGGAATTACCCTATTGTTAATTGGGATTGGAATACCGGTGAACCTATTTACCGGTAAATAGGCTCCTTATAGTACAAAATTTTTACCTGTTTTTTTTACCGTAAGTTTGTTCTACAACAATTGTACAAAACATCATTGTATCCACTTATTAACTATTTAATTTTTTCCGAGACAAAGTTTTCAATACGACATCTAAAAAAAGACAACAAAAAAAACAATATAAGCTCAATAATATACTACGCATAACCTCATAAAATCAGATATATAGAGATTTCACTTATCGATTCTCCTACAAACCATACAGAACCGTAACCTGCGTTGACACAACATACGCTAATAAATTAAGAAAAAATAAACACGAAGATTTATTCTATGCCAATTTAGAAGTTTAAGATCAGGCGCCACAATAAGTGTGTTGCTGACAGCAGTTATGGAGTTTTTGTGTTGCACGTGTTCGTGTAGATAATGAAAAACCCAAATACAAATACTGTTTGATTAGTTGCTCGAATTTGAAGAGAGAATCTGTGCTTTCGACTTTCAATACTAATGTTCAGATTTTTATTTTAGTAGAAATTTATAAAATTTATTGGAGAACTAGAGAGTTTGATCGCTTTTGTACAAAGATTCGTTCTAATTTAGGTCGCCAAAGTGTGTATAAGCCGTGTTTCCTTCTGTCATATTTTTTTTAAACGTGTTTTATTAGTGAATACAACTATGAATAGGGGTGATTTTTTCAAAAACTTAATTCTAAATTAAATGAAAATTAAAAAAAAAAACGTTTTTTTTTAACTTTTAACTAAAAAAATTGCGATTATACAATATATTCGAGGCAATATAATTTTCTAGTTTTAAAATATATCATTTTATCACCTCTATAAACCATAAATACTTATCAGCTCTATAAACCCTAAATCTTTCATGTCACTCTCACTTTAAAAATACTTGTTATAAAAATTACCTTTTTGATGAAAAGTGTTCTTATTAAACACTAATTTTACTTCCTATACACTTTTCGAAATAAATAATTTTTAAAATATCATTACAACTTTTCCAATTTTAGTAAAGAGCTGGGTATACAGTATCTGCCGATTACTGTTGCCAACTATTTCTTTTTAATTAGCTTATAGGAACACAAACATATTTGAATAAACTCAATGTTTAACACATAACTGATAACACTAAATAATAAATTATAAATTGTTTAATAAAGAAACAAGTAAATGAAAAAAAACCTATTTATTCTGAAATACAATTCAAATTTAGAGCCCAAAATTCTCTGCTTTTAGTATATTTTACATGATATTTAATTATCACAAGAAATTCAAGAACAATTTGCATAGCCATTTCAGCATAGCGAATTTTGCATAATTTCAACAGGAAATGAGAAATTAAAGTAATTACAAAAACCATAAGGCTATTTCAGACTTAAGAATAATTATCAGACATCATTGTAATACTACAATATCATTTCCAAGCCACGCAGAAAGCAGAAAGGATTAAACGTATTTTGAATTAAATGCAATATACACCATGCCATGTGTGTGTCATATTTGTCGAAGCAAATTAAAACTTTCTTACATTTCCTTCAATAGAATTTCTGGGGTATATAAGGGAAAACATTGCAAACTTAAATAATACCAGTCCAGCTGGGATATTTTTGTTTCTCTTAACTAATAATAGACAAGAATGAATTAAAAAGGAAAATAGTCATATTTAAAGACTCAGTCATAATAAAGTTATTTGGTAAAATAATATAACATGACTTAACTTTAACCAAAAATGCTAGTTGGTATACAGGTGTAAGTACTTCATACATTTAAACATAATTAAAATAGAAAATATATTATTTTCTTCTAAAAGAAATTCTTTAAAAAAATGCCATTGATGCATTTTTAAAAGTCAATAATATTGAACAGAGAGAAAATAAATTTTAAAATTTGCCACATCAACACCTGCTGTTACAAACAAAATAAACAGAATTATGTTTTATAACTAAAATCATATATTAGGCCAAAAACTCCAAACATAATTCAATGCTTTTCTCTTTACACACCTACACTAATAAATAATAATAAATTATGTTTCTTAGGAATATTATTCACTTTGACTAGGAGTTAAACACACTGTTAAAGCAAATATAAAGAGAAACTGAAACAATTACAGGGAATATACAGTGTGAAAAATAAAACAATTAGAAGATTATATTAAAACCAAACTCCTATTTAAATTGCTGTTAAATTATTTAAATAAATTGTATTTCCAAATAATAGTGTATAATAAAAAGATCAGTCAATGACTAAGTCAGGGTTCCCACTCTTATTTCAAAATAAAAATCAAGGAGTTTTTAAGGACTTTTCAAGGACTCCCCAAAAATATTCAAGGACCCTCAATCATAATGCATCGATTACTATACCCATTCAATTGACAAAACATTATTTTAAAAAATTGTGTTCGAAATACCGCTGACACAAGGTGTTATAGCAATTAGAGGAAACCACAGAAGTATTTGGCAGAAATACAAGTGTTTATATAGAAGCAACCTTTTTTACTGAATGCCAAAGTGCTATGTTCGTCATTTAGAGGCGACTTCAACAATGTTTTAAGAAATGCCTTCTCGAAATTTGAAGGTCGCAAACTAAGAAAATCAAGGTATTTTTGACGATTGTTTGTCAAAATCAAGGGGTATTAAAGGGTCCTTGAAATTGAAAATAAAAATCAAAGACTTTCAAGGACCCGTGGGAACCCTGTAAGTGCTAATGCTTAAACACACCAGTAATTATTTGATCTGTTGTACAAGATTCATAAGAAATCATATAATAATTTCATACATCCATAGTCTGCCCCTCATCCCCCTAATTTTGAGGTACCTTCAAATACTGTGCCTTCATTTAAATAAAATTTAAATGCCTTCATTTAAATAAAGACGTATTCATAGTCAAGATTAAAAAAAAAAGATATTGTTTATAGAACACTGTTATTTTCAATTAAATAAAATCTGTTTACAAAATACCTTTACCTTACTATAAGGGTAAAGGTAAAACTAAAAGGGCCCTTGTTAAAAAAAAAATACAAAATTAGTTTGCAAATGTGAAGTTTGTGTCAAAAGTCACCCAGCACTGTACATTTCAAAACAATTTTTGTATGATTTTGTTGCATGTTCGATTTTGACTTTCAACAATTTTAAAATAAGAAACTAAATAGAAAAATAAACACTTTTAAAGACTGTACGAACATGGGTATACTGTTCGTAATAAGCTGCACCAATAAGGAATGATAAAAAAGCTTTTACAATATCAACATACATATGCCCGAATATAATTATGGATAAATAAAAATGTTTTTTTTAAAGCGTTATTGAAAAAAATGCTACAAGTAAAATTCAGGAAAACCAAACATAGGATACAAAAAAATATATCCCATTCAAAATTAAAAAATTAATTAAAGGAAATTTTACAAACTTCCTTCTATAAATATTGCTAATATTTATTAAAAATATATACTGTTTTTTTTTAAAGAAAAAAATGCAATTAATTCACATAAAACTTAAAATCATTAAAATAAAATGCTTTCGTCATAATTAAAAGCGGTTTTTGAATCAGACTCGTAAAATAAGATTTAGGTACATTTAACATTTAAAATTGCTAATAATTGTTCGGAAACAATGTTTCAAAAATTGTAAATACATTTTATAAAACATTAAAAAGTATACTTTGATTGTGAACTATATAACCTGTGTAACACACCTAAAAATAATATGAAACAGTCTAGAATATATAATTTTTCTGTACCTTAATACAAAAGGGGCCATTGTCACATGGGCCTTTTTGACTGCTTATGTACAGTTTCTAATTTCCCTAGTCTTTATGTTTGAACCATAGAAATAATGCTTAATTTTACTGAACACAAAACATGCAGAAATATTGCTTGACAAATATAAAAATTTTAGAAAAAGAAAAATGTTTGAAAAATATAAAATATTTAGAAAAAGAAAAATGTTTGAAAAATATAAAATGTTTAGAAAAAGAAAAACCATTAGTTTAATCGGAATTTAGTCATAAAATGTGACTGTGAAATGACCATCGTTTGTTTAGTCATTATCATTAAAAAAACTTTAGCAGATGGAATTATATGGACATTAACTAATTTTTTTTAATAATTAAAACAAAACCTACACAACAATTTGAAGATCAATTCTGTAAATGAATTAAAATTAAACTTATTTTATCTCGATAAAAAATTCACATTTTGAAGCAATATTTCCGCACCACATTACGCTTAGTAAAACTAAGCAACAGAACAAAAAAAAAAAAAAAGACAAGTGATAACCCTTAACTCGAAGCCTTAAAACGCACATAAGTTTTCAAACAATTAAAAAATAACACCCAATAAAACATAAGAACTTAAGTGATTCTATGAACACAATGTGCATCCTTAAAATATTGCAAACTTATCCGTGAACAAACAACCAAAATATTTGGGTCCGAAAATTTAGCAAGTTGTACAATCCCAAGAATAGCCTATATTTAAAAAATATCCTCTAATTATATATCAGGGTAGTTATAAATAAAGCTGTGTTTTAAAAATGTTCCAACAGGTCAAATGTGACATTCAAAAAGACAATTAATGAAGCAAGGAAATTTTGTTTCTGGAAACGCAATGGAATATTAACGAATAAATAAATGCTGTACAACCACAAAAATGTATCATATGGGACATAAAACTGTCAGGATCAAGGGAGGGTAATAAATGCTTGCCTTGTTCTATTTTTTTTTTTTTTTTTGACATACAAAATACCATTTTTTTAAAAGTGCGGATAAATTTCCCATTTTGAACAGCGCAGATCTTTATTTTTTAAAGACAATTTTAAAACGAAACTTTAATTATAAATACCCTGTATTTAACACTAATATGTACATTTCTTAAAGCGTACTTACATATTTTATATATTGAGGAATTCTTTAAACAAATACTATGCTAAACTTCAAATTTTATTTACAATAGAAATTTAGACCCTACATCCAAATTTATACAAAAGCAACTTTTCAAATAGAAACAATTTCTATACAACACTCCAGGTTTTTTTTGTTGCAACTAATATTTTTCAACCAGGAATGTGTGCCATTCCAGAGCTACCACTCCTAAAATATGTTTCTAAATCTCCCACTTTTCTTATCGAATCTAAGGGTCATAAAATTGGTGCCAGCAGTTTAAGCTTCAAGACATTTTTGCAAAGAATAACAGTTGTTTTAGCCCTAATACTTGTAGTTATGACAAAGTGAAAATTCTTTTTGGAAACACATTTAGCTATTAATCTGGATGCAAAGAGTGAGCATTCTTAGCATCACAAATGCAGTTGCTGAATCAAGAAAGATAAAAACATCAGCCCGGCATAAAAAAGGTGATGTTCAAGTTACTCTTTAGTAACTCCACAAAGTTTTTCAACAAATTATATATGTGTGGTAACCATATATATCACACAAGACCATATTAGGACAGTAATTTATAGAGAGGAATCCAAGAAATAATTTGATTGAACTTTCTTTACAAATAAGTATTGAGTGACAAGATAAATGCTTTGGGGAAAAATGTGTTTTATTCAATAAATATAAAATGTGCCTTATTTAAAGAGATTAAAAAAGTTTATTGGGCTTTTCAACCTAAGTATAAAACAAAAATACAAGTCTTAATTGCCATCATGAACTTCATCTAACAAAAAAATAGTTAATAAATTAAAAACTGACTAACATAACTGTAGAACTTTAACTTAAATCCTCCACATTTTCATTTCCTACCAAACCCTTCCATTCCTATAGCACTAGTGGCAACCCTAACCTTCCCTACATGAAAGACAACCAAAACTACACCAAAGGAGCGAGAGGGCAACCAAACAAATGAATCAAATGAAAATGACATGGCCTCAGACAGCAGCAACAATGTCAGAGGCCTCAGACAGTGGTGATTAGTCAGAGGCATCAGGAAAGGGGGAACTAGTCAAAGGACTCGGACAGCAACTAGTCAGAGGCTTGAGACAGTGGCAACTATTAGGAGGCCTCAGATAATAACAACTAGTCAGAGGCCTCGGATAGTGGCGACTAGTCAGAGGCATATGACAACTAGGACTAGCCAAAGGGATCAGGCAGTGACGACTATTCAGAAGCCTCAGACAGTGGTTGCTGTCAGAGTTCTAGACCTGGTGACTTGTCAGAGGCTTCAGACAGCAGCAACCAGTCAGAGGCTTCAGACAGTGGCGACTAGTACGAGTCCCCAGAAAATCGGAAACTAATCAGAATTCTCAGACAGTGACAATTTGTCGGAGGCCTCAGACAATGTTGGTCAGTCAGAGGCTTCAGAAAAGCAGGAACTAGTCAGAGGCTTCAGAATGCGACGACTAGTCAAAAGACCTCAGAAAAAGCGGCGACTATTCTTCATTGTTCCTCAGCCAATCAAAGTCGTCGTCTGAAAGCTCGTCTTCAGATGTCGCGCCACGAGTTGACCTGGTCTCCATGCGACGCGACTTGGCCGGGGGTGAGGTGGATCGAGCTCTTCTTCTCATTGGGCTACCAGGAGGGGTGTTGGCAGGGGAGAGGGCTTTCTGGAGACGTCCCTTGCTCTCTTTCCAGAAGGTGTTCTGTCGGAATGGATTATTTTATTTATAAGTTCAATGTTATAGTCCTTACAATTACAACACAAGCTTCACTTCCTCTAGCCTCTTGTGAAGCCCCTCCATAAAATAGTGAGATGGCACTCTTTTCATTTCCCCTCTACCATACTTGGGTTTGGAGAACAGTAACGATTAACCTTGTAGCAGATATTCCAACAAGGAAAGTTTAGAACACCGACGCTTACATCGTTTCCTGGAAAACCACACAAGGGGGAATGGGAATTCAAGCTTGTGTTGTCAACAAAAGAGCTAAGGCTGCCAATCTCAATTGTTTTGACATCAATAATTGCAAACCATTACAACAGAGTCTGGGATTTCGTGATGAAGGGAGAATGGTTGATACTTGCTCCAACGAATGGTCCTTAGAGTAATAAAATATGCAACTTGGACTCTTGTGTGGCGAATTGGGAACAATGTTTTGAGAGCACATTTTATTACATTGAGGAGCATTTTTATTTGTAGAAGCAAGTGTCAATTGTTTTAAACTGTATTAAAAAATTTCATACTTTAAGACTTTTGATGGTAGTCAATCAGCTGTGCCCAAACCAGTTGAGTTTTATTGGCAATACTGTGCCAGGGTGTGATTAAGAAAGTAATTCTATCAGCAGAAAGTATTTCAGCTCTTCACCAAAGCTTTTTTTTTTAGAGATTCGATTTTATATATCCCAATATGCATTTCGTAATTTCATATTTTTACTCGTTTCAGTTGCCTTCTTTTACATAACCTATGAACACTTCAAAAGACCAAAAAAAAAAATCTAAATGATAACAATATAAAGACAATTATGGAGAAATTATTAAAGTATACTCACTAATCTGCCATCTTTGCCAAACAAATCAAGAAAATTATTTATAAACTCCCTAGACTTTTCTTCCCACTTGTGAAATATTTCATGTCTCTTTCCTTCAAACTTTCCTTTAATCTTATCCATTTTATTCTGGAGAAGAAACTTCTTTTCCTAGAAATAAAATATACATATTTTTAAATCATATTTTATACAGGAAAAGTAAACAAAAAATACGTAAAACAAATGATTAAAAAGTTTAAATCTTAAACTTGTACATACATTTAGAAAGGAAAGATTCATCTCTTTTCCTGTGTATCCTCTGTCCAGATTTCTGCGGACATACATGTCATAATCTTTGACGATTCTGGCAACCAAATCAGATGTGGAAACTCCTTCTGTGCGTTCGGTGGCAACAAACATCCCTTTAGCTTTGATGTGCTTGTAGATGTCATTTTGTGAACCCATTGTGTAAGGAATATCATCATGAGCAACAAAGTCAATCTGAAATAATTGAAGATTTAAGGTTATGACTTGAACAAAATAAGAATAAAATAAAAAGAGAACTCTTTTTAAATAACTTAAATATTCCAATTATTATTAATAACTATTGAACTACTTATAGCTCTATAACCTAACTAAGATTTAAATTTCTTTCAAACTTTTAAAATAGAATAAAATATACATTAGTTTCATTTTTTGGCAAAGATACTGAATTGATACCATTTATAGTTCATGAGCTAAATATAAAGACTTTTCAAAATAAATGGGTTGTCAGATTATTGCAAAACATATACTAAAACTAAACTTTTTTTGTGTGCTAAATGGGCAATTTAAGGGGTCATAGGAGTCTTAAAAATGTGCAAAGAAAGCACTACAAAACATAGTTTGATCTTTCATGTCATTTTTGAACTACTCAATGTATAAGTATAATTTTTTTGTATGTAATTCTACAAGATTTATTTATTATAAAACAAGTTTTAAAATTTATGAAACTTTAGCCAAAACTAAAATAAATGATATTAAACATGAAGCCATTTGAACACATTGTGATTAGGCTTGCGCGGCAAATTGTGGGGTCAAAATTGAAAAAATGACCAAGAAAATGACCTTATATTGTACAAATATGTACAAACAAGGACTTATACCTAAATTCTCAGCTCAATTTTAATTAGAAATTATTTTTAAAAAAAATTTAAATAAAAATTTTAAATTTTTTATTAATTTTTTTAGAAAAAAGTTGTTAAAATAAATTCTAATTAAAATTGAGCTGAGAATTTAGGTATAAGTCTTTGTTTGTACATATTTGTACAATATAAAGTCATTTTCTTGGTCATTTCTTCAATTTTGACCTCACAATTTGCCGCGCAAGCCTAATCACAATGTGTTCAAATGGCTTCATGTTCAATATCATTTATTTTAGTTTTGGCTAAAGTTTCATAAATTTTAAAACTTGTTTCATAATAAATGAATCCTGTAGAATTACATATAAAAAAATTATACTCATTTATTGAGTAGTTCAAAAATGACATGAAAGATCAAACTATGCTTTGTAATATCTTCTTTGCACATTTTTAAGACTCCTGTGACCCCTTAAGCAGTTTCTTATCTCTGCTGCCTGATAAAAACTGAACAACCACACACTCTTTTCTATTTATCAACATACATCATTCTTATATACAAAAAAAAATCTTTTGTTGCAATATAAAAATAATATTGGTACTTAAAAATATTTGTTAGTTATGATTACTGGGTTCATACTCTATCTATGATAATGAAAATCAGGAGTTTCAAAGGAATTTTTCAGGAGTGCAGCATTGTAAATTCAGGAGGTAATGAGGAAAAAAAATGTGATACGTTTGTTATCGTATTCGTCTAGTGACTTCACTGAAGTTCAAATGATGAAACAGAAGAAAATATTCAAAAGAGTTGTGTGGTGCATTCTGGGACTTTAACTAGCATCACAATGTCGGAACTCTACTTTTACTGCGCAGGGCACAAGTTGACTTATTCTGAATAAAATATAGGAGAAAAACAACAGAGAAAAGAGAAAAACTATTCATATTGATGATTTTTTTTCAGGAGAGGAGAAAAAATATTAGGAGCTAAGGCACAAATTTCAGGAGTTATAAGGGCCCTTAGGGCAAAAAAATGAAATTCAGGAGTTTTTCAGGAGGTGCACACACCCTTTAGGAATTTTGATTATTAAAATATAGTCACGTTTTATACTTTTTGTTAATTTTTTAATTTCTAAATTTTATTCAACTGCATTAAATGTAAATCCTATGAAATAAAATATAACTTTATCAAATTTTACATACTTTTTACTATAGCTATTGCCTTATATAAAGATCATACAGCTTTGTGGGCTTTTTTCTTAGTGTTAGGCGTATTAATTGAAGGGGTTTTTTTTTTGACAAAAATGATTTAAAAAATATAATTATACCTACCTTATTGTCTTCCAAAAACTGGTCATCCAGAATCCAAGGGGCATCTTTCACAACCTCATCAACGTATCGACAGTGCCTCACGCCCTCATAGCGCTCATCATCTGTCATGACTGTCTTCCCTTTGTTTTGGTGAGTAAGAAAATCACTGCTCACTGCAAGACAGATTTTAAACTGTCAGAAAATGAGAATTAATAAAGCTCTCTGGAATCTGTATGAACAAATATGGATTGTTTATTGTGCAAGTTATGAATAATTAGTTTTGCTCCAATAAATGATGGCATGTTAAAGATCAATAACAGGCCATGTTTCTATGTAGACTAAAAGACAAACTTAAACTGTAAGAAGATGAGAGAATTAGTTTTCTGTAATCTGTATGAAAAGAAATAATTTATTGTGTATGGTTAAGTTATAAAAATCAGCAGTTCTGTTTTATTACAATATTGACAAAATTTGTCAAGACTTTTATAGATATCTGCATCATGCAAATAGATTGGACTATCATGATGAACTACTTTTTGTAAGTTATGGAGGTTCAAATTAAGTAATCAAAAAGGGAAAATTTAGTCTGTGCCTATATCTTTCATTAGTTTCAAGTTTCAAAATTAACTATAAAAAAGTTGTGGTGTTAAAAAAAATGCAGATGAAATAATTTATTTTTTGCTTATAACAATAAGAGATTTAAATTATTTTAAGTATAAAACTTAAGTAGGGGAAGAAGAACCTGGGAAGAAGGGAGTTAAAAAAAATACCAGCTACAAATAATACAAGCAAAAAATAATAATCAGTTATAATAAAATATGATATTAATGCTTGCAATAAAATAATAGTGTTATAAAGAACTTAATCAGAAGTTTTATTGTTTTGATATGAAATGAAAATAAAAATATTTTATATAAAAAAACATACTTTTTAATTTAAATTTTCCCATTTTATTTTAATTTGGTATGAAAATTGAAATAATGAAATGAGTGATATAGGTATTTAGATGTTACCTCCTACAATAAGATAAACCACAGGAAATTTTATTGTTTTGATATAAAATGAAACTTAAAATTATATGAAAAAAATTAAACTTTCCCATTTTATTTTACTTTGGTAAGAAAATTGAAATGAGTGATAAATAGGTATATAGATGTTACCTCCTACTATAAGATAAACTACAGGAAAAGCATTTTTTGCTTGCATCAGTGATCGTGCATGTCCTTGGTGAAACAGGTCATAAATTCCATCAGCATATACTCTCACTGGGCGTGGAGCTACAGAAGAAATGTATAAGACAATGAAAATGTAATTATAGAATGTAGCTATATATATTTCAGAATAAAAATTTAACTTATGTGCATATTTGGCATTGAGGGAAGTGCGTAATTATGAACTTAACAAATAAGATAATGATATAGAATTTAGGTAAATGTAATTAGATAATCGTTTTCAGACTAAACTAAAAAAATCACACAAGTTATTGTGAAAGGAATAAAATAAACTACATGAGTACTTATCAATAATTTATAGTTATAAACATGTTTGATCATGTATTTTCTTTTATTATATAGATATATTGTTAGAAATTGGAAAAAATGTATATATTTTTTTAATTTGGCAGTCAGATCAAAACCTTTTTCAGTTTGACAAAAACATTGCAAACTACTAAATTTTTATTGTTTTGCAGCGTATTAGTTTCTAAATATGGGTTAAAGTTGCTAGAAACATATCGAAAAAACAATTTAAAAAAACATTTATGTGATTTCACAGTTGAACTTTTTATACATTTAAAAATTAAATACTAATATTAAGCACACAAAAAATGCTAGTGTTTAATATATAATACACACATTTAACAAATCAATACACTAACTAAGAACTGATTGTAAAGGCTCTTTGGAGTTGATCTATAGAGGTTTGACAATTTACCTGTTCCACTGGCAGCCATTTCTTTGGTAATTTTGATTGAATAATCACAGTTTGCTCGTGTTTCAATTGCCTCAGGGTCATTATTGAAAGGAGCTGGGCGATACAAAGCCTACAAATGCACAAAATGTAAATGTTGGTTTGCTCTAAGTTTTTGTACAAAATGGAATTACAGTTTTACATAGAAAAGCATTGATAACGATAAAATTAAAAAAAAAAAACACCTAGGAAATACAGATAGACATACCAAAATTGTGTCCTAAACATATGCAAATTTTTATATCAATGATGTTAGTAACATTTTTATATCAGTGATGTTTTTATAAATCACAAAGTTCAGAATATAGTTGTAAATGAAGTCTTTATTGTCTGTCGAAAACAAAAAGGCTCTCGACTTCTTTGCTACTACTAATAAGTATGTATATCGAATATAAGTATATAATATACAAACAATTATAAATAAATCTATAACAAATAACTTATTCTTTAGGAGTAAAGCTATTTTTTTAAAGTGATCTCCAGTACATAGTAATCTTGCAATAAAAAATATACAGAACAAGTTTTTACTGTCTTTTCCTCACTTTTTTTTTACTTTGTCACATTGAATTTCTCAACATTTTCAAAAATAGACTTTAAGGAAATATCAGGAATGCATTTTAAATGAAACTAATATCCCCCATTGATCCATGGTTCAAATGAGTCCTTTTACCATAGTTTCAGGCTATATAAACCTCCCAAAAGTACCTTCCCACTGTGAACTAGAGCTACGTGAAACTTAAGAGTGAAATAGCTACTTGAAACTACTTATTTATAAAGAGAAGCAACCTTTAATTGAACTTCTTCGTTTTTTATTTCGATTGGCATTTAAATGAGGTTCTGATAATATTATTTAGCCCATTGATGACAAGTGGCAAAAAAAATTGCCAAGCGAAAATAAACTTTCTTGACTTAAAATTAAGAGGCAGTTAGTGATTTTGCTAAAGCTTTGGTAATGCATGCTAATGAAAATTAGCAAGCAGAAATTAAAAATCACACTTTCAATTATTATACAAGTGATTTTATCTATGGAGTTTTTTTTTTATATTTTAATGAGAAATTTGGTTTTTGTCTATATTTTTTGGTTTTGACACTATAATGCAAAAAACAAGGAATCGAAAGATGGTGAAAGCCTGAGTTAAGTTCTACGAATTTGACGTAAACAGAACTGAACGTTGAAGACATGGAATTGTTGTTGAAAAACTGAAACACTTTCCAAAGAGAAGCGCCGAAGACAAAGTAGTTCTTGAAACTCAATCCCTCCTGCTGTCGGAGTTTACAAAAAGAAGCTTCTTTTCTCCGGTTTCTTCTGTAAATACGTTGTAGTCATTGTGCTTGGTCGAAATAACCTGTTATAGTATGCCCGGTGATGCCTATATTGTGTTTGGTACATTCAGCAAACAAAGCCTTTCAGCATATGTCGTCTCGGACACTCCCTTCTAAAAATAAATCACTCATGTAAACTAGAATAGTGTTATTTCTTTGTACAACTTTTCGTGGAGGAGAAAGTGACTGGAGTGTTATAGATTATAGAGAAGCAATTATCATCAGATTATCAACAAAACAGTATAATTATTTAAAGCAAATAGTTATACCGTTGTAACGAAGTTATATTGGTTGTTCGATTGTCTAAGTGTGCTTATCTTTTGGAAGGCATTTCCTAGTTATGACGGATCGAACACTAGATAGTTGTTGAAGAAAAAAGAAAGTTGGGAATTAAGAAATGCATTAATTAACCACACGCCTCTTAGCAAAAACAACATGTGACTTTTAATGTAAAATAAAAACGTAAAAATATATTAAATGTGATTACCTAAAAACCTCCATTAATCAGTAATTAAGACAATGTAACTGTTTTTATGATGGTTTAGTTTTATTAAAGGAATAACTATAAAGTTATTAAAAGAAATTCGACATGAATACTTTAAAATCATAAGCGAATTAATAAATTACTTAATAATGCAAGCTAAGAGTATTTCAACTAAAGTTTGGAAATCAAACTAAATCAACTAAAGTTTGGTTATTCATTTACTGGAAATTCGCTAAATGGTGTAAACAATACCGGTCTACCGAAAAAATATTTAAAAAATATCTGGTAGGGATAGTAGATGGTTTTTTATTTGTTATAAACAAGGGACTTATATGCATATATGTACTAATATTGACTGGAATGATAAATGTATTAACAAGTTGCACATTTCATGTCTATCAAGAAGTTCTAATGAATCTTAGCCAATTGTGTTTTTAAGGTCTAAAACACATTTCGCTTTCTTGATGTTTTAATATTTGTCCGATGTTAAAGATACTAGACAAAAATAAGTCAATTTTTAGATTAAAAAAATAAACTGTTAATTACCAAAAGTTGTCGGTGTATATCAAACACGAAATTCCGTGAAGTATAAGTTCACCGGCAATCTAGTACTCAATCGATTCCTTATGCATAAAGATTAAAATGGTAAAAAGCAGGAAACAAATATTAATATTTTAACTAAAATTTAAGGGGCTAAAAATTAGAATCATAACTTTTGACTAAATTATAACAATAATTATTTTCAAAATTTTAATTGTAAAAAAAAGATTAAATCAAATTTTAGACTTCTAAGAATGCAAGCGTGAAGAATTTAGGGTCAATTTATTTCATAAAAGTTTTTCGGTAGTGAATTTTATTATACAATGTTTTTCATGTTTTTATTCAATTTAAACACACATTATTTATTTCTTTAAAAGACATGATTCCTCCATCTAACGATAAATAAGTAAGAGTTCAGCTTAGTGAGCAAAAAAATCGGAAGCTGATGATACCAAATGGAATCATTGGAGGCGAAATGGTTTAAAAAACCATGCATTCCCCTAATTATTTTGAGCAGTGTAAATATATTTTTTTTCATTTAATCTGTACTAAATAAATTAATAAAAACATTGCTTACGTTACTGAATAAGATAATAAAAATATTAACATTAAGTCATAAAAAATCAAATGGAACTTAATTATTCAATAATTTTTTAAGAAAATCTTATTTATACGTTCACAACTATAATGCTAATTGATTCCTTAAATACATATAACTATCCTATATCACCATATCTTCACCATCTCAAAATTATTCATAAATTTAAGAAATATTTTATTTCACCCTTTACCAAGACTAAATAAATGAATAAAAACAGAGATACATACAAATCAAATGTAATTTCATTTTTCGATGGCTACTTTTTTTTTCAATCTTAAATACACAATCATAACCTGCTAATCAATTCCTTGATATGAAATGTACGTTATACAAATTTATAACAACACCTATACCAAAACTAATTAACTTTCAAAATCAAAAATATATCTTGAACATAACTCACAAATCCTGCACTTTTTATGAAATGCGAGATTCTGTCCCGCGAGATTTTGTCCATGCGAGATTCTGGGATGCGAGATTCTGTCCCTGCGAGATTATGGGATGCGAGATTCTGTCCCTGCGAGATTCTGTCCCGCGAGATTTTGGGATGCGAGCTTATGGGATGCGAGATTTCGGCCGCGGGATTTCGTACCCAAACCGTGTCTGTCTTACTTGACGAAGGTTTATGAGAGGGTCTCTGACCATGCACGCCTGAAAATATATGTCAACCAACCAAGTTAAAACCATAATCCTTCAAAAAAATTTCATTCAGAATCCCGGGAACTTTATTAGCAACTTATGTTACGTACCGACAATGCTAGCCATATATGATTGATTGGTGAATTTTCAGATTAACCATTCAACTGTCTGCGTCCGCGCAAATACGAACAGTGCATTAGAACCTCAAGGTAATACAGTGCTTTTACGGTGTCACAAACACGCTAAGATTCTACGTTTTGAGTAAATAGAAGAAGAAAAAAGAAATAACATTTATTTCAGTGTTCGCAATTAATGCTCATCTATAAACGGTATGGTATGGTACATATATGAAGAGTACACGGGAAAAAGCGATTGATTTATTAGGCGCCCGCCCGCAATTGTCTGCTTTCTCTCTTTCTTCTTCGCTTGGTGATCGCCAATCGCCTGAATCTTGGTAGCTAGGAACCACAAAGATAGTAGTTGGAGTACTACAGTGGCATATCACGTGACCTACAACACTGGCTTCAATGGGGCTCTCCTGGAAGCTCCTTGCGTTTCCCGTCGTTAGCATGGGAGGTCACGTGATCTGCCACTCAATTACTTTAACTATGATATCTATGGTAGGAACTGGTTTCCTTACACAAGTTAAGGCAATCACTCGCTATCATCGCCAAAGTGGCCTGCTAAGGAAACTTCTCTGAAAAATCAATCGGTTTTTCCCGTGTACTCTTCATATATTCCAGCTTGTGTGCTTGTTCAGAGAACCGCTTATAAGCTTTCGTCAAATGAGACAGACAAAGAAAGAATTTTTACAGTCACAAAGAAATGAATAACACATAGACAAATAACAACATTTATTGACTGTCACAAACATCCATGCCTGACCAGGATTCGAACTCGACCCCAGCAGCTCCAAAGGCCAGCATCCTAACGATTGAGCCACCGGGGCGGCATCTATAAACGGTATGTGCAGCCAAAATGTCCGACTAATATCCCGTATAATGGGAATGCTCGTTAAATTGTACTTTAAGGTCCCGGCGCTACGTAAGATGTCACTAATTGAAGTTGAGTTGGGTTCCTATTTAGTCGTCAGCGCGTCACTTGACTGTGGTTCTAAATTACGACGACCGTCGCCAATAGATGCCGTCCCACCGTGTACCTCTAGTGCGACGATATCCAACTCATTTCAACAATGATCGCAATTATTGCAATTTTCGTAGTTTTTATAACCTCTGATCTAGGATCGAATACTTTAAAAAAAAAACACCGATTATTTTATGAAGTTAAAATTGATGTTTTCAAATATATAACCTTAACACTTTTGCTACGCAGATTTTTGTTTACGCGTTATATGTGATAGGAATCGAATTATCTAATCCTTCGATGCTCGGCCGCCAGCGCCGTTTTAGAAGTGAAAATATTTAATGCCTTGTAATTCTACCTAGAATTGTGAAATAGATTGAGTTGAAATTTCCAAGCATTTTCGTAATCTACCCTACATAAATAATCTGTAAAATAATGAATAGGCAAAATATTAACTTTTAAAAAAGACAACTTTTCCATTCATTTGCTGGTTATTACGGTGGTGGTCATAATTATAAGGACAATGAAAAAACAGCTAGATCTTTTCGACAAATCACGGTTGAATTATGCAAATTTTATGTCTGTTAACCATCAATAGTAAATTAAGCATTTTAAATAAGGTTCCTTACAAATATACATAAAATTCATAATTTTAAAATGCGTTATAAAATTTAACATACAGCGAATTTGGACAAAATTATAAGGACAATTGTATTTCTGTAAGTTAAATGCATAAATTAGCAAACAATTAGCAAAGTTTCGGCTTGTACACGTCATTCCATCGTGTTATAAGGATTATGCGAGTGTTTGAAATTTTCATTACACTTATATTCAACCATGCCACTAGGTACGAAGCTTTCAGTGTTTGAAAAAGGAAAATTAATCGCTTATAAAAATTCTGGACTTACCGGACGTGAAATAGCATTGAAATTGAATGGATCAAAGACTGTAATATATAATTTTTTGAAAAATCCTCGAAAATATGGAAAACAAAAACACCCAGGTAGGCCATTTTCTGTATCTCTGAGAGATAAAAGACGAATTATACGTAGAGCTTGCTCTAAAAAACAAACATCGACGGAAGTAAAGCGTGAACTGGACTTGAACTACAGTGCTCGAACCGTTCGCCGTGTTTTACAAAATGCTAAACAGGTTCGATACGGAAAACTGAAGTCACGACCCCCTCTTACAAAAACCCAAAAGAGACTGAGAATGGAGTTTGCTAAAAAGTACATTTCTATGGGTGACAAATGGGATGACGTTGTCTTTTCTGATGAAAAGAAGTTTAACCTAGACGGACCTGATGGTTTTAAGTATTTTTGGTATGATCTTCGCAAAGAAAAATTAATCTTTTCAAAGTGTTCATATGGCGGCGGCTCGGTAATGGACTGGGCAGGTTACGCAGCCTCTGGAACTACAGAAATAGTATTTCTTCAAGGGAAAATGAACTCAAATAGTTATGTTGATATGCTGGCTGACAAGCTCTTGCCACAAGCACCGTTGATAACCAGTGGTGACTATTTATTCCAGCAGGACAATGCATCAATACATGTATCCGCAGCTTCAAAATCATGGTTTAACGCTAATTCTGTAAAACTATTGACTGATTGGCCACCTAAAAGTCCCGATCTGAATCCAATCGAGAATTTGTGGGGTATTTTGGCGTGTGAAGTTTACTAAAATGGCACTCAATACCATAACAAACGAGAACTGATGTCATCAATTGAAAAGGCATGGGGAAATATCCCTGCGAGCACCCTAAAGAAACTAACGAGCTCTATGACGTCAAGATTAATTAAAGTAATTGAAAATAAGGGTGAACTTATTAATTATTAATTGTTTGGACTTGAAAATTTTAAATGTCCTTATAATTTTGTCCAGTTTCCTAACAATGCATTTTTTGTTTATTATTTTTATAAACTCAAATTTTCTAGTTTAAGTTTTTTTATTGTTCTTAAATGATTTATAGCATAAAGAAGTATTTTATGTCTAAATACATTTTCATTTAATTCCGAAATAAAAAAATTCTGCTCAATTTTCAGTTGTCCCTATAATTTTGACCACCACTGTATCATGTTGGTATCGTTTAAATCCCCCATACAAATTGTTTTACCACAAGCTTAGTTTTAATGCAAAAAAAAGTTTATATGACAGTTAGTACTTGTATAGAATCTGTTTTGCCACAAGCATTAGTTTTAAGGCCAGCAAATTTTATACGACGATGCAAGTTTAGTTCCTCCAAATTGGTTTAGTGCTTCGACCAAGCATAGTTTGAATGCAAAAAAAAAAGTTGAATTGATGATTAAGGTTTAGTACCCCTGTATAATTTGTTTTATTTCACTTATAGTGTTCTGACCAAAAAGATATAACGACGAAAGCTGACTACCCCTGTAGAAGTTGTTTTTCTTCAAGCATAGTTTTAATGCCTGAAAGTTGATATGATAATACAGGATTTTGCCTTACCATCTATAACCATAGTTTTATTGCTAGAAATTTGTTATGACAATGCAGATTTAAATAGAAGTTGTTCTATTACACGTTTAGTTTGAAAGCAAAAGATTGAAATGATGATGCAGGTTCGGTTTAGTACCCCTGTAAAAGTTGTTTTGCTACATGCACAGTTTTAATGCCAGGAAGTTGATACAACGATGCAGGTTTAGTACTCCTGTAGAAGTTGTTTTACTACTTGTACAGTTTTGATGCCAGAAAGTTAATACAACGATGACGATGCAGGTTAAGTACCCCTGCAAAAGTTGTTTTGCTACATGTACAGTTTTAATGCCAGAAAGTTGATACAACGATGTAGGTTTAGTACCCCTGTAGAAGTTGTTTTACTACTTGTACAGTTTTAATGCCGGAAAGTTGATATAACGATGCAGGTTTGGTACCCCTGTAGAAGTTGTTTTGCTACATGTACAGTTTTAATGCCAGAAAGTTGATACAACGATGCAGGTTTAGTACCCCTGTAGAAGTTGTTTTACTACACGTTCAGTTTTAATGCCAGAAAGTTTATATGACAAGGCAGGTTTAGTACCCCTGTAGAAGTTGTTTTACTACAAGTACAGTTTTATTGCCAGAAAGTTAATACAACGATGACGATGCAGGTTAAGTAACCCTGCAAAAGTTGTTTTGCTACTTGTACAGTTTTAATGCCGGAAAGTTTGATATAACAATGCAGGTTTCGTACCCCTGTAGAAGTTGTTTTGCTACATGTACAGTTTTAATGCCAGAAAGTTAATACAACAATGCAGATTTAGTACCCCTGTAAAAGTTGTTTTACTACATGTACAGTTTTAATGCCAGAAAGTTGATATGACAAAGCAGGTTTAATATCCCCGTAGAAGTTATTTTGCTACCAGCTTATTTCTAATGTCAAGAAAGTTGACATAATGATGCAAGTTTAATATCCTGTAGAAGAAGTAGTGGTTCTACCACAAGCTTATAGTTTTGTTGAGAGGGCCTTGATACGATAATGCAACTTATTTTCAACGTTAATTGTATATTATGCAAGTTTTTAGCCATAACTTTACAAAGATTATGCCATAACTTTACCTCGAATTATGAATTCATTGAATTAGTAAATATATAATGGAGCAGTTTTTGCTATCGTATTCTACGTAATCGGAAGGTGATGAAGCGACAAAAACAATTTTTAAACAAGAGAAACTGCATTTTATATGTAAGGGGTAGTAATTGCAAAACGGGACAAAACCTTACACAAAATCGAACACTTTGAAAAAATCCTCCATATAGAATTCCGTAAGTGTAATCATAATTTGCTAAAATATATACTAGTAGGTTTTTTATGTATATGAAGCGTGTAATACATATGTATTTACGTTTCCGCAAAGACCAGGCGCCAGCTTGCAACTTCCATCACCTGTCACTGAAAATTAATTGGGTTAGAATAAAACTCTGCGGTACATACTATGAGTAGGCACATTACACAACTGCTATTTCATTATACTGAAATTAGAAGGTTAAGATGCCTTTAAAAATAAAAATATAAACTAATTACTTCAAATAAATCAAATTAAATGTTATACTCTTGGTAATCCTCAAAGAAGATAAAAGGTAGATTGAACTAAGTTGTTTTGGCAAAAATGTTATGAAATGTCCTTAAACATCAGTAACTCATAAAACTCTTGTACTGATCAAACAACGATGTTTTCATGAGCACAAAATAACAAATAAAAAAACAACTTTATTTAACAACTTCAACTTGAAAATATTTATCAAAAAATGGCAAAGATAGCAGTTTAGTAGCTTACCTCGATGCTCCTGTTTCCCTGTTAAGATATATTTAATTAATTAATAAAAAGCACGTTCTTTTTTCCGACAAAACCATTAAAATACCAGGGTATTAAATATGAACATTCGAAAGATTTTAAAAAGAGCTATTGTTCAGTTCTTTATTACTGGCGGCAATATTTTTTTTTAGACGAGTCTAAACTAGTACTAGTAAAGTGCTTGGGGAAGTTTCTCACACTACTATTGGCTAATTCCATGCAAAATTATCCTTTCTGAGGTGAAAGTCCACGTGTGTAAAAGGCGAATACCACTACATTTTTTTAAACATGAAATGAACAAAAAAAAATGGAATAGCTGATTCACACTTACTAAATTATGTAACATGCTTTATTTATTTTGATTTATTTTTTAAGTTTAAAAAGCTTTTAATCTCCTCTTAAATTGTGAATTACACTACAGTTCCATGAAATTACCCTATTATTAATAGGGATTGGAATACCGGTAAACCTATTTACCGGTAAATAGCTCATTATAGTACACAAGTTTTACCGTTTTTTTTTTATCGTAAGTTGGTTCTACAACAATGGTACAAAACATCATTTTATCCACCTATTAACTATTTAAGTTTTCCGAGACAAACTTTTCAATACGACATCTAAAAAAAGACGAAAAAAAAAAAACAATATAAGCTTAATAATATACTACGCATAACCTTATAAAATCAGATATATAGAGATTTCACTTATCGATTCTCCTACAAACCATACAGAACCGTAACCTGCGTTGACACAACATACGCTAATAAATTAAGAAAAAATAAACACGAAGATTTATTCTATGCCAATTTAGAAGTTTAAGATCAGGCGCCACAATAAGTGTGTTGCTGACAGCAGTTATGGAGTTTTTGTGTTGCACGTGTTCGTGTAGATAATGAAAAACCAAAATACAAATACTGTTTGATTAGTTGCTCGAATTTGAAGAGAGAATCTGTGCTTTCGACTTTCAATACTAATGTCCAGATTTTTATTTTAGTAGAAATTTATAAAATGTATTGGAGAACTAGAGAGTTTGATCGCTTTTGTACAAAGATTCGTTCTAATTTAGGTCGCCAAAGTGTGTATAAGCCGTGTTTCCTTCTGTCATTTTTTTAACGTGTTTTATTAGTGAATACAACTATGAATAGGGGTGATTTTTTTTAAACACTTAATTCTAAATTAAATGAAAATTTAAAAAAAGAAACGTGTTTTTAAACTTTTAACAAAAACATTTGTGCTATGATATATTTAAATCAATATAATTTTCTAGTTCATAAATATATCATTTTATCATCCCTATAAACCATAAATACTTATCAGCTCTATAAACCCTAAATCTTTCATGTCACTCTCACTTTAAAAATACTTGTTATAAAAGTTACTTTTTTTGATAAAAAGCGTTCTTATAAAAAAACTAATTTTACTTTCAATACACTTTTCGAAATAAATAATTTTTTAAATATAATTACAACTTTTCCAATTTTAGTAAAGAGCTGAGTTTACAGTATCTACCGATTATTGTTACCAACTATTTCTAAATTCAATGTTTAACATATAACTGTGATGACAACGCAAAATAATAAATTATATATTGTTTAATAAAGAAACAAGTAAAAGAAAAAAAAACTATTTATTCGTAAATACAATTCAAATTTAGAGCCCAAAATTATCTGCTTTTAGTTTATTTTACATGATATTTAATTATCACAAGAAATTCGTTAAACATTTGTTTAGTCATTTTAGCCTAGCGAATTTAGCATAATTTCAACAACAGGAATAAGAAATTAAAGTTATTACAAAAACCATAAGGCTATTTCAGACTTAAGAATATTTTTCAGACATCATTGTAATACTACAATATCATTTCCAAGCCACAAAGAAAGCAGAAAGGATTAAATGTATTTTGAATTAAATTCAATATACACCATGTGTGTGATTGTTATATTTGTCGAAGCAAAATAAAACTTTCTTACATTTCCTACAATAGAATTTGTGAGGTATATGAAGGAAATCATTGCAAACTTTAAATAATACCAGTCCAGCTGGGATATTTTTGTTTCTCTTAACTAATAATAGACAAGAATGAATGAAAAAGGAAAATAGTCACATTTAAAGACTCAGTCATAATAAAGTTATTTGGTAAAATAATAAAATATGACTTAACTTTAACCAAAAATGCTAGTTGGTATACAGGTGTAATTACTTCATACATTTAAGCATAATTAAAATAGAAAATATATTATTTTCTTCTAAAACAAATTCTTAAAAAATGCCATTGATGCATTTTTAAAAGCAATAATATTGAACAGAGACAAAATAAATTTTAACATTTGCCACATCAACACCTGCTGTTACAAACAAAATAAACAAAATTATGTTTTATAACCAAAATCATATATTAGGCCAAAAACTCCAAACAGAGTTCAATGCTTTTTTTTTTACACAATTACACTAATAAATAATAATAAATTATGTTTCTTAGGAATATTATTCACTTTGACTAGGAGTTAAACACACTGTTAAAGCAAATATAAAGAGAAACTGAAACAATTACAGGGAATATATAGTGAGAAAAATAAAACATTTAGAAGATTATATTAAAACCAAACTCCCATTTAAATATAAATATCGCTGTTAAATTATTTAAATAAATTGTATTTCCAAATAATAGTGTATAATAAAAAGATCAGTCAATGACTCTAAGTCAGGGTTCCCACTCTTATTTCAAAATAAAAATCAAGGAGTTTTTAAGGACTTTTCAAGGACTCCCCAAAAAACTTTTCAATGATCCTTAATCATAATGCATCGATTACTATACCCATTAAATTGACAAAACATTATAAAAAAAAATTGTGTTCGAAATACCGCTAACACAAGGTGTTATAGCAATTAGAGGAAACCACAGAAGTATTTGGCAGAATTACAAGTGTTTATAAAGAAGCAACCTCTTTTTACTGAATGCTGAAGTGCTATGTTCGTCATTTAGAGGCGACTTCAACAATGTGTTAAGAAATGCCTTCTCGAAATTTGAAGGTAGCGAACTAAAAAAATCAAAGTCTTTTTGACGATTGTTTGTCAAAATCAAGGAGTATTAAAGGGACCTAGAAACTGAAAACCAAAATCAATTTTTAAGGACCCGTGGGAACCCTGTAAGTGCTAATGCTTAAACACACCAGTAATTATTTGATCTGTTGAACAAGATTCATAAAAAATCATTATAATTTCATACATCCATAGTCTGCCCCTCATCCCCCTAATTTTGAGGTATCTTCAGATACCATGCCATCATTTAAATAAAATTTAAATGCCTTCATTTAAATAAAAATACATATTCATAGTCAAGATTAAAAAAAAAGATATTGTTTATAGAACACTGTTATTTTCAATTAAATAAAATATGTTTACAAAATACCTTTACCTTACTATAAGGGTAAACCCTTGTTCAAAAAAATCACAAAATTATTTTGCAAATGTGAAGTTTGTGTCAAAAGTCATCCAGCACTGTACATTTCAAAAAAAAAAAAAAATTGTATGATTTTGATGCATGTTCAATTTGACTTTCACACAATTTTAAAATAAGAAACTAAATAGAAAATAAACACTTTTAAAGACTGTACGAACATGGGTATACTGTTCTTAACAAGCTGCACCAATAAGGAATGATAAAAAAAAAACTTTTACAATATTCACATACATATGCCCAAATATAACTATGGATAAATAAAAATGTTTTTTTAAAGCGTTATTGAAAAAAAATGCTACAAGTAAAATTCAGGAAAACCAAACATAGGATACAAAAAAATATATCCTATTCAAAATTAAAAAATTAATTAAAGGAAATTTTACAAACTTCCTTCTATAAATATTGTTAATATTTATTAAAAATATATAATGTTTTTTTTTAAGAAAAAAATGCAATTAATTCACATAAAACTTAAAATCATTTAAATGAAATGCTTCCATCATAATTAAAAGCGGTTTTTGAATCAGACTCGTAAATTAACATTTAGGTACATTTAACATTTAAAATTGCTAATAATTGTTCGGAAACAATGTTTCAAAAATTGTAAATACATTTTATAAAACATTAAAAAGTATACTTTGATTGTGAACTATATAACCTGTGTAACACACCCAAAAATAATTTGAAACATAGTCTAGAATATATAATATTTCTGTACCTTAAGAGGACTCCCTTGGGATTTCACATCTTGAAAATCGTAATGTTATTCCTATGGAGAATATTCGCAAGTCAATTACCGCAGCAATTTTATTAAAAGGTTCCATGTTTCTTGTATCATTGTAAAGAACGAAAGGAACTAAAAGGCTAAAATTAATTTGTTTTGTGAAAATCACATATTTAGTATTTTTAATAATTTTTAGAAGTTAGTAAAAAATGGAGTAAGCATTAAGTTTGAATAAAAAAAATTATTAAAAATACTAAATACGTGATTTTCACAAAACAAATTAATTTTAGCCTTTTAGTTCCTTTCGTTCTTTACAATGATACAAGTAACTAGTAACCTTTTATTAAAATTGTGGCGGTAATTGACTTGCGAATGTTTTCCATAGGAATAACATTACGATTTTTAAGATGTGGAATTTCAAGGGAGTCCTCTTAATACAAAAAGGGGCCATTGTCACATGGGCCCTTTTGTCTGCTTATGTACAGATTTCTAAGTTTCTTAGGCTTTATGGCTTTATGTTTGAACCATAGAAACAATGCTTAATTTTACTGAACACAAAACATACAGAAATATTGCTTGAAAAATATAAAAATTTTAGAAAAAGAAAAACAATTAGTTTAATCAGAATTAAGTCATAAAATTTGTCTGTGAAATGACACATAGTTTGTTTCAGTCATTATCATTAAAAAAAAACTTTAGCATATGGCATTATTATATGGACATTCACTGTTTTTTTTTTAAATTATTAAAACAAAACATACCAATCATTTTGAAGATCAATTATGTAATTGAATTAAAGTTAAACTTATTTAATCTCGATAAAAAATACACGTTTTGAAGCAATATTTCAGCACAATATTATGTTTAGTAAAATTAAGCAACAGAACAAAAGAAAAAGACAAGTGATAACCTAAACTTGAAGCCTTAAAACGCACATAATTTTCAAACAATTAAAAAATAACACACAATAAAACATAAGAACTTAAGTGATTCTATGAACACAATGTGCATCCTTAAAATATTGCAAACTTATCCGTGAACAATCAACCAAAATATTTGGGTATGAAAATTTAGCGAGTTGTAAAATAATCCCAAGAATATCCTATATTTCAAAAATACCCTCTAATTATATATCAGGGTAGTTATAAATAAAGCTGTGTTTTAAAAATGTTTGAAATATTCAGATGTGACATTTAAAAAGACCATTTATGAAGCAAGGGAATTTTGTTTCTGGAAACGCAGTGGAATATGAACAAATAAATAAATGCTGTACAGCCACAAGAATGTATCATATGGGACATAAAACTGTCAGGATCAAGGGAGGGTAATAAATGCATGCCTTGTTCTATTTTTTTTTTTTTTTTTTGACATACAAAATACCATTTTTTTAAAAGTGCGGACAAATTTCCAATTTTGAACAGCGCAGATCTTTATTTTTTTAAAACAATTTTAAAACGAAACTTTAATTATAAATACCCCATATTTAACACTAATATGTACATTTCTTAAAGCGTACTTACATATTTTATTTATTGAGGAATTCTTTAAACAAATACTAGGCTAAACTTCAAATTTTATTTACAATAGAAATTTAGACCCTACATCCAAATTTATACAAAAGCAACTTTTCAAATAGAAACAATTTCTATACAACACTCCAGGTTTTTTTTGTTGCAACTAATATTTTTCAACCAGGAATGTGTGCCATTCCAGAGCTACCACTCCTAAAATATGTTTCTAAATCTCCCACTTTTCTTATCGAATCTAAGGGTCATAAAATTGGTGCCAGCAGTTTAAGCTTCAAGACATTTTTGCAAAGAATAACAGTTGTTTTAGCCCTAATACTTGTAGTTATGAACACATTTAGCTATTAATCTGGATGCAAAGAGTGAGCATTCTTAGCATCACAAATGCAGTTGCTGAATCAAGAAAGATAAAAACATCAGCCCGACATAAAAAAAGGTGATGTTCAAGTTACTCTTTAGTAACTCCACAAAGTTTTTCAACAAATTATATATGTGTGGTAACCATATATAACACACAAGACCCTATTAGGACAGTAATTTATAGAGAGGAATCCAAGAAATAATTTGATTGAACTTTCTTTACAAATAAGTATTGAGTGATAAGATAAATGCTTTGTGGAAAAATGTGTTTTATTCAATAAATATAAAATGTGCCTTATTTAAAGAGATTAAAAAAGTTTATTGGGCTTTTCAACCTAAGTATAAAACAAAAATACAAGTCTTAATTGCCATCATGAACTTCATCTAACAAAAAAATAGTTAATAAATTAAAAACTGACTAACATAACTGTAGAACTTTAACTTAAATCCTCCACATTTTCATTTCCTACCAAACCCTTCCATTCCTTCAGCACTAGTGGCAACCCTAACCTTCCCTACATGAAAGACAACCAAAACTACACCAAAGGAGCGAGGGGGCAACCAAACAAATGAATCAAATGAAAATGACATGGCCTCAGACAGCAGCAACAATGTCAGAGGCCTCAGACAGTGGTGATTAGTCAGAGGCATCAGGAAAGCGGGAACTAGTCAAAGGACTCGGACAGCAACTAGTCAGAGGCTTCAGACAGTGGCAACTATTAGGAGGCCTCAGACAATAACAACTAGTCAGAGGCCTCGGATAGTGGCGACTAGTCAGAGGCATATGACAACTAGGACTAGCCAAAGGGATCAGGCAGTGACGACTATTCAGAAGCCTCAGACAGTGGTTGCTGTCAGAGTTCTAGACCTGGTGACTTGTCAGAGGCTTCAGACAGCAGCAACCAGTCAGAGGCTTCAGACAGTGGCGACTAGTACGAGTCCCCAGAAAATCGGAAACTAATCAGAATTCTCAGACAGTGACAATTTGTCGGAGGCCTCAGACAATGTTGGTCAGTCAGAGGCTTCAGAAAAGCAGGAACTAGTCAGAGGCTTCAGAATGCGACGACTAGTCAAAAGACCTCAGAAAAAGCGGCGACTATTCTTCATTGTTCCTCAGCCAATCGAAGTCGTCGTCTGAAAGCTCGTCTTCAGATGTCGCGCCACGAGTTGACCTGGTCTCCATGCGACGCGACTTGGCCGGGGGTGAGGTGGATCGAGCTCTTCTCCTCATTGGGCTACCAGGAGGGGTGTTGGCAGGGGAGAGGGCTTTCTGGAGACGCCCCTTGCTTTCTTTCCAGAAGGTGTTCTGTTGGAATGGATTCGTTTATTTATAAGTTTATTGTTATAGTCCGTACTATTACAACACAAGCTTCACTTCCTCTAGCCTCTTGTGAAGCCCCTCCATAAAATAGTGAGATGGCACTCTTTTCATTTCCTCCTACCGTATTTTTGGACAGCAGTTACGATTAACCTCATAGCAGATATTCCAACAAGGAAAGTTTAGAACACCGACGCTTACATCGTTTCCTGGAAAACCTCACAAGGGGGAACGGGAATTCAAGCTTGTGTTGTCAACAAAAGAGCTAAGGCTGCCAATCTCAATTGTTTTGACATCAATAATTGCAAACCATTACAACAGAGTCTGGGATTTCGTGATGAAGGGAAAATGGTTGATACTTGCTCCAACGAATGGTCCTTAGAGTAATAAAATATGCAACATGGACTCTTGTGTGACGAATTGGAAACAATGTTTTGGGAGCACATTTTATTACATTGAGGAGCATTTTTATTTGTAGAAGCAAGTGCCAATTGTTTTTAACTGTATTAACAATTTTCATACTTTAAGATATTTGATGGTAAGCAATCAGTTATGCCCAAACCAGTTGAGTTTTATTGGCAATAATGTGCCAGGCTGTGATTAAGAAAGTAATGCTATCAGCAGAAAGTATTTCAGCTCTTCAATTTTTTTTTTGTTGAGAGATTCGATTTTATATATACCAATATGCATTTCGTACCTTCATATATTTACTCGTTTCAGTATTCTTTGTATATAAGTGAGAGACCACAGAATTTTGCTTTTAAAAATAAACAGCTGAATACAAAAACAAAATTTTTTTGTTTCGATACTAAATTTTACATAATCTATAAACATTTCATAAAACAAAAATTATTCTTAAATAACATTATACAAAAATATGGAGAAATTTTTAGAGTATACTCACTAATCTGCCATCCTTGCCAAACAAATCAAGAAAATTATTTATGAACTCTCTAGACTTTTCTTCCCACTTGTGAAATATTTCATGTCTCTTTCCCTCGAATTTTCCTTTAATCTTATCCATTTTATTCTGGAGAAGAAACTTCTTTTCCTGGAAATAAAAAATATTTTTTTAAATCATATTTTATACAGTGAAAGCAAACAACAAATACACAAAACATAATAAAAATTTACAATCATGAATTAGTACATACATTTAGAAAGGAAAGATTCATCTCTTTTCCTGTGTATCCTCTGTCCAGATTTCTGCGGACATACATGTCATAATCTTTGACGATTCTGGCAACCAAATCTGATGTGGAAACTCCTTCTGTGCGTTCGGTGGCAACAAACATCCCTTTAGCTTTGATGTGCTTGTAGATGTCATTTTGTGAACCCATTGTGTAAGGAATATCATCATGAGCAACAAAGTCAATCTGAAATAATTGAAGATTTAAGGTTATGACTTGAACAAAATAAGAATAAAATAAAAAGAGAACTCTTTTTAAATAACTTAAATATTCCAATTATTATTAATAACTATTGAACTACTTATAGCTCTATAACCTAACTAAGATTTAAATTTCTTTCAAACTTTTAAAATAGAATAAAATATACATTAGTTTCATTTTTTGGCAAAGATACTGAATTGATACCATTTATAGTTCATGAGCTAAATATAAAGACTTTTTCAAAATAAATGGGTTGTCAGATTATTGCAAAACATATACTAAAACTAAACTTTTTTTGTGTGCTAAATGGGCAATTTAAGCAATTTCTTATCTCTGCTGCCTGATAAAAACTGAACAACCACACACTCTTTTCTATTTATCAACATACATCATTCTCATATACAAAAAAAATTCTTTTGTTGCAATAAAAAAATAATATTGGTATTTTAAAATATTTGTTAGTTATGATTACTGGGTTCATACTCTATCTATGATAATGAAAATCAGGAGTTTCAAAGGAATTTTTCAGGAGTGCAGCATTGTAAATTCAGGAGGTAATGAGGAAAACAAATTTGATATGTTTGTTATCGTATTCGTCTAGCGACTTCACTGAAGTTCAAATGATGAAACAGAAGAAAATATTGAAAAGAGTTGTGTGGTGCATTCTGGGACTTTAACTAGCATCACAATGTCGGAACTCTACTTTTACTGCGCAGGGCACCAGTAGACTTATTCTGAATAAAATATGGGAGAAAAACAACAGAGAAAAGAGAAAAACTATTCATATTGATGATTTTTTTTCAGGAGAGGAGAAAAAATATTAGGAGCTAAGGCACAAATTTCAGGAGTTATAAGGGCCTTTAGGGAAAAAATGAATTTCAGGAGGTGCACACACCCTTTAGGAATTTTGATTATTAAAATATAGTCACGTTTTATACTTTTTGTTAATTTTTTAATTTCTAAATTTTATTCAACTGCATTAAATGTAAATCCTATGAAATAAAATATAACTTTATCAAATTTTACATACTTTTTACTATAGCTATTGCCATATATAAAAATCATACAGCTTTGTGGGTTTTTTCTTAGCGTTAGGCGTATTGTCTATAAAAATTGAAGGGTTTTTTTTACAAAAATGATTTTAAAAAAAAATAGAATTATACCTACCTTATTGTCTTCCAAAAACTGGTCATCCAGAATCCAAGGAGCATCTTTCACAACCTCATCAACATATCGACAGTGCCTTACGCCCTCATAGCGCTCATCATCTGTCATGACTGTCTTCCCTTTGTTTTGGTGAGTAAGAAAATCACTGCTCACTGCAAGACAGATTTTAAACTGTCAGAAAATGAGAATTAATAAAGCTCTCTGGAATCTGTATGTGAACAAGTATGGATTGTTTATTGCGCAAGTTATGAATATTTAGTTTTGCTCCAATATTGATGGCATGTTAACCCTTTCAGTCCCAATGACAATTTGGAATAATCATTTTAGATTTTTTTTTCTGGTCGTCTACAGCCATTTATGAATTTATGGCATCAAAAAGCACACCATTCGATTCTTCAAACTTTTTCATATTAGAAAATACTTTTTATTAATCTCAATAGATGTCAGCCCCATTATTTTTTTTAATTTATGATCAGAAACATGATGACGCCAAATGGCATCACTGGGACTGAAAGGTTAAAGATCAATTACAGGCTACGTTCCTACGTAGACTTAAAGAAAAACTTAAACTGTGAGAAGATTAGAGAATTAAAGAGTTTTCTGTAATCTGTATGAAAAGAAATAATTTATTGTGTATGGTTAAGTTATAAAAATCAGCAGTTTTATTACAATATTGACAAAATTTGTCAAGACTTTTATAGATATCTGCATCATGCAAATAGATTGGACTATCATGATGAACTACTTTTTGTAAGTTATGGAGGTTCAAATTAAGTAATCAAAAAGGGAAAATTTAGTCTATGCCTATATCTTTCATTAGTTTCAAGTTTCAAAATAAACTATAAAAAAGTTGTGGTGTTAAAAAAATGCAGATGAAATAATTTATTTTTTGCTTATAACAATAAGAGATTTAAATTATTTTAAGTATAAAACTTAAGTAGGGGAAGAAGAACCTGGGAAGAAGGGAGTTAAAAAAAAAATACCAGCTACAAATAATACAAGCAAAAAATAATAATCAGTTATAATAAAATATGATATTAATGCTTGCAATAAAATAATAGTGTTATAAAGAACTTAATCAGAAGTTTTATTGTTTTGATATGAAATGAAAATAAAAATATTTTATATAAAAAAACATACTTTTTAATTTAAATTTTCCCATTTTATTTTAATTTGGTATGAAAATTGAAATAATGAAATGAGTGATATATAGGTATTTAGATGTTACCTCCTACAATAAGATAAACCACAGGAAATTTTATTGTTTTGATATAAAATGAAACTTAAAATTATATGAAAAAAATTAAACTTTCCCATTTTATTTTACTTTGGTAAGAAAATTGAAATGAGTGATAAATAGGTACATAGATGTTACCTCCTACTATAAGATAAACTACAGGAAAAGCATTTTTTGCTTGCATCAGTGATCGTGCATGTCCTTGGTGAAACAGGTCATAAATTCCATCAGCATATACTCTCACTGGGCGTGGAGCTACAGAAGAAATGTATAAGACAATGAAAATGTAATTATAGAATGTAGCTATATATATTTCAGAGTAAAAATTAAACTTATGTGCATATTTGGCATTGAGGGAAGTGCATAATTATGAACTTAACAAATAAGATAATGATATAGAATTTAGGTAAATGTAATTAGATAATCGTATTCAGACTAAACTAAAAAAATCACACAAGTTATTGTGAAAGGAATAAAATAAACTACATGAGTACTTATCAATAATTTATAGTTATAAACATGTTTGATCATGTATTTTTTTTTTTATTATATAGATATATTGTTAGAAATTGGAAAAAATATATAATTTTTTTTAAATTTGGCAGTCAGATCAAAACCTTTTTCAGTTTGACAAAAACATTGCAAACTACTAAATTTTTATTGTTTTGCAGCATATTAGTTTCTAAATATGGGTTAAAGTTGCTAGAAACATATCGAAAAAACAATTTTAAAAAACATTTATGTGATTTCACAGTTGAACTTTTTATACATTTAAAAATTAAATACTAATATTAAGCACACAAAAAATGCTAGTGTTTAATATATAATACACACATTTAACAAATCAATACACTAACTAAGAACTGATTGTAAAGGCTCTTTGGAGTTGATCTATAGAGGTTTGACAATTTACCTGTTCCACTGGCAGCCATTTCTTTGGTAATTTTGATTGAATAATCACAGTTTGCTCGTGTTTCAATTGCCTCAGGGTCATTATTGAAAGGAGCTGGGCGATACAAAGCCTACAAATGCACAAAATGTAAATGTTGGTTTGCTCTAAGTTTTAAAACAAAATGGAATTATAGTTTTACATACAAAAGCATTGAAAACAATAAATTTAAAAATAAAAAACACCTAGGAAATATAGATCTACATACCAAAATTGTTCCCTAAACATAGGTAAAATTTTTATATCATTGACGTTAGTAAAATTTTTATATCATTGATGTTAGTAAAATTTTTATATCATTGATGTTAGTAAAATTTTTATATCATTGATGTTTTTATAAACAACAAAGCTCAGAATATACATTGTGATTGAAGACTTTATTGTCTGTCGAAAACAAAAAGGCTTCAGACTTTTTTGCTACTACTAATAAGTGTGTATATTGAATATAAGTATATGCATACAAAAAATTATAAATAAAATTACAATAGTTAAGTTATTCTTTAGAAGTAAAGCTATTTTTTTAAAGTGATCCAGTACATAGCAATCACAATAAAAATATACATAAAAAATTTTTGCTGTCTTTTCCTCATGTTTTTTTTTTTTACTTTGTTGCATGGATAATATTGAATTTCTCAACATTTGCAAAAAAAAAAGGACTTTAAGGAAATACTAAGAACTATCAGGAATGCGTTTGAAATTAGACTAATATCCCCCATGATCCATGGGGGATATTATATCCATCCCCATGACCATGGGTCAAATAAATTATGTTACCATAGTTTCAGGCTATATAAACCTCCCAAAAGTCCTTCCCATTTCAGGTGAATTAAAGCTACGTGAAACTTAAGAGTGAAATAGCTACATACAACTGAAATAAGTTTAAAAATTTGCTTACGGATGTTGAGGGTCTGCTAGCATAAGATTCATCTACAGAAGAAGTCGAAGGTTTACTAGCATGTCCGTTCTTCTGTTCAATTGCATAAGCACTGCTGAAATTTTCTAAACTTGCTTCATTTCGGGTCCTTTTGCGACTTCTGCTGTGCTTGGTTAAGTTATTTGTTCTATTGGAAAAGAAATATATTATAAATAGAAAGTAAGTAGAAGGGAAAAAAATGAAAGTAAAAATACCCTAATATTTTTAAAAACTTACATCTAAGTTGTATGCAAATATTTATTTCAAATAATTACACCTACCAGATTTGTAAAACACAGATTAATAATGGGTGTAGTTAAATTGCACACACATTTTATATATTTTACTATTATTAAAAAAACAAAGATAAAAAAGAATAGTTTTATGCACAACGTAATTAATAGTAAAAGCTAAAAGACATTTATTAAATTTAATTGTCTTTCCTATAACTTGCATTCGATAAAAAATTATATATAGTGTTTAGTTTACAAAATTCATATTATCAGCAAAATAATCTGAAAATATATATAACAATATTTTAAAGCTCCATTTAAGTTAAATTTTCAAATATTATGTGACAAGTGTTGTGACTTCCATAGATCTATTTATCCCAGGATAAGAAAAAAAAGTTATTTGAAAATATACTAAAAAAATATGTAAAAAAAAAGATTACTTAACACTTAAAAAACACAAATAGTTATAAATAAACGAATTACACTTTATAATTTGTTTTGTAGAAAGAACACATAATATTAAATTTCAGAAAACTAGAGGCACGCCTTAGCCACCTCTCTAGTGATTGAAAAGTAAAACATCACTTACATATATTCTAAATCCGCAGCAGAAAGTCCTGCTTGCTCTTCCATTTCTGTGGTATCCATTTGGGCTTTTAAAAAACCTGAAAATTAACTTTAATAAGTCTTGACAAATAATAATGGCATTTGTTATAAAATATTATAAAAAGCAAAAATAAGTCGAACCACTTCAAAGGAATGGTAGGAGGGAGTATTGGGTTGTTTAAGATGACGTAAGTTACAAGTTTTCACTGCGCTCCAACAATTTCATTGGTTGTTTCAGTTTTACTTTCAAAATGCATTCAGTGCTTTTATATTTAGAACTTTTCATGTTTATTTAGCATACATTTTAAATTAAGTATTTTTTATTGTATTTAGATAAAACTATTCTACAGATTACAATACAATAAATTGCATAACATTAAAAAAAACTGGACGAAACGAACAATATGCGAAAATATAATCAAAAGAAAAAGCTATGAAAACTGTCCAAAATTATTTTACGATTACAATATTTTTTTAATCTTAAATTGAAATAATAAGATCAGACTATTGTTGAAACAAATTTCATTCCAGAAGGGCCAAGATTGAAAACAATACCCCTGGAACTGTTACCACTCAAGTCATAAAACATGTCCACTGAAATCTATGATATACAGAAGTTGTTGATACAATTAAGAATGCACAATTAGCTGTGTTTTAATTATTCTCTTAAGACCCGAGCAAAATCCAACACATATATTCTTAATATTCTAAACATACTTTTCAAACAAATATATGCTAAAACGTATGTTTTTCAAAATTATGTTCAATAGTTACTTAAGGACATAACTCTAAAAATACAATTTTTTTTTGCTATAAATGCAACAAAAAAGAAAGTATCACTTATGTGTGGTTAACACAAATGCCTTTAAAATTAGCTACAAAAAGAACTTTTTCAAAAGTTTGAAAACAAATTTTTTAAATAATTTTTAAAAGAACTCTAATATTGTATTGATCCCGGTTTAACTTCATTTTTTTTATAAAAAATAAATAAATAACACCTGCAATCAAAGGCTGAAAACTGATATTTGGATCTTCTTCTATAGGAGTAGGTCAATTTTGTAATTGTTTGTGGGGAAGTTTTAATAAATGTCCCCAAATGGGAACGTCAGGTCGCAAGAGGTTATATGAAAGTTCTTGATTTCCATAAAATGTCCAGTATCTATTCTTAAGATTAAAACATAGGTCTCGTTTGCGAATTGAATGCTTTTATGCAGTGAGGATGTTATATACCAATCACACTATGATAGTTTTAATCTTTTCTTCATATTTTAAAGTTAATCAGAATCCTTCAATGAATTTGACATTGGGTACATCACAAAATTGAAATGAGTTTAAAAATTCAAATTAGAAGTAAGCTATATATTGTCCCTATCTCATAAAAGATCCCCAGCTTTCAACAGAATATCCTTCTTTGACACTCTCATATAGGAATATGTCATAAAATGTACTGGTAAATCATAATTTAAAACATTTTCACACTTCCTAACGAAGTAGATGTTCGTCTCAAAACTGCTGAATCACTTTCTTTTGAAACCGAACAAAACCTTTGAAAGTAAAATATGCGAAACATATTACAGTTACTAACAACTTTCAAAACAATTTCAAACACGACCATAGATAAGATTTTTGATGGAGAATATTTAATACATACCGATTGCGGCCAAAAAAAATTATCGAAAGAAACTCTCGCTCGTTGTAACTTGAATCATTCGAGAGATGATATGACAGAGTCTTAAGGTCATTCTTGCCATCAAGATTGCTCAAAATATCTTATCTTTAGTCTAACTCATCCCCAATACTAAGCTATTTACTCATTGAGACGACTATTTGTGAGAGAGGTCATAGTTCCGACAAAGTACTAAGGCAACACATTTCAAAACAAAAAGATTTTATCAATATATCTATGAAAGGAATCAAAAATATAGTGCAATACTTAGGCTACGTAATGTATATTCATATCCGGTTAAACAGGGATGTGTTATTTATAATAGTCCAGATTAAAAATTACTTGGAGAAACAGAAATTTTCTCACCTTTTATGCTGAAAAATCTCCTTTTAAATCAAAACTCAAAAAGTGATGTGTAAAAGCAAAAGGAAAACATTTGTGTCGTCAGATGGTCACGTGGTATAATAATAATAAAAAAGAACTGAAATGGAAAATTCTTAAAAGAAAAATATTGAAATGAAGGCTTAAATTAATAAACTTGAAAGTTCTTTTAATTTCCACGTTTATTTTTTTTAAACGACTATTTGTCTCAGATAAATATGAGATATATTGTTCGGTTTGCTTATTAAACAGGAATGAACAGGCTATTTGAGACAGCTCTGGAAAAGAAAAAGAAACATCTTAAAGAAAACATAAGAGCTGTAAAATTAAATGACTTGAGATAAATCAAAAATATAAACCTATTCGATGAAAGAAAATAATTCATAAATGTTATAGTTTCGGTTTTCCGTTTTGTAATCAGGCGATAGTATTAAAGAGAGAGAGAATTGGCTTGTTTTAGATGACGTACCTTCAAGCTTTCAATTTTTCGTTTCCTTCGCTCTGTTTTCATGTGACATTGCCTCATCAATCGGCTCGAGAAGTACTGCATAGTTAGGAAAGGGTTCAAATTATTCCCCCCAAAAATGTATTCTCCCCTAATAGCGAAAAAAGCAAATTCATTTATGACTACATTTTCGCATTACAAGACTATTAAATTAAAAATTTAAATCGCGATTAACATAATTTTTCTTTAAATTAATGAAACATCAAGCTTTATTAGAGACAATGTAGTACGTCAGGTGTTCAGCCTTATGTTGGAACTTGTAACCATAGAGCTTGTAACTAGCTGATTTCACACAACGTATTAGTTCTTTCTGGTTTTCATTGCGATTTTTCCTTCGAATCGTGATTATGCTCAGTTGTCAGTTCCCCCACATCATTGATTCAGCAATCAAAGCTTAATAAATAATTTATTTTCATTCAGCATTTCTGTTGCCTCACAAGATCTGAATGCTGCGCATTGATTGTACACATTAAATAATCGCATAATTTAGGACTCTTTATAGTTTGTAGGACAAAACACATAATGTAGATTGGTTTTTCGGAATACAACTGTGCCGATCAATGAATTCATTCCATTGATCGGCATTGTATGATTAAAACTTTATTAAAAAACTAGAAGATATATAAATTCCAACAAAGTAAAAAAGGTAAAACAGTAAAAAAAAAATAAGATAAATATTTGAGAATGAAATCGTGCAACTTTTTTTTAAGGCGGCTATATTCTTATACGTCTATCGAACTAAAGTTTTGTACACAACAAATACCACCGAGTGCCCTTGCCACGTGTACTGCAAGGTAAATAACTTGTCAACTTCATTTAAAGAAAGAATAGTATAATTTGGAATCTATCCAAGTAGTTGCATTCTATGCAAATGAACTTTTATTTGCGTAGTTTGGATATTTTCCAACCTTAGAATTTAGCAAAACAAACCTTGATACGCTTTTTTTTTATATGTTAGTAATTCAAATAGCTCATCGTAATTGTTCTAAGCAGAAAATATCTCCACTTGATTAATTTCAAGGACGAAAACATAAAAGAATACGGAGTTTTTTTAAATGAGATTTTACTTAATTTTTTTAAAATCTGTTTTATATAAAGGCCCTCGCCAGATAAGACGGTGAAAAATGCCCCCACTCCAATCGGGCTAATTTTTTTTCTGAATATACCTCATAGTATGGACAACTTCTCAGCCAAATTTCAGCTCTAAAATAGGACGCGTTTTTGAGTAAAAAATAAAAGTTTTTTTATTTTTAAATTGAATTTTCTCTGAATCTATTTGATAATATCCAAAAAACTGCTCATAAGTTTTTAGATATCATTGAGTAGTATTCTCAGAAAAATCCGCTCATAAATCTGATCGAGGGATCATTGTAAAAAATGCGATTTTTTTTTTCAAAATTTTTTTTTTATGCCAAAATCGTTATTCACACCTTAAATTTTTGTCTCTACATGTTTCTCTAACATCAATCTACAATATATATTTTTTTCAGATTTTTAAAAACATTGGACGATAGTTAAAAAAAATAAAATATCCTTAAAACCTGATTTTTTGCACTAAAATCCTTTAGAACAGTCACATAATTTTTTTCTACATCATCCTCTTGTCTCAGTTTACAATATATGTATATATATTTTCATATATTTTTGAAAATGTTAGGCAATTGTAAAAAATATTTAATTTGATTTTAAATCAATTTTTTTAACTCTTATTATCTGTATTTGGAATAAGTAACGTTATTAATAACATTTTATTTTTACTATACAGTTGAAATAAACTTGCTAAAAGGGAAAAAATAAACTGAATCAAAATTAACTTTCATCCATTGCAGGGCTCCTCAACATATTCTACCGTATATTTCAATACTTCGCTCTTCCCCTCAGATGAACCTATATAGACACGCTTGTCATCTTAGAAATGGTCCCCCAAAGGATATCAAGAGATTCGATTAAATAATTCGTCAAATACTCATCCGAATGCAACAAAAACTTAGATTTAGGGGTTTTCGAGGGTTCTAAACATTTCTAGGTTATTAAATATGGGTGTTGCTATTGGAAATTTTAAAGTTAGTAACATTTTTAATTTGAAGACGGCCCCTTTTGCAAATTTTGTGTCATGCGATTAACTCAGAATATTTTATTTTCATAAAGTCAAAAAGGTTCGATTCCTTAGGATGACTAACGTACGAAATAATCACTAGTGGGTACTTTTTTTTGGTCCACAGCTGTACCAGTTTGAATTTCCCCGCTTATGTTAGGGATGTCATCTGCCGAGTAAGGTCCTCAACTTGCGTGATAATTATTTACTTTAGGTTTATCCACCTGTTAAGTCTCCAAAAGTTTTCAGTAGCGTCTAATACGATTTACGTCAATCACTGTGCTATTATTGTAAATGTTTATACAAAAATACTTATTGTCTATCCGGTTATTGTTATCATTGTTGTGGTCACCATTAATGTTAGTGCTACTATTTTAAGAAGAATAATAACCTATATATCGCAATCACTATGTCTTCTAAGCATGTTAAATGTGCCGGATGTAAGAAATGGATTTATTCTGTTCAGAAGATGAAAAAAAATTACAGATGCTGATGAAGTGATTTTCTTCTCAAAAAATATCGATACTTCATTGAACATCAATGACATTATTTGTAAAAAGTGTCGATCACATGCTTATTATAAACGAAGAAAAATCGATCGCTCTTTGGATCAAGACGAAGTAAGTGATTCTGAAACAATTAGACCCGACATGTTCTATTGGTTTAAAAGAAGATTCGAATGATAGTAATGAGGTTGAGCATGTAGAGTTACCAATACCGAGGACTGTTTCAACACATAAATATTGCTGTGTCTGTTATAGTAAAGATACTTTAACTCAAGTTCCTCAAGAAGCACAGTTGCAGTCGTATATTAAACGTAACATTTATATTCCAGCTGGCAACCGATGTTGTCGAAGCCATTTAATAAAAAAACGATTATATGATGAAGACTTAAATAGATTAAAAGTCTTCTCAAATTATTCGTCTATGACAACTCATGAAATACAGAATATACTTAACAGCGTGACATCAGAATGCAATGAAACTGTTTTGGATAAATGTGAAAACCAAAGGCTTTCTGAAGATCAAATTAAAATATACACTGGCTTGAGTTGGGATAATATAACGAAATTGCGTGATATGATGGTGTCGATGAGAAAAAGTTCTTCTCGGACGGTTGTACAAGCGCTAATTGTGTTTCTAATAAAACTAAGAACAGGATGCTCAAATAAACTGATTGCTTCCATACTGCAGCTCAGTAATGAACAACTAGTGTCCTCCTACTCAGATTCAATAGTACAGCTGTGGAAATAAAAAAGTACCCACTTGAGGTTATTTCCTCCGTTATTCATCCTAAATAATCGGACCTTTTTGACATTGTGATCAATTAACATTCTGAGTTAATTGCATGACACAAAATTTGCATAAGGGGCCATCTTCATATTAAAAATGTTATTAACTTTAAAATTTCCAATGGCAACGCCCCTTTTTGAATCCATATTTTAAATCTCTGACCTATGTTAATACGAAATGCCAAATTTTGTTAGTTTTTAAGCATTATTAGAGGAGTTAGAGACGTGCAAAGTTTAGGTCCCATAATGTTAAATGAGTTGCACAGAAAAAACTATCCCAATCTATAAATAATTAAGATAATGAAACGAATTTTTTACTGAAAAGAAATTATAATAACCCAAACAAAATGCATTCAATATTGGGGTATTTAAAACAATTTTTATCTTTTTAAATAATTATTATATTGATATTTTAAAAAAATATGAATGGAAACCCCTTAATATTTTTAAAGAAATAAATTTAAGACTAGAAGTTTAAGCGAAATCCCAATTTTTAAAAATGTTTATTCATAATTTGCTGAGTAAATCACAAAATACTTTATAATTACCCTTTAGGGGACTGTGTATAAGATTACGTGTGTAATTGATAAATAAAGACGGCTTTGCATGCATGCTTGCTTGTCATTTTAGAGGTGGACCCCAAAAGGTCCACAAGTGATTCGATTGAATAACTCGTCAAATATTCATCCAAATGTAACAAAAACTTAGATTTAAGGGTTTTCAAGAGTGCTTAACATTTCCAAGTTATTAAAATTGGGTGCTGCTATTGGAAATTTCAAAGATCGTAATATTTTTAATATGAAGACGGCCCCTTATGCAAATTTTGTATCGTGCAATTAACTCAGAATGTTAATTGTACACAATCTCAAAAAGGTCCGATTCAATAAGGTGACTAACGGATGAAATAACCTCAAGTGGGTACTTTTTTATTTCCACAGCTGTACATTCATTTGAGAAAGATATTCTTCCTGTACATTTTGGATTATCTTCTGTTAGCCGAGAGATACTGATTAATAATCATACCACAGAAATAGCCAAGAAACTGTATAATGCGTATGATAAATTGATGTTGATATGTGACGGTACGTATGCACGACATCAAAAGAGTACAAACAATGAATATCAACGGATATCTTATTCTGGTCAGAAAAAAACTCACCTGTGTAAGCCTTTTACTATTTGTACTACTGATGGATTTGTCGTTGATATGTTGGGTCCTTTTCTTGCAAATGAAAATGATGCTCAGATAATGAGACATATTATTGACGACCCAAATGTTTTACTGTGTCAGCTAATGAGGCCCGGAGACATTTTCATTTTGGATCGTGGATTTCGAGACGTCAAGGAATATTTAGAATCTAAACAGTTTACAGTACTAATGCCGGCTCTGAAAGGCAAGCAAAAACAACTCACTACTCAGGAATCTAATGATTCTCGCTTTGTGACGAAGTTGAGATGGGCAGTTGAATCGGTTCATGGCATGATAAAACAGAAAAATGCCCTTTTAGATCATATTTTTGATAATAAAATGATTCCGAAGATCGGACCATATTATCGCACAGCGGCTTTTCTACATAATCAGTTTAGCAAACGGCTGGTTTCTGATGTTGGTATGACCGATGACATTCTGCAGAGAATGATTGAGCGGAAAAATACTGAGAATACTTTGGCTGATGAAGTTGAATCAAGAGGATGGTTTCGAAAAAAACTTCCTTTTGAAGATATTTCGGACACTGACGTACTTGATTTTCCAGAGCTAACAGAAAACCAACTGAAAATATTGTTCACCGGCACTTACCAATACTGTCAAGCGATATCTTATCTAGCTGAAGTCATTGATGAAGATGGTCATTTGAATTTGAAATTCGTGAAAGGAAAATCAAATATTTTAAAAATGCAAGTACAATCACGCCACATGAACAGAAAAATATATCGATGTTTCATTGAATACGTGCGAAACAGTATAGGAGTTTCAGGAATAAAACGTTACTTTTGCGAGTGTGCAAATGGTCGCAGAACAGTTGGGTGCTGCTCTCATATTGCTGCAATTATTTATCACTTATCATATGGCCGATACCTGTCGAAAATTCCTAGACCTGCAGAAAAATTAAGCCACTTATTCAGCACAGAAAGCATTACCTCTGTAGTTCATGAAGACAGTGATGAAGATAATTAATTCGTTGTTGATTTGTTGTTCTTGTCAAATAACGTTTAAAATTTTTTTAAAATGTTAAAAAATGTATAAAATAAACGTTGACTATTAATAAATATTTGCTTGAAAAATAAAAAAAAATAACATAAGAGTTAAGAGTTAGTACAGCTGTGGAAAAAAAAGTACCCACTTGTGATTATTTCGGCTGTTAGATATCCTAAGTAATCGAACCTTTTTGACTTTATGAAAATATAATATTCTGAGTTAATCGCATGACACAAAATTTGCAAAAGGGGCCGTCTTCAAATTAAAAATGTTACTAACTTTAAAATTTCCAATAGCAACACCCATATTTAATAACCTAGAAATGTTAAGAACCCTCGAAAACCCCTAAATCTAAGTTTTTGTTACATTCGGATGAGTATTTGACGAATTATTTAATCGAATCTCTTGATATCCTTTGGGGGACCATTTCTAAGATGACAAGCGTGTCTATAGGTTCATCTGAGGGGAAGAGCAAAGTATTGAAATATACGGTAGAATATGTTGAGGAGCCCTGCAATGGATGAAAGTTAATTTTGATTCAGTTTATTTTTTCCCTTTTAGCAAGTTTATTTCAACTGTATAGTAAAAATAAAATGTTATTAATTACGTTACTTATTCCAAATACAGATAATAAGAGTTAAAAAAATTTATTTAAAATCAAATTAAATATTTTTTACAATTGCCTAACATTTTCAAAAATATATGAAAAAATATATACATATATTGTAAACTGAGATAAGAGGATGATGTAGAAAAAAATTATGTGACTGTACTAAAGGATTTTAGTGCAAAAAATCAGGTTTTAAGGATATTTTATTTTTTTTAACTATCGTCCAATGTTTTTAAAAATCTGAAAAAAATATATATTGTAGATTGATGTTAGAGAAACATGTAGAGACAAAAATTTAAGGTGTGAATAACGATTTTGGCATAAAAAAAATTTTTTGAAAAAAAAAATCGCATTTTTTACAATGATCCCTCGATCAGATTTATGAGCGGATTTTTCTGAGAATACTACTCAATGATATCTAAAAACTTATGAGCAGTTTTTTGGATATTATCAAATAGATGCAGAGAAAATTCAATTTAAAAATAAAAAACTTTTATTTTTTACTCAAAAACGCGTCCTATTTTAGAGCTGAAACTTGGCTGAGAAGTTGTCCATACTATGAGGTATATTCAGAAAAAAAATTAGCCCGATTGGAGTGGGGGCATTTTTCACCGTCTTATCTGGCGAGGGCCTTTATAAAATTCTTTATTTTAAATAACTATAGTAATAGTGGAGTTCCATAGCATCCAAAAGAATTTTTTCACTGATGTTGCACAATTAAAAAAACTTTTTACTTTCATTTACCTAATACGAAATGATAAAATATAAGGTAATGAGGGTATTTCGATGGATGGAATGGAAAATTCGATGAATGGAATCCGAAAAATGGAGATATTGTGTTTCCTAAACGTTTTGGAGGGTGCTGATTCTGAAAAGGTGGTTTGTGAACATTGGTTCGTCAACCACTCTACAGCTTGAGCTAAAATAGCCATTTCCTTCAAATTTGGTACACAAGTTCTTATTACCTAATGGGCGTCGGCGTCATAATAAGATTTTCAAGAAAATCGTGCATGCGCAAAGGTTATCTTATATTTTAAGCTATATTACTGAATAACGAAAACTTTCTTGTTAGTACAAATCTGTACCCAAAGTCTGGTATCGGTTATTGAGTGGTTTCAAAGATTTTTTTTATTTCAATTGCCTGCAACAATCTCCGAAAATAGATTGTACTACTTTACACTTAAACAAGTAGCGCACAAGAAGTTCTAAACTTCTAAAGGGTTCGGAATAACTTACTTTTCTCTTACTTTTATGGTTTCTGAAGTTCTTAGTTCGATTATATAGACATACGATAACTAGGTATAAAATACAGGCATCTGATGTCATACCTTGTTGACAAAAAAAAAAAAAAAATGAAATCGAGCTGTTAGAACGGAAGTAAAAGTGTCATACTTTAAAAGTTGTACGAATGGAAACCGTCACGATGTCAATACCCACTTTTTATTTTCTTGATTATGTGGGATTATAAAAAGTAAAGTTGGCTAACCAACATATTAGCAACGATAATAATCATGAATACGAGTTACTTTCTATATAAAAACCGACCTTAAGTTTGCAGTATACAAATGTTCTACGAGAAAGAGGGTAAATAGTTCTCATTTTTGAGTGCGAGAATCGAATACAAAAAGGTATTTCACATTCAATAAACAAATTTATTTGTTATTTCAAAACATACATTTATTATTTTTATTAGTTTAGCTTCAGTTAGAGTATTATTTTAATTGGTTTTTTCCTTCGATTTTGACGTAACAGGGCGCGCGAATATCAGGGTCAAATTATCAAGCAATCGGAGCAGGCGAAGCTTCGGCGCCAGCCGCGTTGTTTACGCAAATTCCTCCGCTTAGTACATTTCTCTGCTGCAAACTTAAGGTCGGTTTTGGTATAGTACATCATTGTAAATAAATTTAGTGAAACAAATAAGGTTGTGCATTTAGTTATATTATCTTGATATTTTAAGCAACATTGTTAAAAGATTTTTTCCGATTTTTCATATAATATCTTCTAAAAATTAACTAAATCTATTTTTGGGATTGTAAAGATAGTTGAAAAACGTTATAACAATTACATTCTGAACTTAAATCAGCATAAAAGGTCCTCTTAAAAATAATGCGTACATCTGTAAAGTCAGGACATTTATTTGACTTTTCAAACGCCTTTACTTATTGGCTACAAGAGAAAAACATCATATCGATAAAAGTTAAAGGTATAAGAGCATCCATTTTATCAAATCAAATTAGGAAGCTCCCTGATACATTAGATAAGATGATACTTAAAAATATATCACATAAAGCGCACCTCGTTAAGAGTTCGAAAACATTATTATTTAGGTTTCCTCGTTTCTTCTAACCTTGGCAATTTTTAAGGCTCACTAGTTTCTACTTTATAAGAGCTTCTTATTATATCGTTATTCATTACCATATACAATATACCATGATTATTAATTCAAACACTGTAAACGTAATTAATTTCTACATATTCTTATACACATATACGCGAACACTAACATTTTTAATAATGTGTAGATAATCTGGAATTATACTTATTAACAACAAGTAGGTTGTGTAAACAAAATACGAAAACATAAAAATAATAAAAATCATATTCTCGAAAATGGTATTATATGAACTTGGATATCCCAGGATTGATAATAATTTATTCGTTTTATGCACACGATTTAAAAAAAAAATAGTTTCTTGATAAAATTTATGAGCAATTAAACAAATGCACCTCTATGAAATTTTATCGACATGGAGTATTTTCCAGAATTGAAAACTTTTATACATTTTAGAAGTGTAGAATTTTATCACTTACTCCAGCTGAACCAATTTCGAACGTTATCCATGTGAAAAGTCCGGAAGAATGAAAAGGTAGAAGGTTGAACTTCATTTTTTATTGGTAAAAAAGATTAAGTAAAGGTCTTGAAAAGCCAATAACAAGTAAAGTCTATCTGTGACGGGAATTAACTGCTTCTGATCAAACGAAGAATATGATGAATGGATATGGATTCGATACCGAATTGCGATTTTGTTTTTGTGAAAGCTGTAAAAACGTATATGGATTCAGCGTGTTGTACCAGAGACTTGTGCACATTAATTCCGGTCGTAATATAGTGTTCCCAAATGACCTGGTGAGTGGTGTCTATTCGGGTGACCTGATGTCTATTTGAATGCCAAATAAATTTAAGGACCATATTTTTTCCTATTTGAATTTTTATTGATAATAAATTGCCGTTGCATTACAGTTGACAGAAAATTTGTAACAATTTTTTTCAAATTTTAATTTTATTAGTGTAATATTGACTGTTATTAACACATTTAATCAGACTCTATAATAAAAAGTTAGTTACACCTCGTCAAAAGGAGTAATTTCTCTTAAAATTAACCTCAAATACCTGGAATCATTACTCCACCAACAATGACAAAATGACTCCACTATTAACGGAACATATTTTTGATATGAAACATCTAAATATTAACGCAATTGAGTAAAGACGTGTGGAAAAAATTTGGAGTTTTAAAACAATAATGGGGAACATTCATGTGATGTCACGCTGTTTATTGTCCTACAGCTCCCGAGCCACGTGCTAATGTTACCTGCACAGCTCTCAAACCACGTGCTAATGTTATCCTACTGCTCAAGCCTGTCTAACCGCTTGTTTTCCCACAGCGATTTGGAATTGAAGCTCAGGTGGATATGGCTGTGAATGTCCCCCATTCGAAATATCTTCCACTAGAATGGGTCTGTTTAACTTGTTGAGCGGCAACAGTTACACATGAATGATAATAGGATCTCGCTTGCCACTTGGTTAATCGATGTAGTGGGATACATTGTTAAACCGTCAATTATCGAAGCCTCCAATGAAATCCAGAAATAATTTTCCCTCATGATACCCATTGCGAAAAGTCTCTTTAGGGGATTAGGGGCTTTAGTCATCGTAAACATCATCTGGTTCGGGCTGAAATTTTCAAGCACTTCCTTAACGATTCCAAAATTTAAAAGTTTTCTCGTTAGAATGAAATATTGTTCTACTGATCTATTTTAATAAAATTGACCTGGAAGGCTTAGGTTTTAACTTAAATAGTCGAACCAGAGGACGTGGTCAAAATTAAAAAAAAAATTAAAAAAAATCCTGCTTCAAAAAGGAGGTAAGAGAAAACCTTGGAATGCAGATAACGTTGTTAAAGTGGAGAGGTCGAAGAATTCTAGATGAATCTTGATTGTTATGGGAGGCTAGTAATATAGGGAATTAGAAATGTTTTAGACTAACCTTGTTGGGACTCTTGCCTGTTTGTCGTCGTTAATTTTTGTTTTTGTATTAACCAAACCAAACTCCTGTACTTACAATTTTGACACTATCTGAATATCCGGAATCAGGATTATATCAACTAAACTTAAGCATATTTATAATTCGCAAATTGTTTTGTTTTCATTTTTTCGACTTGTCAGATTTTTTTCTGTATGTTTTATGTTTCTGATGTTGTTCTCACAAGTTTTAACGTGACAAACTGTTAATTACAGTAAATTAACAAACGAGTTTGTTATTTTTTTCCATGCAGATCTTTAAAGTATACAGTTAAGATTCTTATTCATCATGGATGATCCAAGTTATAAATTGGAAAAGGTACAGAAAAACCATTTTAGTATCTTTCTATCGAAAGTATTATTACAAAATTAAAGTCCTAGTTATAGAATCGGTTAGCAACTCAACTGAATAACAACTTGCAAAATTCAAGTATAGTTTCTTGACTTCGTGGGCGTATACCGATCACTGAAAGCTAATATTTGTGGAGCTCAATAAAAAAAAATACTTAGTATAAATTAAGTTATGGGTACAACTTTTGTTTTCACTGTTCTGCCTGAGAAATTAAGATTTTCTGCCGAATCGCGTCGAAAAAATTCGGATCTGGCAATCCCTTTCTTCCATAGTTTTGTTTACTTCAAAAGCTTTTTTTCACAATCATAAAGTAAAAATTAGCAACAAAAACCCATTGAAATCAAGGAAGAAGACTGTTTAGGTTTTGCTACGTAAAATTTTAGGCGCTTCCCCCGCGATGAGTTACAAAAGTTGGCAAGTTCTTAAAGTAAACTAGATATATAAGTTTTTCTGGCAACCATGTATACTAATCAAAGGAAGGGGGTGTTGAACTGACATTGCGTGCATACCAAAACTAGTAAAGATCAGTTTTATGATTACCATAAAAAAATTGCAAGCCACAGCATCATTCAGAAAACACGGCTTTCAAAATGTTGCCAAGCTCGAAAAGTAGCAGGGCAGGCAACTAGGATTTGACCGTATTGCTATTTTATGGCAAATCTTAATATTTTCTGTCGTAAGAGATGGATCACCTTTACTGTACGGTAACTATTGGCACAATTTTCAGATTGGGCGATAAATAGTTTTTTGTGGCAACCTGTCTGACTACGACCTAAACCCATAACGGTCAGAGAGGGTTGCCGGAAAACGTCTTCGCGAAGATAGCATGCTGTCAAAAATCGCCAGAATACAGACTTTTGGCGCGATTTTGGAAAGTTCGCCAATAGTTACCGTACAGTAAATTTCTACCGTAAGAGATTATTCCACAGCTGAACCTATCTTTTTTTTTCTCTACTATCTGAAGGAAACCAACAGCCTCAATCTGTTGAAGCAGAAAGTGGACAAGAGCAGTGTCCTTTGCAAAGACATGTGCTCCATATTGACATCTTTTGACGAACACCTGATGAAACTGGAGCAGACCATTTTGCCCGTTTACTTGGAAACAGGGAACTTACAGCGGAGACAAGAGAGTATCCTTTACATCCATATAATTTAATGAAAAATAATCTGTCTATAAATAATATTGGTACAGCTATGACACAATACAAATACAAAAATTGTCGACCAACAACAGGCCAGAGGCCCAGCAAGGTTGGTCCAAAATAAATCTAATTCCTTACCAGTTTCCAATAGTTATCGAGATTCTTCTTAAAATCTTCCACTCTCTTCGAATACACAACATATTCTGGTAAAGCATTCCACTCATTGACGACTCTATTGTAAAAATAATGTTTTCTAACCTCCCTTTCTAAAGCATGATTTATTCAACTTCTGACCATGCCCTCTGGTCCGGCTATTTAAGGTAAAACCTAAGCCCTCCATGTCTCCCTGTTTAATGAACTTGAACAACTGAATTAAATCACCCCTTGTTCTCCTATTTTCCAGGGAATACATGTTTAACGATCTTAATCTATTAACATAATCAATACCCGATAAACCCTTAATCATTTTTGTAGCCCTATGTTGAACCTTTTCAAGCATTTCAATATCTTTTCTGAGAAAGGGGGACCAAAACTGAACAGCAATGATGACTGATGGGTTGCTATGCCTAACAAGTGCACCATTGGTACCAGGGTAATTGTCCCGCTAACGCGTTTCTCTGTCCTTTTGGTGAAGCAGACAGAAACAAACTACGATAACACGATTTCTTAGTGGCCACTGGCCACCTCAGAACATTGACAAAAACCAACAAAGAAAAGGATTTCCCAAATTGTACCAAGTGCTGCAAAGGCCAAGCCACTCCGTAGCACATCCTTGAGTGCTTGGGACTCGATAGAGATGATCATCTGGAGCGACCATTATTGGTTATTGATTTTTTGAGAGTGCAATATCATAGACCTGGTCTAGCTCTGCTAGGCAACAGGGATCAGCAACAACAACAACATGCCTAATAAGTTTTAAGACATATGTATACCAAAACCGAGCTTAAGTTTGCAGCAGAGAAATGTACTGAGCGGAGGAAACTTGGTAAACAACCCGGCTGGCGCTGCAAAATCCCGTACTCTGATTGGCTGCTCCTTTCGACCCTGATATTCGTGCGCCCTGTTACGTCAAAATCGAAGGAAAAAAATAATTAAAATAACTTTCTAACTGAAGCTTAACTAATAAAAATAATAAATTTATGTCTTGAAATAACAAATAAATTTGTTTATTGAATGTGAAATACCTTTTTGTATTCGATTCTCGCACTAAAAAATGAGAACTATTTACACTTTTTCTCGTAGAACATTTGTATACTGCAAACTTAAGGTCGGTTTAGGTATAGTGGAATGTTGACCACTTTTAAACATTTTTGTTGCCTGGCAACGCAACCCCAAATGCCAAATTGAGACCGATCATTATATCAAAGCTCAAATATGTGTTAAAGGGAATGAATGGGTTAAATCTATTGTAGCTTAAAGTCCTGACTCAGTATAAGCTATGAGGTTAAGTTTTTATGTACTAGTTTTAACTTCCTAGCTTTCAACTCAAATTTTGGTTAATATAAAATGTTTTAGAACGCAATTCAAAACGTTTCAAACCAATTTTAAATCTTTTTGTGGGTTTTTTACAAGCCATTCTTATATTAAAGACTGAATATCAAAATTTTATTTTATAATAATACGCTAAATTAATGTTATATTTATGTGTAAAACTTTCAAGAAGTGCAAGACCTACTTTTCAATATGGAATTGCTTCCTTAAATTATTTTATAGATATTGATAAAATATTGGATCGTTTGGATTATGTTATTCACTATTATAACATTTCAAAAGAAGTAGAATCTTCCATACGAGATGGGTAAGCCCTTTCTATATTGATATGTTTACTCCCCTAATGAAACTCCATTATAATTAATGTAGGAAAAAGTGCAATTGTCCTACGTATCCTGATTAAGTATACTTCTCCACCCGACCAATAGTACTGGTGTTTGACGACACAAGGTAATCTGCCGTGGGCAGGTAAAACTGCAGTAACTTCCATAATGACTTGGACCATTGTTGCAAGCACTTAATTACCCTAACCTTTAAGAAAACATACTAGGAAAAAAATTATTTTAGAGCAAAAATAATACAACTCATTGTTGTGATTACTGCAGTTTACCTGCCCACGGCAGTAATGGATAGAAGTGATATTTTGTGTACTTATCTTGGAGTACTATTTTCTCCTATTTTCTTGAAAATAACTTGTAAAAAATATCGAAATACACTGAATAATAAATATCATGCCAAAAGAATAGAACAAATTACTATAATCATATTTAACTCTGCGGGAATTATATTTGCTTCCTTATGGACGAATAATCATTTATTGTGGTTTTATTATGAAGCCAATTGTAACACAATTTACATTGCTTCCTGAGACTTTTTAGTACATAGGAAAATTATCTATAATAATAAAAGAAAGAGTCTGCCTGTGTGTCTGTCTGTGTGTATGTCTGTGGATCGCAAAAGACCTACTCAGACTGCTCTAAAAAATTCGAAATTTTTAATATAGGTTCCTTTTAATACCTACGTGTGCACCTGAGGCTTAGTTTTTTCATATTTGATTGTGATTTTTAATTAATATAATTAGTTAAAAAAAAAACGTCATCCACGTGAAATTGCGGGACCATAACAGGGCTTGAAAATACATGGACCGGGCCGAAACGGGGACTTGACGCCGTCCTCTATTAGTTTGAATGATTGAGTTTGGTTGAGATATGCGCTCGCCCTAAGGCTGCTTCACCCTCTATTAGTGTTTGTTTTTTTAAGTGTGCATGCGCCAACACGAATTTAATTTTGTTTGGATTTTGAGTGTATTTTCACAAGTAAGCATGCCTCTAAAAGGAAGCAATGCGAAGATAACGGGTTCCCAGTAAGGCGGGACCATACTGCTAGTAATTAAAATAAAAGTTAAGCTTTTAGCTAAACAAATCGGAAAATTTTATGTTTGTCTTTAAATTTTTATTCCAATTAATTTTTATGATGTCTTTCAGCCCAAGTGGTTGCCTAGAATCCTATTTAGATTGCTTGAAGAAAATTCAGTCTGCAAAAACCTTCTTTAAAGAAAACAACCCAGAGTGTTCTCAACTAGATGAGCTGGTAACAATATTAAACAAATAAAATATGAAGGTTTTTGTGTGGTATCCCCAGTAGCATCGAATATGGGCCCTATATTGGTTACAATGTAGAGCCAATATGCTAACCCTTATTGGCCCAGCATTGGGAGGAAACATTTTGCCAATATTGGCCATTATTGGCTGTCATTATAGGACCAATATTATCAAACAACATATAACCAATATTGACTGCCATTATAGGACCAATATTATCCGACGACTTTTTTCGAAACGGTTGGGTAGATGGAAAAATCGGCGAACACGTATCCCATTATTTTTGGTGTGTGACCCCTTTGGGTTGGGGGTCAATTTTAAAAAGGAACCTCCTACTTTACAAATTCGAATTCTATGCTTCGAGCGACATCGTACGCTAACGCCATCGGGACTTTCGACTCCACAGATTTAACGAGCACGTATATCACAGTGTACTCGGGCACCCCTGGTGAATTTTATTAAAGGAATTTTTCTACCAGCACGAATACTTTATAATATGGCTAGGACAAGGACAGAACCAAAAACCTTCTCGGTGTGAGGCTTGTCGCTTACACCTCTCGGCTACCGAGCAGGGGCCGTTTGACTGTTCTTCTTCTTCTTAATTTCATCAAGGAAAAATATGACAAACGCGAGCGGCCCCTAGGTATATGCCAGCCAATATATACCCAATATTGGTCCTATCTTGGCAAATTTTAACTTTCGAAATATTGGTTTCGTATACTGGGCCAATAATGGCTGAATGTTGTAAAACTTGCTATATTTGCCCAAGATAACCCATATTGGCCAACGTCATACCAATATTGGGCCAATATTCGATGCTACTGGGGATACTGGTCTCTTTCATCGACTTTTAAGGGGGTCTGGCACCCCAAAATCATTGAAAAAATTTAAAAAAGAAATTAGTGGCTTAAAATACTATATCAACCTTTATTAATAATGTCACAAAGTTTTAAGACGATTGGAAAAATATTTTTGACATTAAAGGCAATTTTATTTTACCCTTTCTTTAGTGAAACGGCCCAGAACGGCCGAAGGACTAAAGATTCGATAATGTTATTCCAATCAAATATTACGAGGAAGCAAAAATCAAAACTTTAAATTGGTTTTTCTCGGTTTTACAATTTTTGAATCATGTGAGTGTTTGGGGGCACATAACTAAAAATGTTATTCATTTAAATACTTAAATTTTTTTATGTGTAATTCACAAGTATATTTAAACATTTTAACGCAGGGAATAGTCTGTAAAGTTTTTACTTTTTTTTTTTTTTAAATCTTTTAGGTTAAAAATATTGACATTCTTCAACGATATTTAAAAAAATTCATATTTAATCTAGTTTTTAGTTTTTCAAAATAATCTTGTGTTAAAATACTTAAAAATGTCTATAGATGAAACTGTGAAAATTTGAAATGGATATATTAATTAGTTAATTCTTGAGATGCCCCCAAAGTTGGACAATTTAACATGGGCTTCTATGGAGGTGCCAGACCCCCTTAAGTACATTTATAACCCATTATTAAGTTCTGGATAACTAATTCCCTGTAATGATTTTGGAATAGGCAAAAGAGGTTTAACCGTACCTATTTAAAGTACTCTAATTAAGTTAGCAATTATTATTATTTTGAAAATATTTGTAATATTTGGTTTATATTTTATTACTTTGCTAGCATTCGGTAATGGCTCTGAAACTGTAATTGTATATCAATTAAGAAACTTAAAAAAGATTATTAATTGTAATAAACTTAGAAAAAGGATATCCTGATACCAGGACCCAAAGATCTAACAACTTATTTAACGTGTCCTGATATGGTAAAGATGTACAAAAACTTGCTTTAAATATTTAAATTTAATAAGCATAACTGTAAATAAATACTTTATTTAGAATTAAAGAGTTACATAGGCTCCCAGCATTTGCCGAAGCCGAACAAAAACTATTGCTACATGGCAATGTCGAATGAAAAATAGTACGATTTCCTGTTTTTTGAATTTGTGTTGTAATAAGGTTGGTCATTTTATTCAATTAAACATTCATCTTAACTACACAATATATTTTGATTAGGTAATTAAATAAGAATAACTCTAAGCCTCTATAGTGTATTACTGCAATTAATTTTGAACTTATTTTTGTAGAACACCTTATATGAAGATGGTACAGAATCATTGAATCAAGAGTTCCGAAATATCCTTTGCCGCTACAGTAAACCCATGCCAGCTGTAACTGTGTTAGATATGATTGGAATGGACGATGGTATGGCTTCTATTTAATACTATATGTTCACCATATTAGAGCAATTATGATTGTAAAGTTAGATTAATTATTATTACCCTATTTGATTCAAATTTACTTTCAATGTTAAAGTAACTTTTCTTGCTATCCAAGACTACTGCAACAAGAGCTTGATCTTCCATAAGGCTTTGGGTTCCAAATTTTAGTGATTTTCATGATCAATTGTGTTGCCCCCTGAAACTTCAGTAAATTTTGTTATTTTGTGGATTTGCATTTTTTTAAAGCTAGAAAATGAAACATCAGAATAGATTAATTCAACAAAATGTGTACAATTAGTATTTTCTTTTTTTTTAATACATAGCCTTTGATATTAATTCAATTATTGACCATAAAATAGGCAAGCACACACAAATGTTTCCTTAGGGGCCCCTAAAAATTCTGTGCCTGCAATCCATGTTATCCCAGATCAGACCTTGTCTTCAACTAAACTATTTTAAATTTTTTGTACGGAATACTAAAATGAATCAAGTATAGTGAGAGATTTTGTTTAAAAATAAAACCCTTGGGGCTGGGGAGCCCAGTCGGTTAGGCACTCGCCTTGCATGCGGTAGGTCCCAGGTTCGTGTCCATTCATCGCCAAAATAACTGCCAACCTAAACGGCCTGTGCTGCCAAAAATGTCCGATGAATAATACCCCGTGTAGAAGTAGTGCACGTTAAATGCAATCCAAAGTCCCAACGCTGTGTACGATGTTGCCCTTAACTGTTGCATTGGGTGCCTACTCGGAAGGTGTCGGCTCGTCACTTGACTGTAGCTCTAAATTATGTCACCTGTCGCCAATAGTCCTTATGCAGCTCTAGTGTGACGATAATTCAAACCTTTCTACCTACTTAGAGTCTTTTTCATTTTTAACAGTTCATTGTCATTTCAGAAATTCCTACTGATGAAGAAAAGCTTCCTATTGAGCAGATTCCAGGTACACTTTTCGTAAAGTTATAACATTAAAATACATTTTTAAAGTAAAATTGCAGGTTGTATAATTATGAATTTCAAGTTTAAAAATATATTATGGCTTATGTATTTCAAAATAAGTATTATTATTATTTTTTTGTCGTGTCCATGACGTTGCCGAAAATGTGAATGTTAAGTTAAATGAAACCATGTGTTTTGATAACCGGGTCTGCAATTTTTTGGATATTAATGTGATAAAGATCTATTAATGATGGCAGAACTCTTATTTGTCTCTCAAAAAATTGGCACTCATTGCCGGCCATTCGAAAATATTGTTTGGTGTAAGCTGCATATCTGGGCATGTCACATTTTCTATACATCTTCCTGCCTCTGTCTATTTTCATGCCTCTGTGGTGATTGGTTCTTTGTCTGGCAGTGGTTTTTGTGGTGGATCTATCTGCATTTAAATTACAAAGAAGGTGCTACGTTTGAATAGATTTTTCTCTTAATTTAGATTTAGCGACTGCATTTGCATCGTCTAGATAAACTTAATTAATTTGTGTTATTATTCAATATAAATTAGTTTAGAATCCTTCATATTCACAGCATTTCTTTTGATTAGAATCATTAACTTTAAATCTTTTTATAAACTTATTATTAACACAAATTGACTGAAATTTATTGTATTTAGTTGTATTGTAAAGACTTTATCTATCTAAAACTATAACATCTTATTCAAACATTTATTATATTTGTGATAAAAAAAATAATTAATGTAAATTTTTTAGGAAATGTCTTGCAAGACCTTATAAAAATTAGTAATTGGCTGCAGTCGAACAACATGGAGGAATTCATAAATGTATATTCTGCTATACGTTCAAATGTGTTGATACGTTCAATTCAGAAGTAAGTGCCTACTTGAATTATCAAAATTTCATGTGATTTTTCCTGTTAAACCTTTTTTTTTATTTATACATATTTAGTTTAGAATTTAAACCTGATTTTTTTTTGCTTAGTTATTTTCCCATTTAAAACTGTTTTAAAAGTTTATGCCTATCATTCTAGCAAGCAGAATGTCTTAATACAAAAATTAAGTGCTGACTAAATTTTGTTTCTTTCTAACTTTAAAAAAAAAGTCTTGATATTGAATATGCTTATATCATAGCTTAAGTTAAGCCCAGATTTAAGGTGTTCTTCTGAAGTATAAAATGTATGGTAATGTTAAATTTTTTAATTTAACTATTTTACAGATTGTGCATGCTGAAGTAAGATAAAATAGTTAAGATAAAGTATTAATTAAAGATGTTTTTCTTTCATTATTACATACTATCAATTTTGTTTATTGGCATCGATGAATATGCCGACTAACCGCCAATTTTAATATTTTTTCCAGCTTAAAAGATCATTTGAAAAATGCAAGTGGTAGTAGTAATACACTTACTGTGCAAAGCTCACCACAAATGGTAACTCATTTTTTAATGACAAGTACAATTCAAAGAACTTTTTTTTGTATTTAAACTTCACTAAAGCAGGAAATAGTTTGATATTCTTCTTCTTGTCATTATAAACCTTTACTTAAACAGCAATAACACTTTTTAATTGTTCTAGAAATAAATATTTCTGAATAATTTTAAAAACTAAATAAAAAGGTTACATGAAATATAGGGAGACTGAAGCAAAAAACCATCATGACCGCCTCAGATAATGTATGGGATCCCCTTTATTTAGTATTTATGCAATTAATAAATGGGTCGGTCTGCCATGTCGCCTCAACTCCTTATAGGCGCATGAGGCTGCAATGGTTGAAACCCAGTTCCTCCGGTTCAGTGCAGCCTCCCTGGCAACTGCCCAGCTTGGTCAACCAAGATGGTCTGACTGTCTCCTTCAAGATGTTTCGTCGCCACTTTAGCCTTTGTGAGCCTCTCTTAAATTTACCGTCAGGAGACCAAGTTAAAGCTATCCGTTGGTTAGAATCGGGATTCCTTCTCCGCACATGACCGACATAATGCCATCTTAAGTCGTGTAAGTCGTTAAGTCTTTTTATCATTAAGTCGTGTAGGTCTGTCATGATGGTTTAAATTAAAGAAATTTTTACTCAAAATGTTCTTGTGAATGCCCTATTATATGCTGAGCCAGTGCTGGATTGTGCCTACAAAAACTGGTATTTTCCCTACCAGTGACAGAACGATTTTTAAAACTGGTTTAAAATATCAGAAATTATAAAACACCATTGAAACCTCATTTTAGTAATTATTACTAAAGGGCGTTGTTTAAGTAAGCATAGTGAAGTGCATCGTCTAAGTAAAAGCATTATAAGTAAATAAAAATGTAATACCCTTTTATCACTGCAATAACTTGATATATTATTCAATAATTTATTTTGATCGAAATGCATGAAACTAACTTAAAACAGTTTTCAGTGGTATGGGGTATGAGGCTTTGTCAATATGGAAAACTCATGTATATTAACAGACTTATTTACAAATTTTGTAGGGCAGTCGACGTAGTGTAGCAAAAGAGTCGACTCCTCGTAGACCACCAAAGAAAATTCAGCAAATGTAAGTATTGTTTCGCATCAAGGTTTTGCTTTCAAGGGAAACTCAACGGGTCCTTAAACATTTTAGTTCCTTCTAACAAAAATTTAAGGGAATAAAGTATTTCAAATAATTAACAATTCAAAGTTTCTTTTTTAAAGATTATTGTAAAACTCTTATTTTATTGGGTATTGCTTCGATTTAGATTTTTTTCTTGGTTATTACTTATTAGTTTTCAAATATTTGTATTTCATCAAAATTGAATCTTTAAGCAAATGGCAAATGGTTATTTTATTTATAAAGTTTTATTAAATTTTCTCAATATGTATATTAATTACAAGAATTCTGTAAACAAAATAAATTATTTCTGTCTCAGGTTTGTGAAAAAAGCTTCTGCAGTTATTGCAAAATACTCACCATCAGTTGAAAGTGCAATGTTAGGTAAAATATTATTGGTTTATTCAATTTGTATAGAAATCTCATATAAAAATACCCTTTACTACCATAGAAACCTTCAACTACTATACGGAAGCCTTCGAATATTATCTTAAAAATGATTTTTTTGTTTATAAATAGTAAGTTCTTTAAACAAAGAAGACAGATTTTGAAGAAAACTTAATTTAAAACAAACACTTTAACATTTGCTTTTAAAGGTTTATAAAGCTGTAAATAATGCATTGTACTTTATATAGCATTTGCTTCTTTTATTTTTATTATTTATTGTGTGTGAGTACTTTTTTTAAACATTATTTTCTGAGTTTTTCTCATAAATGTGTCAGAAATAGGTTTGTGCCATACCAGTTTTAACCACTTTGTCAAGTTCAATCACAAATTAAATCTTTGTTTTATTATATTTTCATATCTCGTCTTTGCAGGGCATAGATTACAGGCATCTCTTTTAGCAGAATCAAAGGATGAAGTCATAGAAAATGATGTCATGTCCTTCATGACATCAGTCAGTGCTCTTTTAAAGCTAATGCAGGTAAGTATTTGATATAATATACACATTAATCGACTTTTACAGCAGATCTCTGTTTCAGAAATTTGTTCATTGTGTCAACTTATATATCAGAATAATGCATTTATATTTTGATAGAAACAAAATGTATGTGGTATTGATTAAATTTGAAATTGTGTAAGTTAATTGTAATGACAATTCATTTGTTAGTTTATATTCACGAACAAAGTTTTTTCTTGCATTTATTGAATATTAAAATTTTAATGTTGCCAAATTTTATAGATCAACCTATGCATGCACTCTTTAATAGACCATTCACTGTTAAGTGAAATAATTGATACTATACTGTTGTTTTCTAAATAGCTTTTTCTAATATTGCATTATGAGGAATTTTCTAATTCATTTTTTAAATTTTTTTTAATGCAGGGCAATAGTTGTTTACGTTTAACTGTTAATTTTATTTTCAGAGTGAATTGAATTTGATGACTGGTATAATACCCAATAATAGTAAAAAGATTGTTTTTGAAAGAGTAGTAACTCAATCTATGGAAAATTTTGTAGTAGAAGGAGAAGTGAGTATATTTTGCCTCTATTTTTAAAAATCTTTTTTAAAAGAGAGAGTATACTATGTTAAAACATTGGATTTCAGAGCTTTTCCGTAATGGTATGATTTATTTGTGTTTTTTCTAGTAGTAGCAGTATTATATTTTTTATAAGTATTTCAGTAGTTATTTGAAGCGATTCAATTGTAAAACAACATTAAATACTAGCAGTATGGTCCCGGCTTACTGGGAACCCGTTAACTTTGCATTGCTTCCTTTTAGAGGCATGCTTACTTGTAAAAATACACTCAAAATCAAAACAAAATTAAATTCGTGTTGGCGCATGCACATTTAAAAAAGCAAATACTAATAGAGGATGAAGCAGCCTTAAGGCGAGAGCATATCTCAACCAAACTCAATCAATCAAACTAATAGAGGATGGCGTCAAGCCCCCGTTTTGGCCCGGTTCATGTATTTTCAAGCCTTGTTATGGTCCCGATATCCCACTTGGATGAAGTTTTTTTTAAAACTAATTATATTAATTAAAAATCACAATCAAATATGAAAAAACTAAGCCTCAGATGCACAGGTAGGTATTAAAAGGAATCTATATTAAAAATTTCGAATTTTTTACAGCAGTCTAAGTAGGTCTTTTGCAATCCACAGACATACACACAGAAGGACAGACAGACTCTTTCTTTTATTATTATAGATTTTGGTGTATAATAAAAAAATATTATTGATGTGAACCTTGAGTGTATAGCAAAACAGTTTATTGCAAAACTTGTGTCCAAAACTAACTTGTCCAAACTTTGTGTCCAAAAAATGAGAACTTTTTTTGTGTACATGTATATGAGTCTTTAACAACAGTTTATTTTGAAAAGCAGAAGAGCTTAACAAAGAATGTATTTCACTTTTGATCACATTTTTCTACATGTTGACGAAGGACTAAAAAAATGTATCAAAAACTAATTGTTCTTCAGTGATTTCCACTGTTATGGTAAATTCACATGTTCTTTCAATCAAATTTTGGTTGTTGTCCTTTATTGTGAAGTGAAAAATTGCTCAAAATATATTGCAACATTTTCTTGGAGAATTGATTATCATTTTGTGTAATTTTATTTTAGACCATAGTATCCAAAGTGAAAAAGAGTGTGTCAAGACATGAGTTTTCTGCTGCTCTCAATCTTTTCCCTATTTTACGTCACTTGATGGTTATAAAATCTGACTTTGAAAAACTGTTCCAGGTAAATTCAACAAATATATTGTTATTTTTTTAAAACTTTATTAGAGAACCATAGTTATGTTGAATGTGTGAATTCCTTGCAATTAAAGGCAACTTTTAAAAATATTTTTTTGTGATCATAAAGAGCTTTTGTGGCATTTGTTGTTCCTTATTCGGGTTGTTTTCTTGTCTATATGTTGGTCTTTTCACTTGAATGCATTTTGAATTAATGAGGCTGATTGCCTAGTGTGTCATTGATCTTATAAACAAAAATAACGAATATTTGTTTTCCTATCCTTTATAAATCCTGATGCAAACATAGGAATCGGCCAACATTATAAAAACCATAAACCTTGTTTCCAACAATGCAGAAATCATACCATTATCATAGTATATAACACAAATGATTAAATTTTCTCTCATACATTCTTTTGCTTTGAAAGGTATTGAGTATTCAAATTGTAATTTTAAAATCTATTGGTGATTACATTCTTAAGAGAACACTTATAGTGAAGCATTTAGAATGAAACATAACTGCAATTTGAATTAGATATCCCAAATTGACATTATCTAATGTTACAACCTGAAATATCTTCTCATTTTATTTTTTTATTTTCATGCAGGGTTGCTCTTCAACACTCTATGACAAACTACGCAGTTTCATAATTACTGTACAAGCAACCGTAAGTGTAATTTCTATTACTGGTATTATACAAATATTTCTGATTGCAAATACATTTTGTTTACTTCCCATTCATCTGTTTTCCAGATTACTAAAACTCTTGATGAGTTTATTGAAAGCATAAAAAATGACCCAGATACTAAAATGCCTAAGGATGGAACTGTTCATCAATTAACAAGCAATGTATGTGATTGTTTATGTTTTTTTTAAAGTGTTGAAATCATATATTTAACATTCAAAATATTTCTCAGGTTAAGTTATTTTCATTTTACAGCTTTTTCCCTTAAGTTTTTCTAATCTTTGTAGTGTTAATACCTTCTTTTTCATTGACACTACAGCCTGTTACAGGCCAAGGCCGTCTCTCCATCTGACTCTGTCCCCCACAATGGCCCTCGAAGGATTAACTCCTAACACCTTAAGGTCTCGTTCCACCACATCCAGCCGTCTAGTTGGTCGTCCTCTGCGCAGCTTTCCTTCTATCTTCGAGAAAGTTACTTTTTTAGTTAGGAATCTGTCTTCGTATTAGAACACATGGCCCAGCCACCTAATGCGGGATGCCTTTACCACTTTTAGAATGTCAGGTTCACCATACTCTTTGAATATTTCGTGGTTGTTGGCAATTCCCAAACACCATCTTGATTAACTGGTCCAAAATTCTTTCTTTGGATTTTTCTTTCAAAAAGAGATAAAAGGTCTTCTTCTGCCCTGTTCAAAGCCCAGAATTCACTTCCATAGTTGATACTTTAAGTAGGTTTATTTATAAGGTAGTGTAAAAACTTTAAGTGGTTTAACAAGTTGGTTTGCCATGCTAACTATTCATGTACACCAAATAATTACCCAGCCATTGAGAGGAAGGACATTTAGCAAGGCTCACTTAGAACTTCTGACTTTATGTATTTATTCTGACATGTATGCATTAAAAAATAGAATAGTTTCATGGTTGCATGAATTTGCTATCTTAATTTTCTAATTGACAAGATTTTTTTTGTTCTAGAAAAATATTTCGTAATGATAAACTTCTTTAAGTTTGTTACTGCCAAGTGTTGGTGTTCCCATAGTCTAATCTTATTTTTGAGTAACGTTATGCAAATTTATTTATTCAATTTGTAATTGTTAGAAAAATGTTTGTTTACAGGCTATAATGTTGCTGGAACAATTGCAAGACTATCAAGATATTTTGAGTTCAGTTTTGCCGTTGAAAGATGCACCACATTCTGGGTCCAAAGACAGAGGAAAGTTGGCTTTTGCACAGTATATTGGTAATGACTTAGTTTCAATGTTTACATTAAAAAAAAATACTGCTAACCTGTGTATCATATGAAGTTTGCTTAAAACATCAAATTCAAATTATGTTTTCCTTTTGTATTTTAGCTAGAGTGTTATCAGTTTTAAATGCAACCTTAACAAATAAAAGCCACAACTATAGTGATGGATTCTTGTGTGCTATATTTAGAATGAACAATTTTCACTATATTCTAAAGGCCCTTCAAAGGTAAGCAACAGAAATAATATTAATATAATTATTTTATTAATTTAATTATTTTAGCTAGTTCAAACTTTAAATGAGTGTTTTTTTTAATACTTTTATAATGCATATCTCAATTAGTTATTCTTAGTACATTATTTTAGCAGATCCTGCTCTTATTACAGTAAAATCTCATTAACTCAAAAATTTTAAGATTAACTTGAAACTTGGAAAAGAAAGCATTTTGTAGTCAATTAAATATTTGAACAACTTGAAAAGTCATATTTTAAAATTAAGATTTAAAAATGTTTTAACTTAAAGAGTTAATTTAAAAAAAATAGTAACTTCTATTATCATATGGATAGACAACGTTTAATGTAATTTATGGCATTGTTGATGTTATATTGTATTTTTTAAAAAGAAATACAAAAGAAAATTAAAGCTGAAGAACAGGGATGTTGATCGATCTTCTCGTCAGGGGGTCTAGCTTGCTAAGATCTCTGGACTCATTTCTGCGGGCATTTCATTTCAGAAATGCATCCGGAGATCTTGGCTGGCTAGACCCCTGACCAGAAGGTCAGCGGAGATCTCTGTTCTTCATCTTTTATTTTCTTTTTGTACTTCTATTCAAATTAAATTGTATTATCAAGCTGCTTTAAGCGCAGTTGTCATTATGATTTTGTTTTTTTATTTCATAAAATTCCTACTTGTTTATATTGTTTTATTAAGCTCTTAATACTTTTAGATTCATGTCCTAATTTTCATTATTTATAGAACTGGTTTGAATAATATTGTAAAACTACATAGTGCAAAAGTCGAAAAGGAACTCAATGAGAGTATAACAGAACAAAAGAGAATGTACTCACAAAGGTAATGTTTAACATATAGCAGGATAGAACATAAATTATTGTTTAAATGTTTTAAATATGTGTATATTTCTGATAAATGAAAATATCTCTACTTATTCTAAAAATATAACTGTATTTATGATACTATGTTGTTTTATGATTAAGTGAAAATGTCAAAAATCAACTAGATAGTTTCAATTTAAAAATTATAAGGTCGCTGTTTAACCCTTTCAGTCCCAAAGACAATTTGGCATCATCATTTTAGAATATTTTTTTTTTGATCATCTGTAGCCATTTATGATATCAAAAAGCACATAATTCGATTTTTCAAAATTTTCGATTCGAAAGTATTTTTTATTCCCAATTGATATTAAACTTATTATTATTTTTAATTGTGATTAGAAACATGATGGGGTTAAAAGTTTCAAATTTTGTTCTTAAAATTATGTGTTTGTTTCAGTTTTATGGTGATTTGCATTGAAAACTTTTTATAACCACACACTTTCCAGTTTTAATAATTTGTTTTTCAAAAGCTTTTTTTTTTATTGTTATTTTTTTACTTATAATGTGTTTGTAATGTAACTTTTAGTTATGTTTTATTGATACAGTTGGAGTCGTGTTCTGCACTATGTTATGGAAGTCGACAAACCCATATCTCAACAGCGAGCCGTTTCAAATGCATCAAATTCATCGCAGCCAGCTATGAAAGTAGGTTTATAGCTTACCTAATACTTCCAATTTAAATGCACTTTAAAGTCAGTTTAAGCATTTTATTATCAAGTATTTATATGTTAAATTGTTTTAGGTTTGTAAAAAGTCCCACTCTGTAAGTGTTTAATTGACATTTAATTAATTTTTTGAGGAACACATTATAACTTTAAAAATGTATAGAAAATGCATCAAATCTTTGATATAGTTTTTAAGTTTTTGCCATCACTAAAATGTCAGAAAATATTTTTTAATTCATGATCAATGTGTAGATAGTGATTTAAATTTTAAAAAAGTAGTGTTACAATTTTCATGCTTCTAAAATTAGGGATTTCAGAAATGCAAAACAAGATGTACTAGGAAAATATTGTTTAATAATATAATGTTTCTATATTGCAAATATGTCAGATTTTAAACCTGAACATTTGTAAGGATGAAGTTTTCAATTTCTTCTTTGAGTAGTAATAAATATAAATACATTAATAACATATTCTCGTGCTTTTACTATAGAATTAAGCTGTAAAATAATTGCTGTAATTAAATTTTTTTTTTTAAATATTTTAATTTCATTTGTTATGATTGTATTAAATATCTTAGTCGAATAAAGTTCAGAATATATTTCTCCAAAAGATAAAAGAAGCATGAGCATCAATAATCAAATAACTGAAATAGCTATATTCTAGTCAATTCAAAAATACTGCTTTTGTGTAAAATTTGTAATCTAAAATTGATTTTTGTGTGTGGTATTTTTCTTTTTAGTTTCCAAATTTGGTAAGTCATGTCAATAATAATTAAAGGACTTTATTAAGGCAGGGTTCCCACTCTTTTTTCAAAATAAAAATCAAGGAGTTTTTAAGGACTTTTCAAGGACCCCCCAAAAATTTTTAAGGACCCTTAATTATATGATGACAATTTTAACAAATAAGACAAAATTTAAAAAATAACTAATATAAACACAATTTTTTTAAAAACATATATTTACTGTTTTTTAAAATTGTACGAAATATCGCCAACCCCAGATGTTATAGCAACCGTTCCATATCAGAGGGAAAATGGATTTGGCGAAAATATAGCCGGTTCCTCTGTCTAATAACGTTTTGTTTGCCGAAGTGCTAGAAGCGCCAGTTATCACTGCATTGGCGATGTTTTAGAAAATGAGTTCCCGTAATTTGAACGTTGGGTGCCGTCGGGGAAGAGAAAATAAGTACTCTTGATGATTGTTGATGAAAATCAAGGAGTGTTTAGAGTGTCCTTGAAATCAAAAACCAAAATTAAGGACTTTTTAATGATTTTTGGTTAAAATCAAGGAGTGTAAAGGGGTGCTTGAAAACGAAAATCAAAATCAAGGACTCCTTAAGGACTTTCAAGGACCCGTGGGAACCCTGTAAGGGGACTTTTAAAAACAGGGCGTTTGAATACTGAAGTCAAGGTATTTTCACTGTGTACGAAATCCAATCTGAAGCTGGCTCTCCCAATCGAACCTGGGATTGTTTGGGGTTCCCTCTGGTGGGCCGGTCCATTGGTCCAATGGTTAGTGTACTAGCCTTTGGAGCTGCTGGGCTCGGGTTCGAATCCCGGTTAAGGCATGGATGTTTGTGTTTGTCAATAAATGTTGTTATTTGTCTATGTGTTTGTGTCGTCCTTCTTTGTGTGTCTCTTGTGACTGTCTCTTCTGGCGAGCGGGGTAATTGGCTATATAGCCTACGCCCTTCCCTTCCAGAGGGCGCAATCACTGTCTTTTGTCCCTCTGGTGGGCGTTGGCTCTATGGTGCCCGTCTTGGTAGGGTTCATGCATTGAGCTAGAAGAAAAGTGAAGTGAGATGTGTTATTCCCTGAACATGGCAGCAAACGAGCCGGTTCAATAACGAAACTCGGAGTAATACACAGTACTGCAGCAGAAACAAACCAGGCAGAAAACCTAGAAACTTGGCCTATTTTGCTATTGGGTTCGACTTAGCTGGATCTTAGCGATCCATATGGTTATTTCTATAATTGAAATTGAAAAAAAGTTAAGGAACAAAAAAAGTTAAGGAACTTGAAATTTTTAAAGATAAGGAACGTTTATTTCTTTCGAACTAAAATTGTTAAAATACATTTAGGAGCCCAAGTCAATAGGATAGAGGGGTCTCTTACAAACATTGCATACAAGTGTTGGGAAATAGTCCTTTTCTGCCTTGCTTAAAGGGTGTGAGTGGGTTTTCGGCTCGCTGACACTTCACTCCAGTTTCCCTTCTAGCTCAATGGGTTCATAGCATCGTGGATCTGATCTAGCTGTTGGTAGATCGTGAGAAATTTCACTAGATTTGGTATTGCACTGTGCACGGAAAAGTCCCCTATCACACAAATATGAATTTTCAAGTTATAAATGCTAAAATATTCAAAATTTAAATATCTAGGGCCCAGAGCAAATCTTAAATCGATCGGTTGAATAGTTAATACAACTGTATCACAATTATTGGTTAGCAGATCCTTGTTTTTCCTATATTGAAATGCAATTTATAAAACAATCTGATGCTGAGATTATTTTTCTGAAAAACTAGCTTTTTCCCGATAGGTTATTTTTTTCGCTCACAGTACAATATTTTGTTTTAAATAATAATGATAGTTATCATTTATCTTAACCTTGTCATCCAATTCGGCCTTGTTTTAGCCAAAACTTCTATGCTTTGTTTACTATACTAACTGTTATTTTATTGAAAATAGAAATGAAGAGTACACGGGAAAAAAGCGATTGATTTTGCAGAGAAGTTTCCTTAGCAGGCCACTTTGGCGATGATAGCGAGTGATCGCCTAAACTTGTGTAAGGAAACCAGTTCCTACCATAGATATCATAGTTAAAGTAATAGAGTGGCAGATCACGTGACCTCCAATGCTAACGACAAGATGCGCAAGGAGCTCCCAGAAGAGCCCCAATGAAGTCAGTGTTGTAAGTCACATGATATGCCACGCTAATACTTTAACTACTACCTCTGTGGTTCCTAGCTACCAAGATTCAGGAGATTGGCGATCCCAACGCTTGGACCAAGCAAAGAAGAAAGAGAGAAATTTGTTTTCTGCCGCCAAGCAGGCAATTGCGGGTGTCCGCCAAATAAATCAATCGGTTATTCCCGTGTACTCTTCAAATATTATAAGGAATGAAGAGATTGCAGCAGTTATCCAGATTTCTTTTTGTTAGATTAAGATAGTAAAATATTTTGGGTTTGTTTTGCTATTTTTCCCACTAATGTCTCATTTGAGAATTGCATCAATACCTTTATCATCAAATAAAAACGTTAGCTTTAGATTTTTAAAATTATTTTTTAAATTTAACTTAATTTATTTAAATTGTTCAGTAATCTAGTCTTTATTTATCTTATATTTTTTCTTGCTTAGATGTACTAAAGCAAAAAAAAATATTTTTTTGACAACAGTCTTTTAAAAAGAATCACTCAATAAAATGATTTGAAACTTTGAATATTTTTATGTTTAATTTTAGTTGCGGGACAAGGATAAACAAAATATTAAAGACAAATTTGCTGGCTTCAACAAAGAAATGGAAGAGATCACTCGGACCCAAAAAGCATATGCCGTACCTGATCCAGAATTGAAGGAGACTCTGAAGAAAGACAACAAAGAATTTATTCTCCCAAAATACAATATGTTCTATGATAAGTAAGTGCTGTTTTAGACATGAATTATTTAATATAAATTTGCAATGAATAAATTTTGGGAATTGCAATTTTAATTTATTTGTATTTAATTTTAAGATATTTAAAAAAAAAAGACAAATTAATAAAATATAAACAATCGCTTCTTTTCTCAACATAAATTATTGTTAGAATAAACATTAATCATTATAACATTAGTACAAATTTAATTAAACATTTGAAATAAAGTTTACTACAAAAAAAAATGGGATTTTCAATTTTTATTTTGCATATGTATTGAGATTGTGATTTGGCGCCGTATTCTTAAGAAGAGGTAACATACAAACAATATTTTGTCATTTTTTACTTTACATGAAACATATACTATGCACTAATGAATAATATTCAGAAGATATCAAAATCTCTTCTAATCTAAAAGCAGCAAGTTTGCACTAAAATAGTGAAGTTAATAGGGTTTTTTTACTATAAAAATTATGCCAGAACTTAATTAATATTTTAATTAATATTTTCTGTTTAATATATTTTTCATTATTGAAAAACTATTACATTTAAAAATTAATAAATTATATTAAATTTAAAAATTGTAGAACTTATTGAAAACTTATTACAATTAATAGTGATTTATTTAATTTATTTTCTTTTATTTCAAAAAAATCCAATGCAAGGTTTTTGTCACATACATTAACATTAATAATGTTATAAAAATTTCATGATGCTATTTTGTTCTTTCAGATACATTGATGCTGGCTTTACTAAAAACATAGAGAAGTATATCAAGTATACACCTATAGATGTGTCAAATACTATAGATAAGTTCTTTGATGCAGCAGCCTAAGATTAAATATTGTATTTTCACGAGTATGCCCAAACACTGTTTTGGACTGCAATTTGATCTGTGTTATGAAAAATGAGAATTGTAAACTGAGAATTATATTTTAAACGTATTAAAAAGTTATTTGTTATAAGGTTATTTTGATTATCTGACTCTGAATTCAAAATTTTCCTTTTACAAATGTTGCCAGGAATTAAAGTTAGATGTATTTAAAGTTAATCATAAAATGAGTCAAGTAAAGACACAATAAAACAGATTAAGGGAAGAAAATAAACATAAAATGTATGCATATAATGTAAGGGGCGTTGAAAAGTTAAGTATGTAAACAAATGTATCATAACATAGTCTAGTAATATACAGAGGCTGAAAAAAATTACTGACATACTGCAGTTTAAATTTTTAAAAACATTTCTCACAAAGGTTAAATACGTTTTGGAGCACTCTGGTTTTTATCTGTGAACTTATTTCAGGTATAATTAATAGATTTTCCCCATAAAGCAAAATTGTGTATTACCTCTCCATATAATCCTATTGTGCACTATTTTATGTTTGAGTGTTTTAGAAACAATACTAGAAATAATACGTTTGCTTCCACTATTTTTGGCAGTTATGAAAATAACTATAGCAACAAAATGAAGCAAATGAAAAAGGAAATTATCTGCTCGGACAAAATGTATCGGTCAAAATGTATGAAATGTAGGATTCTGATGTCCTGCCTTTCAAAAAAAATTATGATCTGACGGTTAAAAAACCTTCTATACCTCTCCCGACCCTAAGTTTGCAGTATACAAATGTTCTACGAGAAAGAGGGTAAATAGTTCTCATTTTTAAGGGCGAGAATCGAATACAAAAAGGTATTTAACATTCAATAAACGAATTTATTTGTTATTTCAAGACATAAATTTATTATTTTTATTAGTTAGAGTGTTATTTTAATTATTTTTTCCTTCGATTTTGACGTAACAGGGCGCACGAATATCAGGGTCAAATTATCAACCAATGGGAGCAGGCGAAGCTTCGGCGCCAGCCGCGTTGTTTACACAAATTCCTCCGCGTAGTACATTTCTCTGCTGCAAACTTAAGGTCGGTTTTGGTATGGACACTCAATTTTTCTCATCAATAAGTGTTAAAGACCCTACGTGAGCCGATTTGGCAAAGAAGCTACGGACAAACAGATGGCCGGACAACGGGATATCTTTAGCATGTCAGTATTTACTTTTTCCATTTTTTAATTCTTTCCAACTAAAAAAAGAAAAGAAGGCCAAAAATCCTGTGTGTCTTAGTTTTCCTTTGCAAAGGTTGCTAAAATTCGTACACAAAATTAAATATATTTTTTCTTACAAATGTTTAGTTTAAATATAAAACTATTGCATGAAAAGCAAAAAAGTGCTTTAATATTGAAACAGATAAATCATTTGACATAAAAAAAATTAATATGATACAGTATCAATTGTGTGGCTCTACATTGTTCAAAATGCGAATCTCAGCTATTTTTCTTAACTTAGAAGTTGAGTCCTTTAAGGATGGAATCTTTGTCACCGCTAAATTCCTTTTCATCTTTCAACACGAAAATAAATTAGACCTGCATTACTTCCTGTAATTAAATAATATATATAAACAAATCCAACATAAAAAAATAAAATTTCTACATTCAAGAAAATGATTAAAAAATTTATTGCATTTCTAACTAACTAATCCTTGAGTAAAAAAGATAGAATTTTTTTTTGCAAAATCTATTGAGTTTTCATTTGCCAGTAGTTAATTCTAACATGGTTAGAAAAACAAAATATTCTTTCCTTCATCTCTTTTGAAAATATTACTCTCTTGGTTTTCTATCTGCACAAAGATTCTACTTAATAGTAAGTTGAAGCACAAAAATTTCCAATATCAAGCCCAAAATAATTGTAAAAAAAAGGGAGAATCAAATTGAAATCAAAAATAAATTGGGGAAATGTGAAGGTATGTCTTTCATTATATTTTTAAAAAAATTAAGAAAAATTAAGTAAGGACAATCTCCCATACTTAATTAGAACTTGATTATTTAGAAAAAAATGGTGACATCTTTTTCACTGAAAGAGCTTTATAACTATCGTTAATGAATAATGGTAATAATAGCCTAGACGATGATGTTGGTGTCAATTCTCCTAGCGTAATCTGAACGCTATTACGAGAAAAAATGAACTACTATATCGAAATTATTATTTATAAAATACTTTTCGTCTGCACTTGAATTCTTCGTAAAGGACTATTCCTTTTCATCTTTCAAAAAATACTTGGGGCTTGTATTATTTCCTGAAATTATAAAAAGTATCATCAATGCAACTGTTTATTGCATATATACAATAGGAGCTTATGCCAACAAGTGAATGAAATAAGAATTCTTTAAATTAAAACTTTAACAAACGAAAAATTTGAAGAAAAAAATTGAACTAGGAATTTAAGATTTCGAAATTATAATAGATTTCGATTTTCAAAGAATCAAACCAATATTTTAGTATAAAAAGAGCATTGACTGCTAAATTGTAACGTCCAAAAATGAATATTAAATGAAATTGTACATTTTGGTGTAATTATATGAAAACTCCAGAAAAAAGAAAAACCAAGATTCTAATACCAATCAACATAAACAAAAAATAGAGATAAAAAATTAAGAAAAATTATATAAAATCATTACTAAAAAACTCTCAACGTAAGAAAAACGATCCAATAAATACATTTTATCAAGGGATTTCATCATACTCATTTTAAAAGATTTCGAGTACTGATGAAGAATTGAAAAATACACTTGAACAAAAATTACCCGAATTATTATTTCTAAAAATAATAACGTAAACTTGTAAATTATATTGGTTTTGTATAATGTTCACTCTAAATAAAAAATTTCTTGCAATAAAAATTAATATTTACAAGTAGTTTTTCATTAATTCAAAAAACTAATCAAAATTTTGAACTTTTTTTATACCCTACTCTTCCTTCAATTTTAAGAATAACTTCACCTAACTTTTATGGTTTCTTTTTAGTACTATTTGTTCAAGAACTGTGCATGGATTTTAAAATGTGAGCGACAGTTAAAAAGTAATATGCATTTACAGTGAAAATCACAAAAAATACAAATTATTGAATTCAACATTTTTTAAAAAAAAAACTATATATAGAAGACCTTATTCCATGCACAATTTTGTGCATAATACATGTAAGAACACAGGTAAAAAATTTCAAAATTCTAACTTAATTAACAAAAAAGCCCTAGGGATTTATTAAACATAAGAATTGAAAAACGTGAAACAGAGAAAAAAAGGTTAAAAGCAGACGAAATACGTATTCAATCGTATAGGAATGACTCCAGAAAATATTTAATAACTTTTTTTCTACACAAGATATCATTATGAAACTTTCAGTAAATGTTTAGAAGAATATAGTAAATAATAAAAAGTAAAACCTGAAAAAATCGACATTTTGACCAATTTTTGGGTAATGCGTCCCCTTAAAAAATAAAATTATTTAATTTTATTGAAACGCTCAAAATAATCATATGAACTAAGTTAAATCAAAAGTTTTGGATTCGTAAGAAAGATAAAATTAAATACTAAAACAGGTTATTCGAAATAAAATAAATTTTATACAGTATCTAATTATCCTCCCCTTATCGAAATGACATCATGGAATATTTTCTTTACATTATATTTGATTGCTGTCCACTTAAGAATCTTTGTCTTCTCATTATTTATTTTTTTATCGTACAACCAATGGCATATCCTGAAATAAAATAATATTATTGCAAATTACACATAAAATAATAAGAAATTAACTAATTTCACCAATATAAGTGATTTAAAAATTTTAGTATATCAACTTAACATTTACAAAAGATGCACTGATTTCTAAACAAAAATAAAGCTATAATTGCTATATACAACAGTAAATTGAATAAATTCCATGTGTTAATAGCAGAATTTTACTTGACTGCAAGCAAATAAACTTCTTCCGTACCACTTCTTTTTATACAAAATATTCGTCATAAGGTCTTCTTCTGTTCAGTCTAAAATGTCCTTTTGAAACGAAATTTAAAAGCAATATCAAGCCTAATTTATGTAAAGTGTATAACGAATAAGAGCATATCAGTGCATCAAGTTTCCCCGATCAAGGAAAAATCCAAATTATAAGAAAACTTCATGAAAGGGAAAATACCAAGATTCTAATACCAATAAACAGAAACAAAAGGCGATAATAAATTAGAAAAATTTTATTGAAATCCTTTCTAAAAAAAATCTCAACGTAAGAAAAACAATCCCATAGATACACTTTATCAAGATATTTCAGAATACTAATTTTAAAAGATTTCGAGAATTAAAGCTTTGAAAAATACACTTGAACAAAAACAAATAGCATATACTTCTAAATTGGAACAGCAATCAAAGCGAATTTTCATCTGTAAATTGTAGCCTGTGACATAATTGGGGGCAAGAAATTACGTCCCCCCCCCCCCCCTTCACTTGAATTTTCCAAAAACTTATTTCTCATAAGATTTTTTCATCTGTCCAATTTCAAATTTCTGAAAAAGTCAAAACACCTAAAAGTCCGATTGTTTAAATGATATCAAAAAAGAAAAGTTTGCCCTTATGTCAACTAAGAAATAAAAGGAAAATTATTTTTAATAAAACCTTAACAAAAGAAAAAAATCGAAACAAAACATGTAAACCAGAGATTTAAGAAATGTTATCTATTGATGTTTATGGCATCAAACCTATACTTGAACATGAGAACATTTTAGAAAATTGTTCTTCTTACTGCAATAAAATAAATTTATTAGAATTTTATAGAAACGCTCAAAATAATCATATAAACTAAGTTGAATAAAAAACTTTGCACTCGAATGATGGAAAAAATTAAATACTAAAACAGGTTATTTGAAATAAAATAAATATTTTACCGTTACTAATTATCCTTCCCTTATCGAAGTGACATCATGGAATATTTTCTTTAGATTATAATTGATTGCTGTCCACTTTAGAATCTTTGCCTTCTCATTATTTCTTTTTTATGGTGCAACCAATGTCATATCCTGAAAAAAAATGTTATTATAAAGAACACATAAAATAAGAAGAAATTAACTAATTAGACCAAATATAAGTGATATAAAAAATTAAGTATATCAACTTACCATTTTCAAAAGATGCACTGATTTCTAAACAAAAATAAAGCTATTATTGCCAAAACACAACAGTAAATTAAGTAATGCCATATGTTAATAGCAGATTTTTACTTGACTGGAAGCAACTAAACATCTTCCGTTCCACTTTTGTTATACAAAATATTCGTCATAAGGTCTTCATCTGTTCTAAGAATAGTCTAAAATGTCCTTTTGAAACGAAATTTTAAAGCAATATCAAGCCCAATTTATGTAAAGTGCATAACGGAAAAGAGCTTATTAGAGCAAAATGGCTCTGATCAAGGAAAAATCTAAATTATAAGAAAACTCAATGAAAGGGACCAAGATTTTAATTTTTTTATAAGAATCCAAAATGAAAAAACTCTCCACACAAGAAAAGCAATCCAATAGATACATTTCATCAAGGTTTCTCATAATACTAATTTTAAAAGATTTCGAGTACTGAAGCATTGAAAAATACACTTGAACAAAAAAGAGACCATATATTTCTAAATTGGAGCAGCAATCAAAACAAAATTTCATCTGTAAATTGTAGTCTGTTAGATGGTTGGCAGCAAGAAATCCCTTTTCCCCTTTAACTGGAATTTTCAAAAACTTATTTCCCATAAGAGTTTTTCATCTGTCTGAAGAATCTCCTTAAAAATGTTTTTGAAGCATTTAAAATAAGACCAATATCAAACCGAGTATATTTTTGATTTTATATCAATGAATGTACAGATCAGCAAGAATGCTTAAAATTTCCAACAATGTCAAATTTCTGAAAAAGTCAACAAAAAATATAAAAGTCCGATTGTTTAAAATGATATCAAAAAGAATACACTTTGCCCTTATGCCAACTAAGAAATAAATGGAAATTTATTATAAATAAAACCTAAACAAAAGAAAAAAAATCGAAACACTACCTGTAAACCAGAGATTTAAGAATCGAAATTTTGTTATATATTGATGTTTATTGCATCAAACCTATACTTGAATATAACGAAAGCAAAGATTGCCAAGTAAGAACAGCAAACTGATTGAACTTTCTTATGCCAAACGTAGGCGTTTACATAACTGGAAGCAAAAAACATCTTCCATTGATCTCCTTTTCTAGAAAAATTAAAATCTTCAGCAGATCTTTTTGTGAAGTCCACAAAATCTAAGTAAAAGCTTTTTTGAAGCAACACATATTAGTGCAACATCAAATGACAAATTTTATTAGTATAATAATCAATACCACTTTCAGCAAAATGCTTAAAACTTTTAACAACTCCAAATTCCTGAAAACTCCATAAAATAGAAAATGCAACTGTTTATTACATACAAAATATACAATAGGAGCTTATGCCAACAAATGAATGAAATAAGAATTCGTAAAATTAAAACTTTAACTAAAGTAAAATTTGAAAAAAAAAATTGAACTAGAGATATAAGATTTCGAAAATAGTTTCGACTCTCAAAGAATCAAACCAATAATTTAGTATAAAAAGAACATTAATTGCTAAATTGCAACGTCTCAAAATGAATAATAAGGGAAATTGTACATTTTGCTGTAATTATATGAAAACTCCAAAAAAAAAAAAAGGAAAAGACCAAGATTCTAATACCAATCAACAGAAACAAATAAAAGGAAATAGCAAATTAAGAAAAATTGTATAAAACTCAGTGCAAAAAACTCTCAACGTAAGAAAAACGATCCAATAACATACATTTGAGGGATTTCATAATACTAATTAAAAAAGATTTCGAGTACTATAGAATTAAAAAATACACTTGAAAAATAAAAGAGCATATATTTCTAAACTGAAACAGCAAAAAGTACCACGAATTTTCATCTGTTAATTGTAGTCTTTTCCATGACTGGGAGCAATAAATCCTGTTTCTTTTAGCTTGAACTTTCTAAAAACTTCTTTCCATAAGACTTTTTCATCTGTCTAAAGAATCTTCTTAAAAATATTTTTGAAGCAGCACAAATAAGTCCAATATCAAGCCGAATATATTTTGAATTTATAACAATGAATACTCAGCAAATATGCTTAAAATTTTAAAAAATTCCAAATTTCTAAAAACATCAAAAAATCGAAAAGTACTATTGTTTAAATGATATCAAAAAGAATATAGATTGTGCAATTTCAGCAAATGCCCAAAACTTTTAACAATAAAAAAATTACAGAAAACTCCATAAAAGAAAAAATTCAACTGTTTAAATTTCATAAATGTTATACAATAGGAGCTTTTGCCAACAAATAAAGGAAATAAGAATTATAAAAATTAAAACTTTAACAAAAGAAAAATTCTCAAGCAAGTAAATTTTAACCAAGGATTTAAGATTCCAAATTATAATAGATATCATTTTCAAAGAATCAAACTAATACTTTATCAGAAAAAGAGCATGATTGCATAACGCTTCGAAAAAGAACATTTTAGAAAATTGTTCTTCTTACTGCAATAAAATACAATTATTAGAATTTTATAGAAACGCTCAAAATAATCATATAAACTAAGTTAAATAAAAAACTTTGCACTCGAATGATAGAAAAAATTAAATACTTAAACAGGTTATTCGAAATAAAATAAATATTTTACAGTTACTAATTATCCTTCCCTTATCGAAGTGACATCATGGAATATTTTCTTTAGATTATAATTGATTGCTGTCCACTTTAGAATCTTTGCCTTCTCATTATTTCTTTTTTATGGTGCAACCAATGTCATATCCTGAAAAAAAAATGTTATTACAAAGAATACATAAAATAAGAAGAAATTAACTAATTAGACCAAATATAAGTGATATAAAAAATTAAGTATATCAACTTACCATTTTCAAAAGATGCACTGATTTCTAAACAAAAATAAAGCTATTATTGCCAAAACACAACAGTAAATTAAATAATGCCATATGTTAATAGCAGATTTTTACTTGACTGGAAGCAACTAAACATCTTCCGTTCCACTTTTGTTATACAAAATATTCGTCATAAGGTCTTCATCTGTTCTAAGAATAGTCTAAAATGTCCTTTTGAAACGAAATTTTAAAGCAATATCAAGCCCTATTTAAGTAAAGTGCATAACGGAAAAGAGCTTATTAGAGCAAAATGGCTCTGATCGAGGAAAAATTTAATTATAAGAAAACTCAATGAAAGGGACCAAGATTTTAATTTTTTATAAAAATCCTAAATGAAAAAACTCTCCACACAAGAAAAGCAATCCAATAGATACATTTCATCAAGGTATTTCATAATACTAATCTTAAAAGATTTCGAGTACTGAAGCATTGAAAAATACACTTGAACAAAAAAAGACCATATATTTCTAAATTGGATCAGCAATCAAAACAAAATTTCATCTGTAAATTGTAGTCTGTAAGATGGTTGGCAGCAAGAAATCCTTTTTCCCCTTTAACTGGAATTTTCAAAAACTTATTTCCCAGAAGAGTTTTTCATCTGTCTGAAGAATCTTCTTAAAAATGTTTTTGAAGCATCTCAAATAAGACCAATATCAAACCGAATATATTTTTGATTTTATAACAATGAATGTACAGATCAGCAAGAATGCTTAAAATTTCCAACAATTTCAAATTTCTGAAAAAGTCAACAAAAAATATAAAAGTCCGATTGTTTAAAATGATATCAAAAAGAATACACTTTGCCCTTATGCCAACTAAGAAATTAAAGGAAAATTATTATAAATAACACCTAAACAAAAAAAATCGAAACACTACCTGTAAACCAGAGATTTAAGAATCGAAATTTTGTTATATATTGGTGTTTATGGCATCAAACCTATACTTGAATATAACGAAAGCAAAGATTGCCAAGTAAGAACAGCAAACTGATTGAACTTTCTTTTGCCAAACGTAGGCGTTTACATAACTGGAAGCAAAAAACATCTTCCATTGATCTCCTTTTCTAGAAAAATTAAAATCTTCAGTAGATCTTTTTGTGAAGTCCACAAAATCTAAGTAAAAGCTTTTTTGAATCAACACAAATTAGTGCAACATCAAGTGACAAATTTTATTAGTATAATAATCAATACCACTTTCAGCAAAATGCTTAAAACTTTTAACAACCCCAAATTCCTGAAAACTCCATAAAATAGAAAATGCAACTGTTTATTACATACAAAATATACAATAGGAGCTTATGCCAACAAATGAATGAAATAAGAATTCGTAAAATTAAAACTTTAAATAAAGTAAAATTTGAAAAAAAATTGAACAAGAGATATAAGATTTCGAAAATAGTTTCGACTCTCAAAGAATCAAACCAATGATTTAGTATAAAAAGAGCATTAATTGCTAAATTGCAACGTCTCAAAATGAATAATAAAAGAAATTGTACATTTTGCTGTAATTATATGAAAACTCCAAAAAAAGGAAAAGACCAAGATTCTAATACCAATCAAGTGAAACAAATAAAAGGAAATAGCAAATTAAGAAAAATTGTATAAAACTCAGTGCAAAAAACTCTCAACGTAAGAAAAACGATCCAATAACATACATTTTAGGTATTTCATAATACTAATTTAAAAAGATTTCGAGTACTGTAGAATTAAAAAATACACTTGAAAAATAAAAGAGCATATATTTCAAAACTGAAACAGCAAAAAGAACCACGAATTTTCATCTGTTAATTGTAGTCTTTTCCATGATTGGGAGCAATAAATCCTGTTTCTTTTAGCTTGAACTTTCTAAAAACTTCTTTCCATAAGACTTTTTCATCTGTCTAAAGAATCTTCTTAAAAATATTTTTGAAGCAGCACAAATAAGTCCAATATCAAGCCGAATATATTTTTAATTTATAACAATGAATACTCAGCAAATATGCTTAAAATTTTAAAAAATTCCAAATTTCTAAAAACATCAAAAAATCGAAAAGTACTATTGTTTAAATGATATCAAAAATAATATAGATTGTGCAATTTCAGCAAATGCCCAAAACTTTTAACAATCAAAAAATTACAGAAAACTCCATAAAAGAAAAAATTCAACTGTTTAAATTTCATAAATGTTTTACAATAGGAGCTTTTGCCAACAAATAAAGGAAATAAGAATTATAAAAATTAAAAACTTTAACAAAAGAAAAATTCTCAAGCAAGTAAATTTTAACCAAGGATTTAAGATTCCAAATTATAATAGATATCATTTTCAAAGAATCAAACTAATACTTTAGCATAAAAAGAGCATGATTGCATAACGCTTCGAAAAAGAACATTTTAGAAAATTGTTCTTCTTACTGCAATAAAATACAATGATTAGAATTTTATAGAAACGCTCAAAATAATCATATAAACTAAGTTAAATAAAAAAAACTTTACACTCGAATGATAGAAAAAATTAAATACTTAAACAGGTTATTCGAAATAAAATAAATATTTTACATTTACTAATTATCCTTCCCTTATCGAAGTGACATCATGGGATATTTTCTTTAGATTATAATTGATTGCTGTCCACTTTAGAATCTTTGCCTTCTCATTATTTCTTTTTTATGGTGCAACCAATGTCATATCCTGAAAAAAAATGTTATTACAAAGAACACATAAAATAAGAAGAAATTAACTAATTAGACCAAATATAAGTGATATAAAAAATTAAGTATACCAACTTACCATTTTCAAAAGATGCACTGATTTCTAAACAAAAATAAAGCTATTATTGCCAAAACACAACAGTAAATTAAATAATGCCATATGTTAATAGCAGATTTTTACTTGACTGGAAGCAACTAAACATCTTCCGTTCCACTTTTGTTATACAAAATATTCGTCATAAGGTCTTCATCTGTTCTAAGAATAGTCTAAAATGTCCTTTTGAAACGAAATTTTAAAGCAATATCAAGCCCTATTTAAGTAAAGTGCATAACGGAAAAGAGCTTATTAGAGCAAAATGGCTCTGATCGAGGAAAAATTTAATTATAAGAAAACTCAATGAAAGGGACCAAGATTTTAATTTTTTATAAAAATCCTAAATGAAAAAACTCTCCACACAAGAAAAGCAATCCAATAGATACATTTCATCAAGGTATTTCATAATACTAATTTTAAAAGATTTCGAGTACTGAAGCATTGAAAAATACACTTGAACAAAAAAAAAACTCATATATTTCTAAATTGGAGCAGCAATCAAAACAAAATTTCATCTGTAAATTGTAGTCTGTAAGATGGTTGGCAGCAAGAAATCCTTTTTTCCCTTTAACTGGAATTTTCAAAAACTTATTTCCCATAAGAGTTTTTCATCTGTCTGAAGAATCTTCTTAAAAATGTCTTTGAAGCATCTCAAATAAGACCAATATCAAACCGAATATATTTTTGATTTTTTAACAATAAATGTACAGATCATCAAGAATGCTTAAAATTTCCAACAATTTCAAATTTCTGAAAAAGTCAACAAAAAATATAAAAGTCCGATTGTTTAAAATGATATCAAAAAGAATACACTTTGCCCTTATGCCAACTAAGAAATAAAAGGAAAATTATTATAAATAAAACCTAAACAAAAAAATCGAAACACTACCTGTAAACCAGAGATTTAAGAATCGAAAATTTGTTATATATTGGTGTTTATGGCATCAAACCTATACTTGAATATAACGAAAGCAAAGATTGCCAAGTAAGAACAGCAAACTGATTGAACTTTCTTATGCCAAACGTAGGCGTTTACATAACTGGAAGCAAAAAACATCTTCCATTGATCTCCTTTTCTAGAAAAATTAAAATCTTCAGTAGATCTTTTTGTGAAGTCCACAAAATCTAAGTAAAAGCTTTTTTGAATCAACACAAATTAGTGCAACATCAAGTGACAAATTTTATTAGTATAATAATCAATACCACTTTCAGCAAAATGCTTAAAACTTTTAACAACCCCAAATTCCTGAAAACTCCATAAAATAGAAAATGCAACTGTTTATTACATACAAAATATACAATAGGAGCTTATGCCAACAAATGAATGAAACAAGAATTCGTAAAATTAAAACTTTAAATAAAGTAAAATTTGGAAAAAAAATTGAACTAGAGATATAAGATTTCGAAAATAGTTTCGACTCTCAAAGAATCAAACCAATAATTTAGTATAAAAAGAGCATTAATTGCTAAATTGCAACGTCTCAAAATGAATAATAAAAGAAATTGTACATTTTGCTGTAATTATATGAAAACCCCAAAAAAGGAAAAGACCAAGATTCTAATACCAATCAACAGAAACATATAAAAGGAAATAGCAAATTAAGAAAAATTGTATAAAACTCAGTGCAAAAAACTCTCAACGTAAGAAAAACGATCCAATAACATACATTTTAGGGATTTTAAATACTTATTTAAAAAGATTTCGAGTACTGTAGAATTAAAAAATACACTTGAAAAATAAAAGAGCATATATTTCTAAACTGAAACAGCAAAAAGAACCACGAATTTTCATCTGTTAATTGTAATCTTTTCTATGACTGGGAGCAATAAATCCTGTTTCTTTTAGCTTGAACTTTCTAAAAACTTCTTTCCATAAGACTTTTTCATCTGTCTAAAGAATCTACTTAAAAATATTTTTGAAGCAGCACAAATAAGTCCAATATCAAGCCGAATATATTTTTAATTTATAACAATGAATACTCAGCAAATATGCTTAAAATTTTAAAAAATTCCAAATTTCTAAAAACATCAAAAAATCGAAAAGTACTATTGTTAAAATGATATCAAAAAGAATATAGATTGTGCAATTTCAGCAAATGCCCAAAACTTTTAACAATCAAAAAATTACAGAAAACTCCATAAAAGAAAAAATTCAACTGTTTAAATTTCATAAATGTTATACAATAGGAGCTTTTGCCAACAAATAAAGGAAATAAGAATTATAAAAATTAAAACTTTAACAAAAGAAAAATTCTCAAGCAAGTAAATTTTAACCAAGGATTTAAGATTCCAAATTATAATAGATATCATTTTCAAAGAATCAAACTAATACTTTATCAGAAAAAGAGCATGATTGCATAACGCTTCGAAAAAGAACATTTTAGAAAATTGTTCTTCTTACTGCAATAAAATACAAATATTAGAAATTTATAGAAACGCTCAAAATAATCATATAAACTAAGTTAAATAAAAAACTTTGCACTCGAATGATAGAAAAAATTAAATACTTAAACAGGTTATTCGAAATAAAATAAATATTTTACAGTTACTAATTATCCTTCCCTTATCGAAGTGACATCATGGAATATTTTCTTTAGATTATAATTGATTGCTGTCCACTTTAGTATCTTTGCCTTCTCATTATTTCTTTTTTATGGTGCAACCAATGTCATATCCTGAAAAAAAATGTTATTACAAAGAACACATAAAATAAGAAGAAATTAACTAATTAGACCAAATATAAGTGATATAAAAAATTAAGTATATCAACTTACCATTTTCAAAAGATGCACTGATTTCTAAACAAAAATAAAGCTATTATTGCCAAAACACAACAGTAAATTAAATAATGCCATATGTTAATAGCAGATTTTTACTTGACTGGAAGCAACTAAACATCTTCCGTTCCACTTTTGTTATACAAAATATTCGTCATAAGGTCTTCATCTGTTCTAAGAATAGTCTAAAATGTCCTTTTGAAACGAAATTTTAAAGCAATATCAAGCCCTATTTAAGTAAAGTGCATAACGGAAAAGAGCTTATTAGAGCAAAATGGCTCTGATCGAGGAAAAATTTAATTATGAGAAAACTCAATGAAAGGGACCAAGATTTTAATTTTTTATAAAAATCCTAAATGAAAAAACTCTCCATACAAGAAAAGCAATCTAATAGATACATTTCATCAATGTATTCAATAATACCAATTTTAAAAGATTTCGAGTTCTGAAGCATTGAAAAATACACTTGAACAAAAAAAGACCATATATTTCTAAATTGGAGCAGCAATCAAAACAAAATTTCCTCTGTAAATTGTAGTCTGTAAGATGGTTGGCAACAAGAAATCCTGTTTCCCCTTTAACTGGAATTTTCAAAAACTTATTTCCCATAAGAGTTTTCATCTGTCTGAAGAATCTTCTTAAAAATGTTTTTGAAGCATCTCAAATAAGACCAATATCAATCCGAATATATTTTTGATTTTATAACAATGAATGTACAGATCAGCAAGAATGCTTAAAATTTCCAACAATTTCAAATTTCTGAAAAAGTCAACAAAAAATATAAAAGTCCGATTGTTTAAAATGATATCAAAAAGAATACACTTTGCCCTTATGCCAACTAAGAAATTAAAGGAAAATTATTATATATAAAACCAAAACAAAAGAAAAAAAATCGAAATACTACCTGTAAACCAGAGATTTAAGAATCGAAATTTTGTTATATATTGATGTTTATGGCATCAAACCTATACTTGAATATAACGAAAGCAAAGATTGCCAAGTAAGAACAGCAAACTGATTGAACTTTCTTATGCCAAACGTAGGCGTTTACATAACTGGAAGCAAAAAACATCTTCCATTGATCTCCTTTTCTAGAAAAATTAAAACCTTCAGTAGATCTTTTTGTGAAGTCCACAAAATCTAAGTAAAAGCTTTTTTGAAGCAATACAAATTAGTGCAACATCAAATGACAAATTTTATTAGTATAATAATCAATACCACTTTCAGCAAAGTGTTTAAAACTTTTGACAACCCCAAATTCCTGAAAACTCCATAAAATAGGAAATGCAACTGTTTATTACGTACAAAATATACAATAGGAGTTTATGCCAACAAATGGATGAAATAAGAATTCGTAAAATTAAAACTTTAACTAAAGTAAAATTTGAAAAAAAATTGAACTAGAGATATAAGATTTCGAAAATAGTTTCGACTCTCAAAGAATAAAACCAATAATTTAGTATATAAAGAGCATTAATTGCTAAATTGCAACGTCTGAAATTGAATATTAAAAGAGATTGTACATTTTGATGCAATTATATGAAAACTACAAGAAAAGGAAAAGACCAAGATTCTAATACCAATCAACAGAAACAAATAAAAGGAAATAGCAAATTAAGAAAAACTATATAAAACTCAGTGCAAAAAACTCTCAACGTAAGAAATACGATTCAATAAGATACATTCGAGGGATTTCATAATACTAATTTAAAAAGATTTCGAGTACTGTAGAAATAAAAAATACACTTGAAAAATAAAAGAACATATATTTCTAAACTGAAATAACAACAAAAAAAACACCAATTTTCATCTGTTAATTGTAGTCTTTTCCATAAATGGGAGCAATAAATCCTGTTTCTTTTAGCTTGAACTTTCTAAAAATCTTTCCATAAGATTATTTCATCTGTGTGAAGAATCTTCTTAAAAATATTTTTGAAGCAGCACAAATACGACCAATATCAAGCCGAATATATTTTGAATTAATAACAATGAATACACAGTTCAGCAAATTTGCTTACAATTTTTAAAAATTCCAAATTTCTAAAAACATCAAAAAATAGAAAAGTACGATTGTTTAAATGATACCAAAAAGAATATAGATTGTCCAATTTCAGCAAATGCCAAAAACTTTTAACAATAAAAAAATTACGGAAAACTCCAATAAAGAGAAAGTTCAAATGTTTAAATTACATAAAAGTTCTACAATAGGAGCTTTTGCCAACAAATAAAGGAAATAAGAATTCTAAAAATTAAAACTTTAACAAAAGAAAAATTCACAAGCAAGTAAATTTGAACCAAGGATTTAAGATTCCAAATTATAATCGATATCATTTTCAAAGAATCAAACTAATACTTTAGCATAAAAAGAGCATGATTGCATAACGCTTCGAAAAAGAACATTTTAGAAAATTGTACTTCTTACTGCAATAAAATAAAGTTATTAGAATTTTATAGAAACGCTCAAAATAATCATATATACTAAGTTAAATAAAAAAAACTTTGCACTCGAATGATAGAAAAAATTAAATAATAAAACAGGTTATTCGAAATAAAATAAATATATTACAGTTACTAATTATCCTTCCCTTATCGTAGTGACATCATGGAATATTTTCTTTAAGATTTGAAAAAAAAATTGAACTTGAGAAATAAGATTTGGAAAATAGTTTCGACTCTCAAAGAATCAAACCTATAATTTAATATAAAAAGAGCATTAATTGCTAAATTACAACGTCTGAAAATGAATAATAAAAGAAATTGTACATTTTGCTGTAATTATATGAAAACTCCAAGAAAAGGAAAATACCAAGATTCTAATACCAATCAACAGAAACAAATAAAAGGAAATAGCAAATTAAGGAAAATTATATAAAACTCATTGCAAAAAACTCTCAACGTAAGAAAAACGATCCAATAAGATACATTCGAAGTTTTCATAATACTAATTTAAAAAGATTTCGAGTACTGTAGAATTAAAAAATACACTTGAACAATAAAAGAGCATATATTTTTAAACTGAAACAGCAAAAAAAAATTGTAGTCTATTACATGATTGTTAGCAATAAATCCTGTTTCGTTTAGCTTGAACTTTCTAAAAACGTCTTTCTATGAGATTTTTTCATCTGTCTGAAGAATCTTCTTAAAAATATTTTTGAAGCAGCACAAATAAGACCAATATCAGGCCGAATATATTTTGAATTTAAAACAATTAATACACAGTTAAGCAAATATGCTTAAAATTTTAAAAAATTCCAAATTTCTAAAAACATCAAAAAATTGAAAAAAAAAACGATTGTTTAAATGATATCAAAAAGAATATAGATTGTCTAATTTCAGCAAATGCCTAAAACTTTTAACAATCAAAAAATTACGGAAAACTCCATAAAAGAGAAAATTCAACTGTTTAAATTACTTAAAAGTTATACAACAGGAGCTTTTGCCAACAGATAAAGGAAATAAGAATCATAAAAATTAAAACTTTAACAAAAGAAAAATTCGCAAGCAAGTAAATTTTAACCAAGGATTTAAGATTCCAAATTATAATAGATATCATTTTCAAAATATCAAACTAATACTTTAGCATAAAAAGAGCATGATTGCATAACGCTTCGAAAAAGAACATTTTAGAAAATTGTTCTTCTTACTGCAATAAAATACAATTATTAGAATTTGCACTCGAATGAGGGAAAAATTTAAATACTAAAACAGGTTATTTAAAATAAAATAAGTATAATACCATTACTAATTATCCTTCCCTTATCGAAGTTATATGGAATATTTTCTTTAGATTATATTTGATTGCTGTCCACTTTAGATCTCGTTATTTCTTTATCATCATTCAGCAATTTGTATCATTTGTATTTGTAGAAATAAACTAATTACACCGATATAAAAGTTTTAAAAATGTTATCATATTAATTTTCCATTTTCATTAAATTCACCAATTTTGAAAACAAAATTAAAGCTATAATTGCTAAATTAAAAAACTAAATTAAATAAATTTCATATGTTAATCGTAAACTTTTTTGACTGGAAGCAAGGAAACATCTTCCATTCCACTTCTTTTGCTAAAAAATATTCCTCATAAGGTCTTTATTTGTACATAGAATCTTTTTAAATGACCGAGTAAAACAGCATTTTGTAGCAATATCCAGACAAATATGTTTAACTAGACAACGAAAAAATATATATCATAGCAAATGTGCTGGTCAAGGGATAAATCGAAATGATATGAAAATTCCAAAGAATAGAAAAGACCATAGATAGAAAGATAGAAACCAACAAACAAAAACAAATAAAATCAATAGCAGCTCCAAATTTCTGAAAACGCCATCTGTCCAAAGAATGTTCTCAAAAATGTGCTTGCACCACAAATGACACCAATATCAAGCCGAATAAATTTTTACTTTATAACAAAATACAAAATTAAGCAAAAATGCTTAAAATTTCTAACTACTCCAAATTTCTAACTACGCCATGAAAGAGAAAAGTCCATTCGTTTGATTGATATCAACAAGAAAACCAACAGACCTTATGCCAACTATGGAATAAAATGAAACTTATTATAAATGAAACCTTAGAATGCATAAACTGCCAATTTCGGACAGCAAACTGATTGAACTTCGATCTGCCAAACGTAGGCGTTTATAAACTGCAAGCAAAAATATCATCTACCGTTCATCTCCTTTTTATAGAAAAATTTCTTTATTACCTCTTTGTCAGATTTCCATAAAAGCTTGGGTAAAAATGGTTTTTTAAGCCTCACAAATCAGTGCAATATAAAAACAAAAATAGCTTATTTGTATAAAAATGAATAGAAGTTTCAGCAAAATGCTTAAAAATTTTAACAATCCCAAATTTCTGAAAACTCTATTAAAGAGAAAAAGTGCAATTGTTTAATTACATAAAAAAATACAATTTGAGCTTATGCCAACAAAGGAAAGAAATAAAATGATCAAAAATACAACTTATATGCTGAACTGTGAAATGGTTGACAACTAAAATTTATTATAAATAAAACCTTAACAAAAGAAAAAATCGAAACAATGCATGTAAACCAGAGATTTAGGAATCGAAATTATGTTATATATTGATGTTTATAGCATCAAACCTATACTTGAACTTAACGAAAGCAAAGATTGTCAAGTAAGATCAACAAACTAATTGAACTTTGATATGTCTAACGTAGGTGTTTACATAACTGGAAGCAAAAAACATCTTCCATTCATCTCCTTTTCTAAAGAAATGAAAATCTTCATAAGCTCTTTTTCTGATGTCCACAAAATCTAAGTAAAAGTGTTTTTTTTTTAAGCAACGCAAATTAGTGCAACATCAAGTGAAAATATTTTATTTGTATAAAAATTAATACCAATTTTTAAAAAAATGCTTAAAACTTTTATCAACCCCAAGTTCCAGAAAGCACCATTAAAAGGAAAATACCACTGTCTATTACAATAAAAATATATACAATATGAAACAAAGGTAAGAAATAAAATTATTAAAAATACAACTTTAACAACGATAATTTGAATTAAGGATTTAAGAATCCACATTATAATAGATTTCGATTTTCAAAGAGTCAAACCAATACTTTAACATAAAGATAGAAAAAAGTATGAGAAATTCTACTTTTAACTCTAATTTTACTGATTGGAAGCAAGAAATCCTGTTTCCTTCAGCTTGAGTATCAATTTTCATCTGTTTGAAGAATCTTTTTAAGCATGTTTTTGAAGCAACCCATTATCAAAATGAAAATATTTTGATTTTATAACAATGAATACAAAGCTTAGCGAAAATGCCTAAAATTATTGACAATTCCAAACTTATGAAAACGCCATAAAAGAGAAAGTCCAATTGTTTAAAATATATCAACGACAATACAATTTGACCTTATGCCAACTAAGGAATAAAAAGATAATTAATATCAACTAAAAACCTAATAAAAGACAAAATAGAAACAATGTTTGAAAAAAATTGATTTAAGAATCAAAATTATGTTATATATTGATTTTTAAAGAATCAAACCTACTACATGAACTAAAAGACAGCAAAGATTGACAATTTAGAACAGCAAATAGATGGAATTTTAATTTGTCAAGCGTAGACATTTTCATAACTGGAAGCAAAGTATAAACCTTCGTTCATCTTCCCTTTCTAGGGAAGAAAAATCTTAGCTCTCTTCCATATCTCCACAAAATCTTTATAATACCGATTTTGAAGCAGCACAAATAAATGCAATAGTAAGCCAAAAATGTTTTGGTTTCATTAAAATAAATTCAAATTTCAGCAAAGTGTTTACAAATTTTAACAATGCCAAATTTCTGGAAACTCCAAATAACAGAAAAGTACAATTGATTAAATATCATGAAAAAGAATTCAGTTAGAGCTTATACCAACAAATAAATGAAACAAGAAGTATTAAAAATAAAACTTTAACAAAAAGAAAAATTCAAAAAGTAAGAAAAAAAAAGGATTTAAGAATCCAAATTATAATAGAATCCGATTATCAAATCACCAAACCAATAAAGAATAGCCTAAAGAGCATAACCTGAAGAGAGCATATATTGCTTAATTATAACGCTTACAAAAATTAAAATTATGGGAAATTGTACTTTTTTGCTGTAATTAAATAAAATTATTAGTATTTTGCAAGAAACACTCAAAATAATGTGAATATGAATTCAATTACAAAAAAGATTCCCCGACTTAAATATTTATTTCAAACAAAAAAAGTCTTATAGCTGAAAGAAAAAAAATTAAATACTAATACAGGTTATTAGAAATAAAATATAATACAATATCTAAAGTTACTTCCTTTATTGAAATGAGATCCTGGAATATTTTCTTCTGATTATATTTGGTTGTTTTGTGCTTTAGAATCTTTGCCTGCTTATCATTTCTTTTTTTTTTTATCTTTCAGCAATTTGTATCATAACCTGGGATTAAAAAATGTTTTAGTATTACAAAAAAAACACCTTAAATTTGAAGAACTTAACTAATAACACCCATATAAAAGTTTTTAAAATGTTAGTATATTAATTTTCCATCTTCATAAAATGCACCGATTTCTAAACAAAATTAAAGCTGTAATTGTTAAATTAAAAAACTAAATTAAATAAATTTCACATGTTAATCGAAAACTTTTTTGACTGGTAGCAAGGAAACATCTTTAATTCCACTTCTTTTGATAAAAAATATTCCTCATAAGGTCTTTATTTGTACATAGAATCTTCTTAAATGACAGAGTAAAACAACATTTTGTAGCAATATCTAGACAAATATGTTAAACTAGACAACGAAAAAATATATATCATAGCAAATGTGCTGCTCAAGGGATAAATCGAAATGATATGAAAATTCCAAAGGATAGAAAAGACTATGATTTTGAAACCAACTAACAAAAACAAATAAAAACAATAGGAGCTCCAAATTTCTGAAAACGCCATCCGTCTGAAGAATCTTCTCAAAAATGTGCTTCAAGCACCACAAATAACACCAATATCAAGCCGAATAAATTTTTATTTTATAACAATGAATACAAAGTTAAGCAAAAATACTTAAAATTTCTAACTACTCCAAATTTCTAAAAACGCCATGAAAGAGAAAAGTCCATTTGTTTGAATGATATCAACTAGAAAACCAAGGGACCTAATGCCAACTATGGAATAAAATGAAACTTATTATAAATAAGACCTTAGACCGAGTAAAACAACATTTTGTGCCAATATTCAAACAAATATATTTAACTATACAACGAATAAATACTTATCATAGCAAATGTGCTGATCAAGGGATAAATCCAAATTATATGAAAACTCCAAAGGAGGGACAAGACCATGATTTTGAAACCAATTAACAAAAACATGTAACAACAATAGGATAACATAATATAAAAGAAATTGTATTAAAATGCTTCCTAAAAAAATCTCAACGTAAGAAAAAAAACTAATAAATACGTTTTAGCAAGGGATTTTAGAATTTTGATTTCAAAAGATTTCGTGTACCGTAGAATTGAAACATACACTTGAACAAAGAAGTAGCCTACATTTTTAAATTGGACAGCAAAGTAGAAAAACAAACTTTAATCTGTAAATTGTTGTCTGCTACACAATTGGATGCAAGAAATCCTGTTTAAATTACCTAAAGCCTCCAAAAAACTTATCTCTCTTAAAAAAATTTCTTCTGTCTGAAGAATCTTCTTAAGAATGTGTTTGAAGGACCACAAATAACACCAATATCAGGCCGAATAAAATTTTATTTTATAACAATGAATACAAAATTATGAAAAAATGCTTAAAATTTCTAACAACTCCAAATTTCTGAAAACGCCATGAAATAGAAAAAAAAACATTTGTTTGAATGATATCAACAAGAAAACCAAGGGACCTTATGCAAACTATTGAATAAAATGAAACTTATTATAAATAAATTCTTAGAATGTAAAACGGCCAATTTCGAACAGCAAACTGATTGAACTCCGTAAAAGCTTGGGTAAAAGTGTTTTTGAAGCGGCGCAAATAAGTGCAATATAAAACCAAAAATATTTTATTTGTATAAAAATGAATAAAAACTTCAGCAAAATATTTGAAAATTTTAACAATCCCAAATTTATGAAAACTACATTAAAGAGAAAAAGTGCAATTGTTTAATTAAATACAAAAAAAAAACAATTGGGCCTTATGCAAACAAAGAAAAGAAATAAAATTATTAAAAATACAACTTATATGCTGAACTGAAATGCTCAACAACAATTAAAAATTATTATAAATAAAACCTTAACAAAAGAAAAAATTGAAACAATACATGTAGACCAGATATTCAGGAATCGAAATTATGTTAAATATTGATGTATATAGCATCAAACCTATACTTGAACTTAACGAAAGCAAAGATTGCCAAGTAAGAACAGCAAACTGATTGAACTTTGATATGTCTAACATTGGTTTTTAAATAACTGGAAGCAAAAAAACATCTTCCATTCATCTCCTTTTCTAGAGCAATGAAAATCTTCATAAGCTCTTTTTTCTGATGTCCACAAAATGTACCAATTTCAAGAAAAAAAATGCTTAAAACTTTTAACAACCCCAAGTCCCTGAAAACACCATAGAAGGGAAAATACAACTGTCTATTACAATAAAAAAACATACAATATGAAACAAAAGAAAAATAAAATTATTAAAAATGCAACTTTAACAACGAAAATTTGAATTAGGGATTTAAGATTCCAAATTATAATAGATTTCGATTTTCAAAGAGTCAAACCAATACTTTAACATTAAGATAGCGTAGAAAAAAATACGGGAAATTCTACTTTTAACTGTAATTTTACTGATTGGAAGCAAGAAATCCTGTTTCTTTCAGATTGATTTTCAATTTTCATCTGTTTGAAGAATCTTTTTAAGCATGTTTTTGAAGCAACCCATTATCAAAATGAAAATATTTGGATTTTATAACAATGAATACAAAGCTAAGCGAAAATGCCTAAAATTATTGACAATTCCAAATTTATGAAAACGCCATAACAGAGAAAAGTCCAATTGTTTAAGTAATATTAACAAAAATACAATTTGACCTTATGCCAACTAAGGAATAAAAGAAAATTAATATAAATTAAAAACTTAATACAAGACAAAATAGAAACAATGTTTGTAAAAAAGAGATTTAAGAATCAAAATTATGTTATATATTGATTTTTGAAGAATCAAACCTACTACATGAACTAAAAGACAGCAAAGATTGCCAATTAAGAACAGTAATTAGAGTGAATTTTAATCTGTCAAATGTAGACGTTTTCATAACTGGAAGCAAATTATAAACTTTTGTTTATCTTCTCTTTCTAGGGAAAAAATCTTAGCTCTATTCCATATCTCCACAAAATATGTAATACTGTTTTTGAAGCAGAACAAATAAATGCAATAGTAAGCCAAAAATGTTTTGGTTTCATTAAAATAAATTCAAATTTCAGCAAAGTGTTTACAAATTTTAACAATGCCAAATTTCTGGAAACTCCAAATAACAGAAAAGTACAATTGTTTAAATATCATGAAAAAGAATTCAGTTAGAGCTTATACCAACAAATAAATGAAACAAGAAGTATTAAAAATAAAACTTTAACAAAAAGAAAAATTCAAAAAGTAAGAAAAAAAAGGATTTAAGAATCCAAATTATAATAGAATCCGATTATCAAATCACCAAACCAATAAAGAATAGCCTAAAGAGCATAACCTGAAGAGAGCATATATTGCTTAATTATAACGCTTACAAAAATTAAAATTATGGGAAATTGTACTTTTTTGCTGTAATTAAATAAAATTATTAGTATTTTGCAAGAAACACTCAAAATAATGTGAATATGAATTCAATTACAAAAAAGATTCCCCGACTTAAATATTTATTTCAAACAAAAAAAAGTCTTATAGCTGAAAGAAAAAAAAATTAAATACTAATACAGGTTATTAGAAATCAAATATAATACAGTATCTAAAGTTACTTCCTTTATTGAAATGAGATCCTGGAATATTTTCTTCTGATTATATTTGGTTGTTTTGTGCTTTAGACTATGGAATAAAATGAAACTTATTATAAATAAAACCTTAGAATGCATAAACTGCTAATTTCTGACAGGAAACTGATTGAACTTCGATCTGCCAAAAGTAGGCGTTTTTAAACAGCAAGCAAAAAAATCATCTTCCGTTCATCTCCTTTTTATAGAAAAATTTCTTCATTACCTCTTTGTCAGATTTCCATAAAAGCTTGGGTAAAAAAGGTTTTGAAGCCTCACAAATAAGTGCAATATAAAACCAAAAATATTTTATTTGTATAAAAATGAATAAAAACTTCATCAAAATGCTTAAAAATTTTAACAATCAGAAATTTCTGAAAACTCCATTAAAGAGAAAACGTGCAATTGTTTAATTATATATAAAAAAATACAATTGAGGCTTATGCCAACAAAGGAAAGAAATAAAATTATCAAAAATAAAACTTATATGCTGAACTGTGAAATGCTTAACAACTAAAATTTATGAAAATAAAACCTTAACAAAAAAAATCGAAACAATACATGTAAACCAGAGATTTAGGAATCGAAATTAAGTTATATATTGATGTTTATAGCATCAAACCTATACTTGAACTTAACGAAAGCAAAGATTGCCAAGTAAGAACAGCAAACTGAGTGAACTTTGATATGTCTAACGAAGGTGCTTACATATCAGGAAGCAAAAAACATCTTCCATTATCTCCTTTTCTAGAAAAATGAAAATCTTCGTAAGCTCTTTTTCTGATGTCCACAAAATGCAAATTAAAAGTTATTTTTTTTTTTGAAGCAACAACAATTAGTGCAACATCAAGTGAAAATATTTTATTTGTATAAAAATCAATACCAATTTCAGGAAAATGCTTAAAACTTTTAACAACCCCAAGTTCCTGAAAACAACATGAAAAAGTAAAATACAACTGTCTATTACATTTAAAAAAAAACAATAGGAACTTATGCCAACAAAAGAAAGAAAGAAAATTATTAAAAATACAACTTAAGGGGTCACAGGAGTCTTAAAAATGTGCAAAGAAGATACTACAAAGCATAGTTTGATCTTTCATGTCATTTTTTAACTACTCAATAAATGAGTATAATTTTTTATATGTTATTCTACAGGTTTTATTTAATATAAAACAAATTTTAAAATTTATGAAACTTTAGCCAAAACTAAAACAAATGATATGAAACATGAAGCTATTCGAACACATTGTGATTAGGCTTGCGCGGGAAATTGTGAGGTCAAAATTGAAAAAATGACCAAGAAAATGACTTCATATTGTACAAATATGTACAAACAAAGACTTATACCTAAATTCTCAGCTCAATTTTAATTAGAAATTATTTTAAGAACTTTTTTCTAAAAAAATTAATACAAATTTAAAAATTTTGATTTAAATTTTTTTAAAAAATAATTTCTAATTAAAATTGAGCTGAGAATTTAGGTATAAGTCTTTGTTTGTACATATTTGTACAATATAAAGTCATTTTCTTGGTCATTTTTTCAATTTTGAACTCACAATTTGCCGCGCAAGCCTAATCACAATGTGTTCAAATAGCTCTATGTTTAATATCATTTATTTTAGTTTTAGCTTAAGTTTCATAAATTTTAAAACTTGTTTTATAATAAATAAATCTTTTAGAATTACATATAAAAAAGTTATACTTATACATTGAGTAGTTCAAAAATGACATGAAAGATCAAACTATGTTTTGTAGTACCTTCTTTGCACATTTTTAAGACTCCTATGACCCCTTAAACAACGAAAATTTGAATTAGGGATCTAAGAATCCAAATTATAATAGATTTCGATTTTCAAAGAGTCAAACCAATACTTTAACAGAAAGATACCGTAGAAAAGTATGGGAAATTCTTTTTTTTACTGTAATTTTACTGTTTGGAATCAAGAAATCCTGTTTCCTTTAGCTTGAGTTTCAATTTTCATCTGTATGAAGAATCTTCTTAAGCATGTTTTTGAAGCAACCCAAGTAAGACCAACATCAAAATGAAAATATTTTGATTTTATAACAATGAATACAATGCTAAGCAAAAATGCCTAAAATGTTTCCCAATTCCAAATTTAAGAAAACGAAATAAAAGAGAAAAGTCCAATTGTTTAAAGGATATTAACAACAATACAATTTGAGCTTATGCCAAGTAAGGAATAAAAAGAAAATTAATATAAAATAAAAACATAATAAAGTACAAAACAGAAACAATTCTTGTAAAAAAGAGAGTTAAGAATAAAAATTATGTTATATATTGATTTTTAAAAAATCAAACCTGCTACACGAACATAAAAACAGCAAAGATTGCCAATTAAGAACAGCAAATAGATTGCATTTTGATCTGTCAAACGTAGACGTTTTTGTTACTGGAAGCAAATTATAAACTTTCGTTCATCTTCTCTTTCTAGGAAAAAAAATCTTCAAAAGCTCTTTCCAATATATCCACAAAATCTTTATAAAACTGTTTTAGAAGCAGCACAAATAAGTGCAATAGTAAGCCGAAACTGTTTTGTGGTTTCATTAAAATAAATAAACATTTCAGCAAAATGCTTAAAAATTTGAAAATACCAAATATATGAGAATTCCAGATAACAGAAAAAAGCAATTGTTTAAATTACATGAAAAAAATACAGTTAGAGCTTATACCAACAAACTATGATTAAAGAATTAGTTAAAATAAAACTTTAACAAAAAGAAAAATTCGAAAAATAATTAAGAACTAAGGATAAAAGAATCCAAATTATAATAGAATCCTATTTTCAAATTATCAAACCAATACTTGAACCTAAAGAGAACATAGATGGCTTTACTATAACTTTTTCAAAGTGAAAATAGGGGAAATTGTTCTTTTTTGCTGAAATTATATAAAAATTTTAGAATTTTGCATGAAAACCTCAAAATATTGCGAGTATGAATTAAGTTACAAAAAAGATTACCTGACCTAAATATTTATTTCAAGCAAAACAAAGTTTTAAAGCTGAAAGAAAAAAATCTTAGATACTAAAACAGGTTAATAGAAATCAAATATATAATACAGTATCTAAAGTAACTCCCTTTATCGAAGTGAGATCCTGGAATATTTTCTTCAGATTATTTTAATTGTTGTGTGTTTTGGAATCTTTGCCTTCTCATCATTTCTTTTTTATCATTCCGCAATTTATATCATAACCTGAAATTAAGAAAGCTTTAGTACTACAAAAAAACACATAAAATTTGAAGACCTTATCTAATTACACCGATGTAAAAGTTTAAAAAATATTTGTATATATTTATTTTCCATTTTTGTAAAATGCACCAATTTCTTAAAAAAATTAAAGCTATAATTGCTAAATTAAAAAACTAAATTAAATAAATTTCACATGTTTATTACTGGATATGTTTCTGACTGGAAACAGGGACACATCTTCTGTTCCCAAATTTATGAAAACTCATTACAGTGAAAAGGGTAATTGTTAAATTAGATAATAAATAATACAATTGGGGCTAATGACAACAAAGGAAAGAAATAGGAATTATTAAAAATACAACTTTTACAAAAACAAAAAAAAAATTATGAAAACTATGGATTCGAGAATCCAAATTATAATAGATTTCAATTTTCAAAGAATCAAACTAATATTTTAAAATGTACAGAGCACACATTGCAAAATTTTAACGATTGCAAAAAGGAAATTATAGGAAATTTTGCGTTTTACTGTAATTAAATAAAATTATTAGAAGTTTGGCAGAAGCACTAAAAATAACCATATAACTTAAGTAAAATAAAAAAAGTTTTGCATTTGAATGAAAGAAAAGTTTAAATACCAGAGCAGGTATCTAAAGATCCCTCCTTTATAGAAATGAGATCACGGAATATTTTCTTCAGATTCTTCAGATTCAGATCGCGGTGCACTTTTCAATCCATGCCTTTCCAGCATTCTTTTTGATAATTCAACGAATGTCGTCATATCCTGGAATAATAAATATATCATTACAAAAAAGAACTTAAAATAAGAAGAATGTAACTAATTACACCAATATAAGTGATAAAAAATGTAAGTATATTAATTTTCCATTTTCATAAAATGCACCGATTTCTAAAGAAAAATAAAGCTATTATTTCAAATTACAACACTGATTTAAATAGATTTCACATGTTAATAGAAGATTTTTTTTTGACTAGAAGCAAGGAAACATCTTCCGTTCCACTTCTTTTTCTAGAAAATATTCCTTATAAGGTCTTTATCTGTACATAAACTCTTCTTAAATGACCGAGTAAAACAACATTTTGTAGCAATATCCAGACAAATATGTTTAACTATACAACGAAAAAATATATATCATAGCAAGGAAAGGCAAGCAAGGAAACATCTTCTGTTGCATTTCTTTTTATAGAAAAGATTCGTCATAAGGTTTTCATCTGTTCTAAGCATAGTCGAAAAGGTCTTTTGAAACAAAATTTATAAGCAATATCAAGTCTAATATATTTAAAGTGTACAACGAAAAGTGCATATTAAAGCAAATATATGATGATCAAGGAAAAACTACAAATTACATGAAAACTCCATGAAGAGGAAACGACCAAGATTCTAAAACTAATTAAACAAAACAAAGAAAAACGAAAGCAGATAATAAATTAAAGGAAATTAAGTAAAAATCCTTACTAATAAGCTCTCAACGTAAGAAAAACAATCCAATAGATACATTTTATCAAGGGATTTCATAATACTAATTTAAAAAGATTTGGAGCTCCGAAGAAATGCAAAATACGCTTGAACTAATAAAGAATATATATTTCTTAATTGGAACGGCAATGAAAACAAATTGTTTTCTATAATTTTGTCTGTTAAATGATTGGAACAAGACATCCTGTTTCATTTAACTTGAATTTCACAAAAACTTAATAAAACTTAGTGAGAAAAGGCCCAGTATATAAAAGGAACTAATCAAAAAGAAGCTACTGACTATGAAAGTGATTTTGAAAGTAAGATCAGGCTAAAATATTTCATAATTCATAATAAAAAATCAACTCAAAAAAGGTTGGAAGCTCTTTGTTTTTAAAGCAATATAAATTTTACAAATTTGTATGTCTAAACTTGTGATGGCTATAAACTTCATCAGGTGGATTAAACTGCCCTAAAAAATATTTATACCATTCAAGCATATGCAAGCAATATAGACAAAAATACATTCTTTTTAAAAACATTTCCTCTCAGTTATAATTTATCAAATTAAAAATTTAAAATTAATACTCATATTATCTACTACACATATTAGAAAACATATGTTTGTACAAATAACTTTTCCCTAAGATAAAACAAAATTCTAAAAATAATAGAATAATATTTACTTGACGAAAGAATATATGTATATATTTTATTATTAATTTAATAATAGTAATTTTAGGTATTCAGAGTAATATCTATAAATTATACACACTTAATGATTGGAATCCTTAAAAAATTAACTTAATTATGCAAAAATATATTTTAAATATTAAGAGTCATTGTTAGACGAATGTGTTTACATAGCACTTTTTAAACAATTTAGGACAAGTATAAATTCAAAAAATCTTAAGTTAAAAATAAAAAAATATAAAAATAAGGAATTATAACAATACTAAGGTTAAACATTTGCCTTGTGATAGGAAATATAACATGGATGAATTGGGAAAAAAGTAATAATTATCGTCTGCGAAGTTGGACGGAATGGAGTGGAATTTTATTTTATATAACTCTTCACATTTTTTTCATAGTAATAGTAAAATATTGTTGCTCAGAATAAATAAATTAAGACATTTCATTTTCTCACAAAAATAGTTCTGCAAAACAAAATCGTAGTGATAAGTGGAATGAAAGTTGCTAGCCGATTCATTTCTATTAAACTGTAATTGCCGAAACATATATTCATTTTTGAAAATTTTAATTAAAAGTCAACGCCAAAAATATATTATGAATTATGATTTAATTCTGGGGTCAAAATTAAAAAAAAAGTAAGTTTAAATGAGTATATATGACGTTTGAAACAGTTTTAATAATTCTAACTTATCGAAATAATGCTTTTTTTTTAATGAAAATAATGCTGTTTATTTTGATTAATCGAATATATTTTCACTTAAAAAAACTATTATTAATTGAAATTTTAAATAATAGGCAGATTTTCTAAATTTCAATGAAATTAATCGTGGAACGCTTTGTTCTAAATAAAATTATGACTCAACGTAAAAATATGAGCATTGATATTACAATTATTTTTATGCCCAGTCAGAATATTATAATTTATAAATTATTAAGAGTAACTAGCAAATATTTCATAGAATAAAATAGTATTTCATAGAATAAAACTGTAAAAAGAATCAATGGAATTTTTTATGGAACACTTTAGTATTTAGAGAAATATTACGACTAAGCATCAAAAAATGAACTTGTATATTATAAATTATTTTTAAGTTTGGTAAAAATATTATAGTTCATTAAAATTAATAAAAGGAAATAGCAAATATTTCAAAAAACAAAACTGTAAAAAGAATTCTTTAGAAGAGAACTGTAGAAAGAAATAACTTTGACGCTATTCGAAAGCTGATGTCTGAATAAAATAAAATACATATAGAAATACTAAGAAAATTATGCTGAAAAAGTGCCATAAAATCCTATTAAATTTGCAAAAAAAATTATTTCGTGGTACGAAACTACTGAAAACTCTCAAGCATTTGTTCAAAGGAAAATGTTCTTTTTTTTATTTTTATATCTTCTACTTTAAATAAAAATAATTAAAAACATATTTGAATTTGAAAATAATACAATTATATTAATTCAATTAATTAACTTTTTTCTCAAGTATAACATTTTAAGCTTTAATTAAAAAAAAAGGAATAAAAATAACTTACAAGGTCTTCCGATGATCCTTCTCTCTTAAATTCCAGAAAGCAAATGGCGAGAAATTCTACAAAACGATTTTGTTCTTAAAATTAATTACCGAACTGTGAAAAGTTAAATAAAAGCGAAAACGATAAATTTCTAAAATACTTTTTCTTCCGTGTCCAAACTACGACAACAGCGGCAACATTTTCAACACCTGCGCGCGCATGCCTGTACAAATTGCATAAGCATGCGCGCACATGTGTTGAAAATGTTGTCATAGTCAGGGTACCGCATTTCAAAAATATATCCGTGCATACTAACTTATACACAACTTAATTCATAAAATATTAAATATTATTAAATTATTTATTATAATTTAAGTAATACTTAAAATATAACTGAATTTTTTGTGTTTTGAAATGTGATTTCTTTCCTATTTTTTTATAATATTTTTAATAATAATTTCTATTTTGAATTATTTTGTATCGTTTTCTAATGTTCTGAAATTTGCATAAGATGAAGCCATGGATTGCAAATGTAAAAAGCTAAAATAGTGCAAAAATATGTTTTTTTTTTAAAATTTCAAATATATAGTATTCAAACTTGATTACTTAATGCATAGAATATGATACATAATCCAATAAATTAATAAATGATTTCAGTAATATTAAAATATCACGAGTTGAAGATATATATTTTTTTCTAATATTTTTCTATTTTTTATCAATAATTATATGTTTTTTTTTAAAAATTTCAAATATATATGTATTCAAACTTGATTACTTAATGCATAGAATATACATCCAATAAATTAATAAATGATTTCAGTAATATTAAAATATCACGAGTTGAAGATATATATTTTTTTTCTAATATTTTTCTATTTTTATCAATAATTATTGATTTTTAGTTATTATCTGCATCGTTTTAGAATATTTTAAAACATTGCATAATATGTGTAAACACTAGAGCAACTTTTTTCTGCGATATTTTCATCATCATAAATAAAACATCTTTTAAAATTACATAAAGTTTGTTATTTTTTCTGTGAAATATGCCAATATTCACTGAATTAGAGTGATACGCATTTATGCAAAGAGCTGGAACTTCATAAAACTCGTTATAAGGTTGTATGCACTAATTTACAAAATATGAAATCGCATCAAACCACATTTTTTCCAATGATACATACACATTAGTAAAAAGAGAGAACACTTATTTATTATTTTATACACTTTTTTTTAATTAAAAATGAAATAGCATAAAACACTATGTAACTAACATAAAATAACTCTAATAAAATATTTAAAATTATAATAAAATAAACAATGCAAAATATTGTTAAATGTACCTTGATTCCAGTTTCTTCGTCGATGTCAATTGAAGAAACATGGAAATTCACGGGATTATCATCTACTTACATACAGTGTTGGTTGTTATTGGAAACATTTGCAGCAAAAAGTAACTATTTAGTTACAGATTTCCCCGACTCATTTTCATGTCTTTCGGTCAAATCTAAATGAAAATCTGATACTTGAGAATCAATAAACTCGTAGTTTCTCATAAAAGTTTTTTTTATGTAATTTTTATATTTGTTCCATTTTCTTTTCAAATGACCACACAAATTTGTTTTTTCCAACATTTCTCTTAAGAAGCAAAATGCCACTTTGACAAACGTTAGGAGGGGATACTTTCATACTTTCACAAATATTTCTTCTTACATTGGATAAAGATTTCGTGAATCCACTGGATGTTCTAAAACAAAGACAAAAGTTCTAACAATGAAAGTTCTCGATTTTGTTAAGCATAGCCATTTTGATGATGACGACCCTTTGAAAATAGAACAGCGAAGGAAATGAACAAAGAACTAATGAACATGAACACCCAGGGTTGCCAGAAGAAATTTCTACAAAAATAGCCAAGTCGAGGGGCAAAATTCCTGTACGGTAAGTCACGTCTCACATAATTTACCAAGTATGAGTGAATTTTGAATTTAAAAAATACTAGCAAACACATTTTCAAAACCAAAGGGGCGTACAAAATGCTAAAAACAACAATATGATTGATAGTAAGAACAGTTTCAGTTAACTATTAAAAACTTTTGCAGGCCAAGTGGAGCCAAAATTAACCAAAATGGCTAATGTTAGCCAAGTCTGGCAACCCAAAAGAACACTCAAAATCTGTAGCAAAAGAAGCGCCAACTTTGTTATGACTTGCGCCCGGGGAACCAGGTGTCGAGATAAAAAAAAATATCTTCATCTTTCAACTTCGGCCTGCAAAGCCAGTGGTTTTTATTAGGCTATGTCCTGACGGCGACAATTAAAACAAAAACTTGGCGATCGCCAAACGAGGCAATAGCGAACGGTTTTTTCGCCAAATCGTAGGTTTTTTTCAAACGCATGCGTCTGGGGGATCTGTTTGGTATGCCCAATGCCGGTGTTGTGCAAGAAAATTGGAATAGGATGAAAAGTTTGCATCGCTTGCGTTTAACGCGTGACCTTGATTTCAACATTAATACGAAAACATTAATTTGGTTAGTAATATTAAAACTCAGTGTAACAAATAAAATTGTTGGTTTATAACATAGATTTTTAACTTTTATAACATTTAAATTGGAAATTCTCTGAGATTTTTCAATTAATTTATAACTGGACTGGACCCGTGTACGATCTCGGGTCTACGGAATAAGATCAAGAAGAGCTGACCACTAAGCCAGAGAGATTGGGGGGGCATAATACATTTATATTAAGAGTTTAAAAAAATATATCATTTTAGTTAAAATTTAAATACATTATAATATAAATGTTAGATTCGTAAATAGCTTCGTGTGGCCAGTAGGTTCAGGCGACATCGTACGCAGCGATAGGACTTTGAAGGATATTTAACGTGCACAACCGCCACACGGGGGTATTATTCGTTGGGCATTTTTTGGCTGCACGTGTGCTGCTTGGGGGTCGGCAGTTATTTTGGCGATGCCCGGACCCGGACGAACCTGGGACCTTCCGCATGCTAGGCGAATGCCTATCGACTGGGCTCCCTCCCCAGGCCTAGACACTTTCAAGTCTTTAAATATTTACATTTATCCACCATTATTTTATTTCGCTTTATATAACATTTTGACAAACCAGTATCAAAATCATCAATCATATGAACCAGTTTCATATCATATTGGACAAACGTTTTTGTCATAATGCATAAAAAACGCAAGAAAAAAATTGAACACATCAATTTAAATGGAGACATTTAAGGTTCAAAATGTAATTTAAATTCAATTGATTAAAAATAGTTTTATGCACTTTCTACTTCAATTACCTTTTTTTTTATTTTTTCCCTTTTATTTTTTTTTATTGACAATAGCAACCCTACAACAAATTAACATGGCTTTTAAATAGGAAAAGTTGTCGGGATTTTCGATTGTCTCTGACAACTTTTTTCCGGGTTACTTGGCGAGAGTGGAATTTTTAATTGCTTTTTTGGCTTTCGATTTGATTATTTGAAAATTTCCAATGATGAATTCGGTTTTTCTCTCAGAAGTTACCATAGCGCAAGACGCACCGAATCAGAGTATTCTCGTAGACATTTAAGGCATGCGTTAATAGCTAAAACACCGTGCGTCACAATTGAGGTGCAGTCACCGTGCGTCAAAGTTTTCGTTGGACGCACGGGTTTGTGAGTTGCGGTTGTTTCATCCTCCATGCGCGCGCATCACAATACAAATTGTATGGGGATCACGTGACGTGCGCGCGCATCACGTGACACATCACGTGACATTTTTGTTTTTATTGTCGCCGTCTGGACATAGCCTTATGACAACTGCGCCCAATTAAAAATGTGAAAAAGAAGCAAAATATATCAGTACAGTTAATTTCTGAAGAGCAATGATTACTATGGTAGAATATCTGCTGTTAGAGAGTTTAATAACGGGGGAATCGGATAAAAATGATTTAAAATTTTCATTCTGTGTTGTAGTGACAAAACACCATGTCGAAAGGCAGCTAAAGAGCAACAAAGTTCGGCATTAACAAAGTTCGTGTTTAACACAGTGTGGCTCGTTACTTAGGTACGAGTCATTACCTTGCTTTAAATCAAATAAATAAATCTTGAAAATTCAGTTACAATTATCAGTTTTAGTTAAGTTTGAATTATCCACGCACTAGAGCTACACGAGGACTATTGGCCACGGGCGGCGTATTTTAGAACCACAGTCAAGTGACGAGCCGACACCTGAATAGGCACCCAACGCAACCGTTAAGGGTGACATCGTACGCAGCGTCGGGACATTGGAGCATATTTAAAGTGTACTACCTCTACACGGGGTATTATTCGTCGGATATTTTAGGCTTTTTATATTTAGGCCGCTTATAGGTCGGCAGTTACTTTGGCGATGCCCGGACCCGAACCTGGGACCTTTAGCATGCTAGGCAAGTGCCTAACCGACTGGGCTCCCCAGCCCCGTTACAATTATCATTTATAATTATTTTAAACATTTTTCATGGTTTTTACATTATGCGAATATTTTTTTACATTTAGTTTATCTGGCCGAACCATAAATCGATCTTTTTGTTCATCTGTACATCTCTCCATGTATTTTTTTTTTCTGTCAGTTCCAATTGTTGATTAAAAAAAATTTGTAAGACGTTCCATCAGAGAATTAATCAATGACTAAAATTATAACTTATATAATTAATTATTATGTATTTTTCAACACTGTGCTTCTGTCTAAGTCTCGTCTATATGATTTTTCAAGTATATAAACTACATTGTTGTAAAATTAATTAAGATTACTGCAGAGTTTATTCTTAATGTATATTTTTAACCAACAAATATAATTAAATAAATTTTATAATAGATACATATATGGAGTATTTAAAATTAATGAACCTCGACAAATACCCTTGTATTTTGACAGACCAGCTGGTGACCGAGCTCTGCTCGGAGAAAAGATTTAAATTTTCAATTGTGATTTATCAAAACAATACATACCATAAGAAAATTTGTGAAACCATTGGTGAAAAGATAACCGGTTAAAGTTAATGTGACCAGATTTTCAAAATCAAAAAGTGGGACACTCCATCACCCTCCCTCCCCCGGTGTATTTTTTAAGTATTTTTTTATGCACATAATAGTCCCTTCACACAATTACACACTTGGTATAAGAAAGATAAGGAAGGCGCGTTCAACAGCAGCAGTGGTTTCAGGCAAACAGAAACCATACTCCACCAATTTGTTGATGACTTTAACTTCATTTAACAATTTCTAAAGACGTCATAGCGTTTTACAACGATTATTCATAAAAATAGTCTATTTTATTTACAATTTCCTCGTTTTCGGGACATTGCGGGACTTTTGCAAATAAGCGGGACGTTTTGGCGGGACATTTGGCCCGCGGGACAGTAACACAAAAAGTGGGACTTAATTTAGATTTTAACTAGGGTATTTAAGTTAGTTTTGAAGCCCAGTGGCTTAGAGGTCCGGATATTAGAGGTCTCACCACAGGTCCGGATATTGAATCCCGGATTGGGCGAGGTTTATCCATCCTTTGATCCCTCAAGTGGGTCGATAAAATAGGGACCAAGTATACTTGGGAGCTAAACACTGGGGCTCCAGACTGGCCACCTTACAGGGACATATGCCTAACACCCAAGAGCAACCCTAGGTCACGTAAGCTGAAATGGGCAAGGCAGGTCTTGGATCACTAATGGGCTTTTGCGCCGAGGAGTGTAGCTGAGTTTAAGTTACTTTTAAACGTATTAGCGCGTGTTACTACTGAACTCTAATGCACGAAAACACTACTACGGGAGAGAGAAATAGAGGGCGAAACCTCACCCAGTTATTTTACATATGCGAAAAGAAGTGTATAAAAAACTGTCGAACTGTCGAACGAAAACTGTCGAACGAATAACTGTCGAATTAATTTATTTTTTCGTTTTTTAAAAATAATATTGGTTTCTGATATTAATTGGTGCAACTTTGTCTAAGTGTTGGGATGATTTCATCTGAGAGTCGACATTTTCTTACACAATTAGTTGAAAAAAAGAAAAACTTTCAACATAAATAAATAAAAAAAATATTGGCGTCGTTATTATGAAAATATTAATTAATAAAATTCTTTAATTTCAATATGCTTAAATAATACAATTGAATTCTTTAAAAAATTTCTAAAATTAGTATGTATTATCTCATATAATATGAAGCTTGAGTGTGTATGAGCTTTGAATTTTCTGGGCAATTTCTTTTTTTAATTTGATGGAATAAAATGATTTTCAAAAGCAAATTAAATCAGCGCATCATTTTTTTTGCATTGAAACAATCGTGCTTTAAAGCAAAAATTCATAGGATTCTTAGTGACATACGTGCTAAACTACGAAAATCAACATAATCGGCAAATCGTTAGGTATTTGTTAGCATATCTGGGACTAGAGTCCCTAGAGTGGTTGTACTTAATCATACAGAGTTATGACAACTTTGCTCAACAAGATCATCATTTTTGGGGGAGCCCATGAATTACGTGATTTTTTTTATGGAGGGGAGCTAGCCGAATATCACTAAATATTACGTTGGGGGGGGGGGGGGGGGGTCCCGTGTCGTAATATATTAAGTAATTTTTTTATATATTAAGTAAAAATATTAAGTAATTTTCCCCAGTACATAATGATGGAAAACTGCGATGAAATGGGGCAAAACTCAGAGTAAAAAAAATTCTGGACTTCGAATTGGCAAAATCTTACATTATAATGTTTATCTTGGGCTGACAATGTTTATCTTGTGCCAAGATAAACATCATCATGTCTGAAATTTTAAGTCAAATCCTTAAACAATTTTATATTTACATTATATATTTACACAAAATATTTGTTTAATAAACATGCGTTTTTTTTAAATAGATTTTTAAATTACACTATTAAATTATTAATTTGTAAAGAGGAAATAAAGTAACAATTTTAACCATATTTAAGAACCGAAAATTAATAAGAAAGAATAGCCATCGTAAAAATAAAACTAAAAAAATTTTCTTCAAAAAAGTCTTACCAATTAACGGGCCTTTCATTTCTCCGTACGATGGAATGTATCATTTAAGACTGAGTAAAACTAGATAGGCAGTTCTCAATATTAGATAATAAAAAAAGCAGCACAGACATTTAACTTCAATGCCTTTGAAAAAGGTTTCAGAAAAAATTTCTTTTATGAATAAAGGATAAGGCGATTTCGTTTAATTAATTTTTAATACTGAACTGTACTAAAAAGTTTTAGAGAAAAAGAACAATCCGCTTTTATATAGATTCAATTGGTGGCGTTCACCTTTTTCTGTTCTCTTTATTAGTTTTAATTTAGACCAAAGGACACGTGTTCAATGTATTTCCACATTTCACAAAGAAAAAGTAAACAAAATGTGCATCGCTTACGATTTTGAAGCACTTCCATCATGCGAGGCAGCTGCGGTTTTGCAGAAAAAAGGACTACATGGCGTCATTTTTTCGTTGGTGACTCCATTTACACCCCCCCCCTTTTTTTTTCTTTTTGAGAAGGGCGTGAAGTGATTTATCTATTGGAATCTACAAAATCCTGCTGGCGAGAATATGGAAACGAAATTAACTACTCTCCTACAAAAAAATAGAAGAGTTTCATATTTGGCAAGCACAATTAGCAAGTTGCTATCGCTTTGAAAAATAAATATAAATATAAGCACTTATTTTTAGTTTTATTCAACTATTACATAATATTCAACAATCATACTTTACCTCTTAAGACACGAATAAAATCCGGCACGTATATTCTTAATCTAAACATACTTTTCATACAGGTATATGCTAACAACTATTTTTTTCAAAGAAGTTGTTCCGAAAATTAGGTTTAATAGTTACTTAGGTAAAAACTCTAAAACTTAAACTCTAAAACTATACATTTTGTGTGCTATAAATGCAACAAAAAAGGCCGTATCACTTATTTGTAGCTAATAGATTATTTTAACATTGTTTTCAATGCAAACTGCTTTTAAAATTAACAACTAAAAGATTTTTTTGAAAAATTTAAAAAAGTATTTTAATAATTTTTTAAGAACTTTTTTAAATGGTATTGACCATAGTTCAACTTCATTTTTTATCGAAGTAAATGAATGATACCTGTATTCAAAGGCGGAAAACTGATATTTGGATCGACTTCTACTGAACCAGGTCAATTTCGGAACAAATTAACGTGTAATTGTTTGTGGGAAGGTTTTAAAAAATGTCCCCAAATGGGGAAGCCAGGCAGCAAGAGGTAAAAATAGAAGGTCATAGCATATTAAAAAATATAAGAAAATACTCCAAAACCTTTAGGAAGGAAGGCTTTAGGAAGCCAAAAAATTTACAATCACGTGATGGAGCGTGCGAGCCGATTATAGACAAGCTCATTAACGTTGCGGTTTTGGGTGCTATTTCAGGTGGGGCTCGTCACCTGACTGTGTGTAAAAAAAAAACGACGACCCGTCGCCAAGCCCTCGTAGCCCTCGTCTCGCTCTAGTGCGACTCTAGTGCGACGATAATTCAAACCAAACCAAAATAGACAAGCTCAATGCTGTTCTTCTGTTTACGGCAGGCAAAATATTTGCCAAACTGCCAAAATCCAAATCAAAACTTTCAAATACTAACTTAGAAAAATGTTACGTGGAGGGGTGGGTTCCAGCCAATATCACGAAAGGGGGGAGGGAGGGGGAGGGGGGGGGGGCGAAATTCGTCAAAATCGCATCACGCAATTTGTAGGCATCTTACTAAAAGTATGGTTGGCTGCTGTTAGCTTAGAAGACTATGAACTAAATACTAAATTAGCTCTGGGCAGTGAAGAATCATCATCATCATTGACGCTGCTGCCCCTGAAGGGCCGTAAAGAATACCATTCTCTCACGCGCCGAAATTATAAATTGTCGTAACTCTATGTATACTAGCAGAAATCGATATTGAGAGACTCTGGCATGAACTAAGGTCATTTTTAATTTTGATTTTCTTGAACCAAATAGTAGGTTTAAAAACAACAAAAAAGCACTAGTTTTTTAAATTTTTCTGCAATCTTATTAAAGCGTTCTATTACATTTTTTTAAAAACCAATTATTGCTTACAAAAGCTGTTGCTAGGTAACTCATAAAAGCAACATGTCAATAAAATGCTTTCAAAGGGGAAATGGTCTTCAAAAGTGGGAAGGTATTAGGAAAAGCCTTTTTGTCATCGTGATGAAAACCTTAAAAAAATATTTTTTTTATGTGTTGAACGGAAAAAATTTTACTTATTATATTTTTGAAGCATGGCATCATCATACAAATCATCTTATAGATATATGGTACCCGTTAAAATTTCAGTTCTAGGTTTCATCAAAAACGGGTTTTATATAGCTGCAACGGCTATGTGGTAAAATGTATAAACATATTTTTGAAATTCGGATTCTAGAATTTTTGGTTTCCGAAATCTGAAAAATGGTTCAACTTGAAAGTGTAGCTTCTATGAACCATTTGTTTGGTGAAACCATGTAAGAAATTTTGGTGCCCCCTCAAAGTCATAAAGTCATTTCTCATATCTCTATTTTTTTCTACTTTATAGAAGAACATTAAAACAGCTAGAAATACCAGCACTTCCTTTCTCACCATAATCTTCTAACGGACTCGTCATTGGCAAAAAATAAAGGAATTAAAGGCGAATGAGCCCAAATGACCACGGGTCTCTAAACCAAAGTGAATCTATGTTAATCCAACAGAAAAAATATTTTCTAAGCTACATTTCTTCAGTTGTATTGGGTATTTTTACAAAAGGTTTTATTTATATGATAAATATAGATCACTATTCACTTACAGGTCTCGATATTCCTACTTTTTGATATTGGTTTGAATATTTTGTGTAAATTTTTTCCTTGAAAATTAAAAAAACCAAACCAAACCAATAGTGGGATAACAAATACCTATAAGTCGGGAGCGGAAGTCTCGTCGAATGTCACCTAATTATTCCCCGTAAAAAAAGTTCAACGTAAATTTGCAATAAAATACGCCGCAATATATAAAAATTCCAGATTTAAAATTGGCAAAATCTTGTTTGATATTATTTGCCGTGGGTGGCTCTCCAGATTATGATAAAAAGTTTTAGGGGGAAAAGAATGATCCGTTCTTTATCAATTCCAATGGCGTTGGCTTCTTTCTGTTTTCTTTATTAATTTAGACTTTATTAGTCAGACCAAAGAACACGTGTTCATAATATTTCAAAGAAAAAGTAGACAAATTTTGCATCGTTTGCAATTTTGAAATACTTTCATACCATCTTTAGGAGATGCAGCTGCTAATTCGATTATGCGAGTTAGGGGCTGGACTTCGATTTATTATGTGTTTTGAACATTACCGGGTATCAAACGTCCAAATAAAAAGTTTCGGTTAAAGATAAAAGAAAAGGCGTATTGCGGGTGTGGTGCAATTTTCATTGGTGACTCATTTACAACCCTCCCGGCTGTGGTGGAAACGCGAAAAGACTTCGGGATGTTTTATTTTTCTTTTCAAGTAGGGTTTGGTGAGATTTACTGTAATCCGCAAAATCCAGCTATCGTGAAAAAATGAACAACTCCTAACAAAACAAATGAACTACTTCCAGAAGAGTGTCATATTTGACAACTTAGCACAATTAGCAACTACCCAACCAACCAACCATATTTTTTTGTTGTGTAGTTTTATGCACATTGCACAGATATGGGCAAACATAGTTATCCGTTATTTTTCCTTTTCTAAGTGAATTCGTTTAAAGGCAATTTTTTGGGACATTTCTGGCATATGACTTCTAGACAAAAGTGTCGATCTTATGTAGCCATCTGTAGATTCATGTCCGCAATTCGCACACTTTAATTGAAGTTGTTGCTTCAACCTGAGTCGCAATAACCCAGAATATGTTGTGAATTCGAAGAGAGTGGAAGATTTTAAGAAAAATCTCGATAACTATTGGAAACTGGTAAGGAATTAGATTTATTTTGAACCAACCTTGCTGGGCCTCTGGCCTGTTGTTGGTCAACAATTTTTGTATTTGTATTTGTAAAATCAACCTGAGTCGCACCTTTACACTGCAAATCTCTGAACAGATTATGAACACATTGCAGAATACTATATTTGTCTCCTAGTTTAGATCACATTACAGAACACTTTCTGGAACATATTTTGAAGTGCCTTTCCAAACACTTTATTTTGTCTCCCTTTTTAGATCACAATCCGGAACGCAATTTGGCACGCATTTCGAAACACCTAATGGAACAATATTTTCTTGAGAACACTTTTAGAACGTATTTGGCAACTCTTTTCGGAACACATTCGGAAATACTTTCCAAAACATATTCAGGAACGCTTTTAGAAACACATTCGGGAACGCATTTTCAAAACACATTCGGGAACGCTTTTTCAAAACACATTCGGGGACGCTTTTAGAACACTTTCGGAACTCCTTTCAAAACACTTCACGTAGGATTTACGGCACACTTCAGTAACACTTTTATTGAGCAGCAGTTTGTTGAATGGTATAAAATTTAACACTTGCTTTAAATTTTTACATGCCAAATGTTTGTAGTCTTTAAAAAAACTAGTTCTTCTGTTTCATGTTCAACGGTCATGTCGACTGGTCTTATGGGCATAAAACAGAATAATTTTTTTCTTAAAGACTTCAAAACATTTTTCATAAAAAAAATTAAAGCGTGTGTTCACTTTTTACCATACAACAAACTGCTACTCAATAAAAGTGTTACTGAAAGTGTGCAAAAATCATACCTAAACTCTTTTGAAAGGTGTTTCGTAAGTGCGGAAAATAGCGGTCCTCTATGCGTTTTGAAAAAGCATTTTCTGCAAACTGCCGCTCAAATTAAAAGTGTTGATGAAAGTATGTCAAAAAGAATTCGATCGTTTACGCCAGATACAATTTTCAAAGATATTCTATTTCTGCATATAAATAAAGAATGCCGAAAGCTTCACTTGATATACCAAAAAGATTTTATTTTGTTAGTAATTTCTAGTGACGGAATTTTTCTGGAAAAAGTCCTTGAATTTGTAATAAAAAATGTAAATCTCCCGATTTCTGCCTAGGATCTCCTTATTTTTAAATCTAGCAGGTTGGCACAACTCTGGTAAATGTCTAAACATTATAAGACAATCTAACAAAATGGTTAATAATAAAATGCTCATAAATAAATGTTACATAATTCAATCAACTCACAATTTTAAAATTTGACCAAAAACAATTTAAATTTTTGAAATTAGTTTCAACGAATTAATGCGCAATTATATTAGAATTTAAGGGGTCGCAGGAGTCTTAAAAATGTGCAAAGAAGATACTACAAAACATAGTTTGATCTTTCATGTCATTTTTTAACTACTCAATAAATGAGTATAATTTTTTTATATGTAATTCTACAAGATTTATTTATTATAAAACAAGTTTTAAAATTTATGAAACTTTAGCCAAAACTAAAATAAATGATATTAAACATGAAGCTATTTGAACACATTGTGATTAGGCTTGCGCTGCAAATTGTGAGGTAAAAATTGAAAAAAAGACCAAGAAAATGACTTTATATTGTACAAATATGTACAAACAAAGACTTATACCTAAATTCTCAGCTCAATTTTAATTAGAAATTATTTTAAGAACTTTAGTAAAACAATTAATAAAAATTTAAAAATTTTGATTTTAAATTTTTTTAAAAATTAATTTCTAATTAAAATTGAGCTGAGAATTTAGGTATAAGTCTTTGTTTGTACATATTTGTACAATATAAAGTCATTTTCCCTTGGTCATTTTTTCAATTTTGACCTCACAATTTGCCGTGAAAGCCTAATCACAATGTGTTCAAATAGCTTCATGTTTAATATCTTTTATGTTAGTTTTGGCTAAAGTTTCATAAATTTTAAAACTTGTTTTATAATAAATAAATCTTGTAGAATTACATATAAAAAAATCATACTTATACATTGAGTAGTTCAAAAATGACATGAAAGATCAAACTATGTTTTGTAGTACCTTCTTTGCACATTTTTAAGACTCCTATGACCCCTTAACGTGGATTATTTTATTTATTTTTTTGAAAACTAAGTCATTTATCTTTGTAAAAACACATGGCAATTTAACTAGCCCTTTCCACAGTCTATTAATTTTGATGTTAAGTTAGTATTTTCCTACAACTGCAAGATGCTTTTGTGCAGCTCTACAGCAATGTTGAAGACATGTATGCCTGTCTAACCTACGTACCCAGCTGCTTACTCGCCTCCCTGCTTAACCTATCTGCATGCCTTACCTTACCTGTGTATATCTGTCGGCCTGCCTACACCACCTACATACTTGCCTGATTATCTGCCTTAACTACCAATCTGTTTGAATGCCTGCCTGCATAATTTACCTACCTATAGCTAGCTACTTACATTAGTTACCCTACTCTACCTTTAGTATATAACTAACCTGCCTGCCAGCCTAACCTTATCTTACCTGCCTGCAAACTTTTATTGGCAATAATTGTGATTATTGTTTTCATTGCCTACTTTGTTACCTGGAAAATTTTATGTATTCTATTGGAGTTAGAAAAAATATTAAAGCAACATTACTTCAAAAGCTCAAATGAATGCATTTGTAAGATGCAGTATAGTTTAAGTATATACATATATGACCTATACTAAAAAACTAAACTCCTCGTCGCAACAGCCCATTATTGGGCCAAGTCCTTCCGTGCCCATTTCAGCTTATCTATTGCTCTGGGCTGCTATGCATATGTCGCGGTTAGGCGGTCAACCTACGCAGGACCCCAGTGTTTAGTTTCCAAGCATGCTTGGTTCTCATTTTATCGACCCACTTATATTATGAAAAGCTGAGGAAACTCGCCCAATCCGGGATTCGAATCCCGGACCTGTAGCACGGCAATACAAAGCACTGCCAGTTGCCTCATTTCTTATACTAATGATCTTAATCTCACTAGAAAAAAACTAGGGTCACCAACCAAAGTTGGATTATGAATGTCTTACGCTAACGTTAGAATTAAAACAATGAAGGTATGCATATATGATTTGCAATGTACTTAAATGTTAAAAGATATTTTTGTTTTTACATTTAAAAAAAAGCTTTTGTATTTGAAAATTAAAAAAATATGGTTTTGACGAATTTATTTAAGCATAGCATACTTTACGCCTTTTTATTACATAAGAATATTACGATATGATCCATAAACTGCCTTTGGCAAAAGTAAAAGAAACACCAAAAAATTGCACAAAATAATTTTAATAAGAAAGAATCAATTGACCGTACGTCAATACATACAAAAAATACGACATACAACAAATACAATGTTAATAAAATTTTGGAACCATCTATTCCTTGATTCAAATATCAAATCAGATACCAAGACCCCCAAAGTCAAAATAACTATTTTCAGATGTCTAATCGGATCAAGATTCGAAGTCCAGATTATTTAAATATATAGCAAAATCATAAATTTTAGAGTCAATAACAATCGATTTCTTACAATTCACACCTGGTAAGATGTATCCTCCACAGTTTAGATAATTTAAGCAGCCACGTCCCGCACAAACTTAAATATATAATAATTTCAAAAAGATTCACGTTGCGGATCTTAGTTTATTTGTTTAAACTTGTTGTCCAGTGTCTTCTGTGGTTGCAAAACTGTTGTTGTCCACTTCTACCCTCTGTTAGGAGTTTTAACATGGCCAACTACTTTTTGTAATCTAAAAGACGGTCAAGTGATTAAAAGTGTTGCAACCTCAAATGTGCAAGTGTTCTATGATGTATTAAAAATCAATTGAGATCGTAAAATTAGTTTAAAACTCTATCAAAACAGATGTTCAATCCTTGTAATTTTCAACGACAATGTATTCTACCATGTGATTCAAAAGTGTTTGCAATATGTTCTATAATATGTTCCAAAAACGTTCGCAATGTGATCCAAAAGTGAAATTCAACAAATCCCTTAGCAGAACACATTCTGAACACTTTGTCAGCGGTTCTGGAACGCTTTTAGAATTCGATCTATGCGACGGAACGCATGTGGAACACTATCGGAACACAATTTTCATGAAAGCGCGCTAAATCTGTTCCGAATGTGTGTCCCGAGTTTGCTGTGTAGTTGTTGCTTCAACCTGAGTCGCAACATTGTCTGCTATCTTCGAAAATTTTACTTTTTCATTTAAATTCAATTATATTTCTTCTAAGCAGCATGACATTAAATCTTCATATGTCGGTAACATACTGTTTCCTAACTTTTTAGGAAAACCCAAAAATTTTCAGCGATTTTTCTGCCATGTACAATATTTCTTCTTCTGAGAAGACATCTCGCAACAATTTTCACTAAACTCAATCGAAATAAAAACTTACCAAAGGACTAAATTAGTCACTTTCTCGATATGTAATGAGACATACCTATTGGTGGAGTCCAACTGCATGCCTTCTCAAGTGGCCAGACAGATTTATGCTTAACATCTGTTTTCAAGTGCCGACCGACGGACAAGAAAGCTATAAGGTTTTGATCTCCTATTTTCCTTCTTCTATCGGTACCAGGAACGGAATCTTTCTTTTTAAACTTCATTACTCCATCATATTTAAAATATAAAGCAAGTAAAAGAAAAAACAATCGATTTTTTTTGTGTAAAATTTAATTTTACTTTTATATCTCGTTCAAAAGCTGTCATGACTGGTTAAAACATAAACTTTTTAAGTTATACTTCCCTTTCAAAACTTAAAAGTTTTCATATTCATTTTAGATTGATAACCGAAATTTTTCTAATGATGTCATTGGTGCTGGAAGAGATATGGCGGCTTCTATACTAACCTTTGCTCAAATATCGTGCATGTGCATTGAAGTAAATTTTACAATGAAATGATATAATTTTAAGAATTTATTTTCTTTCCCATACATGTTTTTTTTACGATAAATATATATTAATTTAAATGTTTTTATCCGTATTCACAGCTTATTTTCATTAAGTTATCTGTTACTTAAGGCCTTATTATGAAGGGGTAAAGAGCCCCGCACCCCGCGACGGTCCTGGTTTTTCAGGTAAATACGGCCGTTTTCCTGCTTAAATAGACTTCCTATTTTATAAATCTTATATTTTGATGTATTAAAATGTTTTTTAATGGCGTTGACTGCAATATAGCGTAGGTTTTGGGAGGAAAGACAATCCTAAAAATTTCGTAAAATTTGTGCATTTTAAACCTTTTGTGAAAATTAAAATTACAAAAATATAAGTTTGAAACTATTTTTTTCGTAAGAACTTAAATATTTCTCGCATAAAAATGCTGTTTGGAAGCAAAATAATTTATATGTAAATTTTGGCTGAAATTTCGAAGTTACACTCTTAAAACAAACGAGTGAAATCCACCCCAGTAGGAGAAGTGCATTTTCGACACTGGAAAGGAGTGAATATTAAATAAGACTGAGTTAAAATCACTAGTTTGGAGTGATCCTTTCGGAGTTTTAACACACAAAGGATCCACTCCAAGAGGAGAAGTGCATTTTCCAGACTGGAGGAGTGATAATTGCTCAGACTGAGTTAAAATCGCTAGTTCTTTTTAAGAGTGTAGTTGTTCTTTGCCTTTTTTCCGAAACTAGGGCCTATTATGCTTATAAATTTAGAATTTTTTAAAAATTATTTTTCTGTTATTCAGCACAACGATACGCAACTTTTGAGCACGGTTTGAAGTTGATACGCGAAAATTTTGTTTTTTCGGACCACCCTAGTATCCACCTCTTCAAATGCAGAAAAACTTCAAATAATTCTGTTACAACTTTATGAAATCAAAGAGGCGAAATATTTAAGAAATGTTCCAGAAGGAAAAAACGGCTTCCTTCGCTCCTGTAGAAATTGCTTTTCCTGACAGTGCCTGTAAGTGCAGGAAAAACAAGTAACCTGAATAATATGCGCATGAGGTTTGTCTATATTGATTGAAAGACCGAAAATACTGCAGAATAAATTGCATCAGATTTAAAATATACAGTCGTTCTCTGCCCAATGTATTTCTTTGCGTTGAATAGGTTTGACATGATTGTTCCAGAGGGGGGAAAACTCCTTCCTTCGTTCCTGTAGAAATTGCTTTTCCTGACAGTGCCTGTAAGTGCAGGAAAAACAAGTAACCTGAATAATATGCGCATGAGGTTTGTCTATATTGATTGAAAGACCGAAAATACTGCAGAATAAATTGCATCAGATTTAAAATATACAGTCGTTCTCTGCCCAATGTATTTCTTTGCGTTGAATAGGTTTGACATGATTGTTCCAGAGGGGGGAAAACTCCTTCCTTCGTTCCTGTAGAAATTGCTTTTCCTAACAGTGCCTGTAAGTGCAGGAAAAACAAGTAACCTGAATAATATGCGCATGAGGTTTGTCTATATTGATTGAAAGACCGAAAATACTGCAGAATAAATTGCATCAGATTTAAAATATACAGTCGTTCTCTGCCCAATGTATTTCTTTGCGTTGAATAGGTTTGACATGATTGTTCCAGAGGGGGGAAAACTCCTTCCTTCGTTCCTGTAGAAATTGCTTTTCCTGACAGTGCCTGTAAGTGCAGGAAAAACAAGTAACCTGAATAATATGCGCATGAGGTTTGTCTATATTGATTGAAAGACCGAAAATACTGCAGAATAAATTGCATCAGATTTAAAATATACAGTCGTTCTCTGCCTGTAAGTGCAGGAAAAACAAGTAACCTGAATAATATGCGCATGAGGTTTGTCTATATTGATTGAAAGACTGCAGAATAAATTGCATCAGATTTAAAATATACAGTCGTTCTCTGCCCAATGTATTTCTTTGCGTTGAATAGGTTTGACATGATTGTTCCAGAGGGGGGAAAACTCCTTCCTTCGTTCCTGTAGAAATTGCTTTTCCTGACAGTGCCTGTAAGTGCAGGAAAAACAAGTAACCTGAATAATATGCGCATGAGGTTTGTCTATATTGATTGAAAGACCGAAAATACTGCAGAATAAATTGCATCAGATTTAAAATATAATTACAAGTAACCTGAATAATATGCGCATGAGGTTTGTCCATATTGATTGAAAGACGAAAAATGCTGCAGAATAAATTGCATCAGATTTAAAATATAGAGTCGTTCTCTGCTCAGTGTATTTCTTTGCGTTGCATAGGTATGACATGACTGCAACGTCAGGATCCAAATAGTAACCACATTTTCAGAAATAGATGCCCAATTCACGAAAATTTCGTAATTATTTTTTTTATAATTCGCGCATTAGATTTATCCATATTGATGAAAGACCGAAAATGGTGCAGAATAAATTGAATCAGATTTAAAATATAGAAAATTTTCTCTGAAGTATGTGTCATAGGTTTGGCGTGATTGAAACATCAGTCTCCATATCTGTGCCACATCCTCAAAAATGAATGCTCCAATTTCACTAAAATTTCGTTATTTTTTGTTCGAAAGACCGAAAATACTGCAGAATAAATTGCATCAGATTTAAAATATACAGTCGTTCTCTGCCCAATGTATTTCTTTGCGTTGAATAGGTTTGACATGATTGTTCCAGAGGGGGGGAAACTCCTTCCTTCGTTCCTGTAGAAATTGCTTTTTCTGACAGTGCCTGTAAGTGCAGGAAAAACAAGTAACCTGAATAATATGCGCATGAGGTTTGTCTATATTGATTGAAAGACCGAAAATACTGCAGAATAAATTGCATCAGATTTAAAATATACAGTCGTTCTCTGCCCAATGTATTTCTTTGCGTTGAATAGGTTTGACATGATTGTTCCAGAGGGGGGAAAACTCCTTCCTTCGTTCCTGTAGAAATTGCTTTTCCTGACAGTGCCTGTAAGTGCAGGAAAAACAAGTAACCTGAATAATATGCGCATGAGGTTTGTCTATATTGATTGAAAGACCGAAAATACTGCAGAATAAATTGCATCAGATTTAAAATATACAGTCGTTCTCTGCCTGTAAGTGCAGGAAAAACAAGTAACCTGAATAATATGCGCATGAGGTTTGTCTATATTGATTGAAAGACCGAAAATACTGCAGAATAAATTGCATCAGATTTAAAATATACAGTCGTTCTCTGCCCAATGTATTTCTTTGCGTTGAATAGGTTTGACATGATTGTTCCAGAGGGGGGGAAACTCCTTCCTTCGTTCCTGTAGAAATTGCTTTTTCTGACAGTGCCTGTAAGTGCAGGAAAAACAAGTAACCTGAATAATATGCGCATGAGGTTTGTCTATATTGATTGAAAGACCGAAAATACTGCAGAATAAATTGCATCAGATTTAAAATATACAGTCGTTCTCTGCCCAATGTATTTCTTTGCGTTGAATAGGTTTGACATGATTGTTCCAGAGGGGGGAAAACTCCTTCCTTCGTTCCTGTAGAAATTGCTTTTCCTGACAGTGCCTGTAAGTGCAGGAAAAACAAGTAACCTGAATAATATGCGCATGAGGTTTGTCTATATTGATTGAAAGACCGAAAATACTGCAGAATAAATTGCATCAGATTTAAAATATAGAGTCGTTCTCTGCCCAATGTATTTCTTTGCGTTGAATAGGTTTGACATGATTGTTCCAGAGGGGGGGAAACTCCTTCCTTCGTTCCTGTAGAAATTGCTTTTTCTGACAGTGCCTGTAAGTGCAGGAAAAACAAGTAACCTGAATAATATGCGCATGAGGTTTGTCTATATTGATTGAAAGACCGAAAATACTGCAGAATAAATTGCATCAGATTTAAAATATACAGTCGTTCTCTGCCCAATGTATTTCTTTGCGTTGAATAGGTTTGACATGATTGTTCCAGAGGGGGGAAAACTCCTTCCTTCGTTCCTGTAGAAATTGCTTTTCCTGACAGTGCCTGTAAGTGCAGGAAAAACAAGTAACCTGAATAATATGCGCATGAGGTTTGTCTATATTGATTGAAAGACCGAAAATACTGCAGAATAAATTGCATCAGATTTAAAATGTACAGTCGTTCTCTGCCCAATGTATTTCTTTGCGTTGAATAGGTTTGACATGATTGTTCCAGAGGGGGGAAAACTCCTTCCTTCGTTCCTGTAGAAATTGCTTTTCCTGACAGTGCCTGTAAGTGCAGGAAAAACAAGTAACCTGAATAATATGCGCATGAGGTTTGTCCATATTGATTGAAAGACGAAAAATGCTGCAGAATAAATTGCATCAGATTTAAAATATAGAGTCGTTCTCTGCTCAGTGTATTTCTTTGCGTTGCATAGGTATGACATGACTGCAACGTCAGGATCCAAATAGTAACCACATTTTCAGAAATAGATGCCCAATTCACGAAAATTTCGTAATTATTTTTTTTATAATTCGCGCATTAGATTTATCCATATTGATGAAAGACCGAAAATGGTGCAGAATAAATTGAATCAGATTTAAAATATAGAAAATTTTCTCTGAAGTATGTGTCATAGGTTTGGCGTGATTGAAACATCAGTCTCCATATCTGTGCCACATCCTCAAAAATGAATGCTCCAATTTCACTAAAATTTCGTTATTTTTTGTTCGAAAGACCGAAAATACTGCAGAATAAATTGCATCAGATTTAAAATATACAGTCGTTCTCTGCCCAATGTATTTCTTTGCGTTGAATAGGTTTGACATGATTGTTCCAGAGGGGGGGAAACTCCTTCCTTCGTTCCTGTAGAAATTGCTTTTTCTGACAGTGCCTGTAAGTGCAGGAAAAACAAGTAACCTGAATAATATGCGCATGAGGTTTGTCTATATTGATTGAAAGACCGAAAATACTG